>OY744476.1:48501386-49101386 GCA_963556175.1 Tipula confusa
GACTGGACCCTGTACGTCACAAGGCTGCATTCACGGAATTTTCACATATGGTAAAATTATGAATTTGCAGGCCTTCATCTTCTCCAGCCTCTTCACCTTTACATTTGGTAAAGAAGAAGAATGATGACTGGAGACCGTGTGGAGATTATCGAAGGCTTAACATGATTACAACGCCTGATCGATATCCTATTCCACATATTCAAATTGACCTTAGAGTTCGTATTCGTTTATATCGATGATATTTTAATAGCTTCCAAAACTGAGGAAGAACATAAGCACCATCTGGAACAACTTTTCCAGAAACTGGTTAAATTTGATGTCCGGATTAATATTGCAAAATGAATTTTTGGTTCATCTCTATTAAATTTCCTCAGCCATACAATTGATTTTAATGGCATTCTGCCATCTCAAGATCGAATTAATGCCATTAGAGATTTCCCTGCTCCAACTAGCATATACAGCGATTTATCGGTATGGTTAATTATTACCACCGATTTATTCCAAAATTAGCTGATACACTTGCACCGATTCACGGTCATTTGGCTATATTATCTCGTAAGCCCAAGACCGTAGCAAATTTTTCTTGGCCGGACGAATGCAATTTAGCATTCACGTCAATTAAACATATGTTGGCCAAGATTACGCTTTTACATCATCCGTTAGACAATTGTCCTCTTAGTATCACCACGGATGCTTCGGGCACAGCTACAGCTGCAGTATTACAACAGTTTAATATGAACGTTGGAAGCCTTTAGCTTTCTTTTCTAAGAAGCTTTCGGATGCTCAAAAGAAAAATTCGGCTTTCGATAGGGAATTGTTGGCTATTTATCAAGCTATTCATCACTTTAGATATTTTGTTGAGGGTCGTGAGTTCACAGTTTTCACTGACCACAAACCTTTTACTAGAACTATTCTTTCCAGGACTGAAAGGAATCCATGGCAATTATGCGCCATTTGGATTTTATCAGCCAATTCACCACTGATATTTAACATGTGCATGGCAAAGATAATGTAGTCGCTGATACTTTATCACGAACTACAGATCTTCAGTTAACGATACTTTCGATTTTAATACTATTGTTAATGCTCAAAAACTGGACTTAGAACTTCAGAATTTATTTTCTGGTTCTGCTTGTCCTTCTACTTCAAACGCGAATTTTGAAGTTTTGAAACTTCCTGGGCTAGAATTGGTCTGCGAAACGTCAGAGGAGAAATAATTATAATAATTGCGTCATGGTAATGACGCAATTATTATAATTATTTCTCCTCTTCCTATTGTCTCTGATTTGAAAATGTGATTAAAAATTATTTATGGGAATTTGGAAGCCACTACGAATTTGATTGGGTAAGTGGTCAGTGCATTATAAGTAAAAAATTTTATTTAGTAATTAATTAATAAAAAACATATTGTGTGTGGGTGAAAATTATGTTGTTCATACCGACTACATCGGGTGAAGAACTATTTTGTAAAACAATATTAAATGAAAATAAAAAGAACAAATTATAGACTAAAGTGCTTGAGTTTTCATTGCGGTTCTTACCCACAGATTGGGATGAATAACACGTTTACATTATTTGATAAGTGACACATTTACAAAATGATGTTAGTTCCATTTCACCGAAGAAACTATAGATTGTTCGAAAAAAAGTTAAAAATAGTAGATTATTCGAAAAATAATTAAAAAAATCATCAGAATATGTAAGTCTAGTGGTGTTGGTGCCTGAAGAAGGCTGTTTCTTGAAAGGTGGTTATGTATCGATTTCTGAAAGCTTAATTGATTGGTTGATAAAAACCAGCACTCGCTACCTTTGATTAAGGATCTAAACAATCAGGTGCAGGAATTAAAATACTTCTCAACACTTGATCAATTTTGAAAAGGTGTTCACAGTTGCGGCAAGTTTTTGTTCACTAAAATAATTATTTTTCTTTATAATAATACATATATAATTTCATACATATATAATTATATTTTTCATTTTGCATTATTTTCGAGAGTAAAAAACCTCTCAAGATGAATTTCCCAAACCAATTCCAAACCAAGATTTAACATTAGCTATATTTCTTGATGGCTGATCTGATCCAGATCAGTTCACAATGCAGCTTGTGATCTGATTTGGATCACATATCGTCGAGAAATATAGGTAATATCGACGTTTTACTTACTATCTTGGGCAATAGTCACAGACAACGAGAAAAAATCCTATTACATATTGTATTTTATAGACGGATTTTTGTGGTTGTATCTTACAAATATTAACACATTTAAAAAGGGCATCCAAAATCTTCATATGTAGAGTTCTGAATTTAAAAACCAAAAGTTTATCATTTTAGATAACGGCATTTTGTTGACATCTCCATATTTCTCATAGTGTACTGTAAAGCTGAGAATATTGAGCACTAAACCACAACCACAGGTGTACGAACCGCAGAAATATGCAAGCCGAATGGGTTAAAGTAATTATCATATCCGAGATAATTAAATTTTCGCTGTAAAACCCGAATGAGTGGTACAAATATGTGCCTAATGATACTATGCTGAAGATGTTTTGGGCTTCAAGAGGACACAGTATAATATAGATATTTACTTCATCGAAAGGTATAGTTTGGTGCAGTACGGCCAAGTTGGAAGAAAGTTTTTAGATGGATACATTGTGAGCTTTAGTCGGGTTTCTAATGCTAATTCGTCAAATCCGGTGATTCGTAGATTCATTCTAAGATATTCTTTGAGATATAAACTGTTTAAAAAATTTGGTTCAGAAAGAAAGTGCACACAAATCTTAAACTGTAACTTTCAAAATATTTATCGGAAAGCAACTAACTTAGATTAGCTTGCTATGATGCTCTTTTTTTCATAAATTTCAGTTTTTCTTAACAAAATTTAAACAATTTTTTTTTTGATCAGCAAAATAGTAGGCGATGATTATCAACTCCTTTGTTTAAATATTGCTAAAACAAAAATTAAATATTTTTATTAGTTGTAAGGAAGTGTCAGTGTTGTGAATCAAAAATTCTAAATAATTTAAGAAAATTAAAAGGTTTGCCACTCCTGGTTAAACGAAAATTATCCAAATAATGGGATTGAGCGAAACGTTCCAATTCATTGACCTTCAAGATCCTCCGATCCAACTCACCAAGAATGATTCACCAAATTAACATTTTCCTGCAACCAGACTCTATCTGTGGTGGGTAAAATATATTATTTCGTCTCGTATGAATTGAATAATGAACCTGTAATACTGAAAAAAAATTCATTATACACAAATGCCAATTAGAACATTCCAATTAGAAAACCTTATAACGGTTTGTACATAATATATTATATTGTTCTGGCTTAAAGTAAAAGTGGTTCTAGAGAATCACATAATTAATTAACAATTTTCATTAATAATCTAATAGAAATAAATTATAATTTAAACTTGTATCGTATACACATAATATGTACACAACAAAATAACACTAACAACTAACAAATAGTTTTGTACCAATTCGACTCGCCACGTATCATCATCATCATCATCTCATCTATTTATTCATCAACACTCAACTTCTTCACATTATCATTATGTTGTTACGTTTTTGTTTTATGTTTTGAAAATTTTTCCAAACCAGCATTTAATTAAAAACATATTTTAAAAAGATAATTTATTAACTGTTAAGTAGTAAGTAAAAATTTAATTATAACGTTATATATTATTATTGGTAGGAATAGTTATGTTAAGAAAATCTTCAAGATATAGTAGGTACGAAGACGATGTTTTTATTTTATTTGTAATTTTGTGTTACGAAAGAATTTGAAATATGTTATTAGGCGGGACACAAAACGTCGTTATATGTGAAGACATATTTATATATATATATATATATATATATATATATATATATATATATATATATATATATATATATATATATATATAACATTTGATGGTAATTGGATTTTGGCAGATTATAAATAATTACATATCAAGTATTTCCTCTCGCGCTCAACCAAAGTCGTCTGTATATACAACATATACCTCCCTTCATGTACATATACTATATCATTATAAATCTACTGTTTGGCGTAGTCATCTCCTTTAAATAAATTCCATATTCCACCTCAAGTCAATCGTTTCGAAATAAAAAAAAAATAATAAAAAATTAAATTATATGTGTGCGCACATGTAGACATAACATGTATACATAAAATACAACACAACATAAAATAATTTATTCAATTACATTACTTGCACTTTTGTGCCAAAAATGCGCAAAATTTGACTAAACTAAAATAGAAATTAGACGGTTTGTTTGTTCGTTGTCTATATGTAAATTATCTAGATACATGAATCAGAATTTTTTTTTTTTAACCAACCCAAAACAATTGTTTATTTCCGTTTGACTATTAATTTAAATAAAGTACGAATTAAGTGCTGCCAATGGTAAATTGTTGACCTTGAAAAAATGATTCTAGAAAAATTAAGATATTGTAACCTTTGATTGCGATTGAGGTAATACAAATTGAGTTATATAATTTGTTGCATGGGAATTAATTTGGTTTGTTTCTTTGCGATATGTTCCGGAGCCGGCAAACTCCAAGAAAATAACGAATGCCCACCTGGATATTATCAACTCTCTAACTGGTAGATGAGGTTTAACCTTTTTCGAACTTTATCTATCAATAAATTCGTTTTGACAGGTCTTTGTTTTGCTAATTATAATTATATGCAGCTGTTAGGTGTGTGAACCAAGTCTCAATAGCTGTAGAAGTGTTATTACGCGGAGGTGTCACACGTTTTTTAGTTGAAGAGATTTTACCATTTACTTTTAAATTTATTTATAAAAATTAGGATCTTTAGTGATATCTTGAATTTTAAAAAAGAACACAAAAATTTGGACTGTTGAAAACTCTAGGCCAAGAGATATTTTTGATAAATTGTTTACCAAAGATATTAATAACAAATAATTGACTCCAATCAGGATGAAAAGGACCTTGTAAAAATAATACCCTGAAATCTTAAAAGTGCCATCTGGCCGTAATTTTTCACAAGGGGTCTATTACATTATTCCACAATTTAATAATTCATAAAATGATGGTCATTTCAGTTGTCATATAAATGCCGAGAGATTTATTTGTTTTATTAAACTTCCTCTTTAATGAATTATTAATTAAATGGCCAGCCAGAAAAGATTTTAAATATTACATAAATTAACGAAAAGGCCAAGTTTTAAATTTTATTCACTTACTTCTAAGGTGATATACACTACCAAAGTTAATCTACTTAAAATTTATTAATTAAATCTTTGATTAAACTCTCAGTCGATAAACAATATGTTTAGCTCCAGATCTTCGACAATTCTAACAGCTAACAGCATTAGTTGACATCTCATTATTCATTATTGCATAAATGTTTGCTAAAGCCATATAAACTGTTTAAAAAAATGTTTGCTTTAGGGAAAGTTTTGGAGAAGTTTTCATACCTTAATAAATAAATAAAAATACTTAATAAATAACACTTATAATCAAATTGAGCAACTTTTTTTTAAAAATGAGCAAATGATTGATAAACTGAGAGAATATGGGTTTATAAAATTAATTTCTATAATATTTTGGGGGATTTAGTATTTTTGAGCAAAACTGAGCAAATAATTTAAAATTGAGCAAACCGTTTAAAATCGTTACCAAATAAAAGTTTATACCTTAATAAATAAATAAATAAATATTCGTAATAAATAACACTTATAATCAAATTGAGCAACTTTTTTTAAAAATGAGCAAATGATTGATAAACTGAGAGAATATGGGTTTATAAAATTAAGTTCTATAATATTTTGGCGGATTTAGTATTTTTGAGCAAAACTGAGCAAATAATTTAAAATGGAGCAAACCGTTTAAAATCGTTACCAAACTAAGTTTTACGATTTGAACATATTTTATGCTTCTATGCGTCTCTACTATACGTCTTTATACGCCTCTATACATCTTGTTCTAGTGATGACTTTTCATTTTCTTTCATAACGTATAATTTTTCGTGGTGATGTGCAGTTGATTGTAAAAGCACGTTTCTTGAGGTATTACTGGCATAATATTTTACCAATTGCTTAAATCTTGAAAAACAAAATAATAAGCTATTTGCGGTTGCTAAACCTTTTTGAAATCCTTTTTTGGCATTGTAAGCAGGATTGGCAATTTTCATATCTGTTTTTTTAATCCTAGAACTATTAGCACAGAAATAATAAATTTTTCAACGTAATTTTGAGGCCATTTAAAACCAAGGTCGCTTCGTTGAACCTAGTCACTTTTTCTATAGATTAGATTATTCACAGCAGAACTTCTCAGAAGATTGTTCAAAAAAGTAAGGAAGAAGTTCTCACAAGATACATTTGAAGAATTTAAATGGCAAACTTTGTCAGTCAATAGAACATCAGAAATTCTATGTTCTAATTCTATTCTATGTACGAGGTAAATGGAACCAGGAGAAATCGAGTGATAATCCCGCAGATTGTGCTACTCGAGGAGTGCTACTAGAAGAACTGAAATCGTTCGATTTATGGTGCCATGGACCAAAGTAGTTAAAGCATCCTGGATGAGTTTTGAATCCTCAATAGCTAAATAAGATAACAAAGCGATTCTAAGCGAAGAGGACAAAAAATGGGTGCAATGTACACACATCCAGCCAACAAATGATCCAATGAACAGATTTGTCAATCGATTAGGTAATCTTCCTAAAAGGAGGTTCGTTGCGTCCTTGGCTACTGCTTTGGGTTCATTCGAAATTTTGGAACTTTTGGAGTACTCACAGTCACTACATGGATGGGAAGGCACGCACAGTGAACTCGGATTCGATATTAATCAACGATAAACTAGCAACTCTATCACCATTTATAGATAAGCAAGGTGTTCGCAGAGTTAGCGGTAGATTGCAGAATGCAGATTGTTCGTATGATACAGAATACCCTATCATTTAAACCTTAAATACCATCACCCCGGTCTCTATTATTCTCTCTTTTAAAACGGAAACTCTGGATTGTAAATGGCAGAAATATGTCCAGGAAGGTTGCGTACAAGTGTTTCATTTGTGTCCGGTAAGTTAATTCATGGGAACATTGCCTAAATCTCGGGTTACAATCTCTAGTCCATTTAGTCGAGTTGGCGTTGACTTTTGTGGGCCATTATATATTGCAACTGAGAAGGAGAGAGTCGCAAAATGCATGCAAGTGTATATATCGCTCTTTGTTAGCATGACGACAAAGGCTATATATTTGGAGGTGGTGTTTAAAAATTATGCCACAGCCTCCTAGAAAAAAAAATATTTTGCGACAATACAAAGAGAAAGCAGAGAAATGAATCGAAGAAGAAGACAAGACGAAACCATCCCCGAACAAGAATCCAGGCTGATGCAAGTCAAAGAAAGGTATTGAGTAATTAGAGAAGCGGAGGCCACCCCTAAAAGAGAATCCAGACAGATGTAAGACAGAGAAACGCATAAAGTAACCAGAGATGCGGAAGCTACCCCCAAAAGAGAATACAGACAGCATAAAATAAAAGAAATCAATCAAAGAAGACAAACTGAAGCAAGCCCAGAAAGAGAATCAAGACTGCAGCGAGTTAGAACTGGTACAAGTGCTGCTCGAATCTGAAGATTATGCCTCTGATCCTTTGTGCATCATTGGATCAATGTCTGAAAGGTTCAACTTCCAGTTATTGGATCCTCCCGAGCCCCTACATACTTTTCTGCATAGACAGTCAACAGAAGATAAACATTTCGTGAAAAACATTAGAAGGTACAATAACTGTTTCTAGATGACATCATTTGGCACAACACATTCAAGATGCAGGGTCAGGTATATCACCGCATCGGGAGTCTACAACCATTGCAAAACGAAGAGCCTAAATTCTTGCAAGTATATTTTGGTAGAGATATTGCACAACAAACAGACCAGCATTGCAGAAATGTACCACAAATAAGGCAAAAAATGAGCCTTCAGTTGCAAGATATGCTGTATCATCATAAATTCTACATTCGCAACTTCAAATCAACCATGGAAAAGATGGGGTCTGCATTGAATGTCGTCATCTTAGCGGAAAAAAACCCACAGGGTTTCTTGATTGAAGAACGGGGAGCAAGAGTTTTAGAAAAAAAAGGAGTGGCATCCTCCAGAGAATTCCCGACACGCAGAGGCCCTACGATACTCTTCAGTATCATATTCTGGCAGGAGGAGGATGGATATAATTTTAAAATGCGACAAAGGAACCGGTTTACCCGATTCCATTCTGAGAGTGGAACAGTATGCGTATTGGAGGGGTGCCGTCATCAATAATGGAAATGTTGCCGACATTGGCCAGTTGATCATCTTGCCTTCGAGCTTCACTGGGGGTCTCAGATTCATGCACGAGCATACTCAATATACCATTACCTACGTCAGAAACTAAAATAGACTGGATCTCTTCATCACCTTCACATGTAAATCAAATTGGCCAGAAATACAGAAGGAACTGTTTGATGGAAAAAAATCACAGGCTCGTCACGATTGTTTCACCAAAAGCTTAAAGTCCCGTTTGCGTGTTTTACAAAAATCGGCGTGGGAATCGCTTCGTGCAAATTTCGTCTTTCACGCATGGAGAGCGAATTGGATTTGGCTAATCGTACTCGGACTTCTTTGCAATCGAATAACTTTGGACTTGGCTGTGGTACCTGGATGATTTTATTAGGTTAAATTAAACCTTACATAATTCCAACAGGTAAACATATCAAGATTTTTATTGATTTTTTTTATGAGTGAAAATCGCCATCAATTTTCTTTTCTCTTTGTCAGATCTTGTCTTTGATACAGCGATAGAATTTTGTTCTATCCTTTATTTACCATTAGCTCATTTTCATAAACAATTTTCTTCTTCTACAATCTATAAAATTGTCAAAATGACAGTCGAGAACCTTCTCTTCAGCCGTTATCAATTTTCAAACTAAACTTTGGTCACAAACAAAATCCAAACCGAATTTCTTTCATGGCAAAAGTGACCTTTAGTGTCCCAGGCTCTAGTACACAATAACGTGTTTAAAACTGCAAACCCTCAGCAGACATTAAAAAACAATAACACTGGTAAAGGTGTCTTACTTTTGTATTCAGTGTGACCCTATATGTCTAAAAATCAAGCTTTAAAAGCAAGAGCTTAAATAAAAAATAAACGATTTCGATTTAAAAATCGATTGGGGCACTCAACCAAGTACACGAGTCTCGAATTAAACCGCCGATAATATTTCAAGAACAGCATAAAATTAATTGAGCACAAACAAGTACAAACTGCTTCTTATTAATAATCCAACAAATTCATAAAACATGCAGTAAAGTGCATTTTAACATTGTGAGAAAAGCAAAATATAATATACCACCCACTGACTACATAATGTATGTAAACCTAGAATACTGGCACCCGATGCGCTGTTAGAACATAAAATCTATGTTCTATTGTCTTCATTTAACAAAACATAAACTCTTCTCATGAATGAATTTTCCAATGTATATGCAAGAAGACCATATCATCACGACTTGTAATTCTTCTAACTCAATTTTATTTCGTATTGTGTTATTTTGACAATATGTATGTAGATAGACGCAGCGCACACCTATCTAAGAATTATCTATTTATATATATATAAGGTCGTGATGCTATACAAGAGAACATAGAAGTTAAGCTTAGAATACGATATTATTTCTAAGATTTGTAATTTTTTTTTCGTTAGTTAACGTGACGTTCGTGATTTGCGTATAATTTATTATTGACTAATTTCTCGTAACCACATATAGAGCTAAAAAAGTTTTTTTTTTTTTTTGCTTTTTTTTGTTAAAAAGAATCATAATATTATGATTTATTGACACTAGAGTACTGGTAAATGAAACATGAAAATGAAAATGAAAGTTGTGATGAAGTCGTTTATGGGAATTAGAACATAACTTTTTCTTTTATAATACATAAATTTAATATATGTATACAATGCCAAAGGTTATGTTGTGCAGTTGGTCGACCGACAATTGTTTTTTCAGTTTTTTTTTACGGCGTTTCTGCGGGCCACAAACATGTTAACCTTGAAGGGTAAACCAAACGACCATTATAAATTTTCTCGTCCATTAATTTTATTCTCATCCTAAATTGGTTGCGTGTATACGGTGGTGACCTCTAAAATTCCATTCGGATTACCTAATTAAATTGGTCTAATCGCGTATTTAATATATGTATACATGTGCACGTAATCTTAAATTTACCGTAACTGTTTACAAAATCTTATAAATTTTTATAATTTGCAATTTGAAACCTAAAAAAAAAATAATTTGTTCGCGCTACTAACTAACAATGACAGCATTATGTATAGGTATACATGTATAGAATTACTCACACGCGGTATTATGTTCGTATTGTTATGCATAAGCACATAAGTCAAGTCTAAGACATTGTTTCGACGAATTCATAACAATAAAAAAATATTAAATTTTGCGACTTAAGTATTTTATTCTAATGCGTTTGTTGTGATCTTGACAGTTTTTTTTATTGTTGTTAGATTTATTATTTTAAAAATATTAGATATGTATCGCTAAGGTTATGATGAAGTTTTCAGCGAAAATTTACTTGAATATAAAAGGTTTTCACCTTTCATAGGTTATATATTATATAAATCAAATTTAATATATGAAAGTCATAGTCACGCTTAAATGTTTCAAGAGGTAATTTCAAACAATTAACTTGAAATATATGTTGTTCCCCGATTGCATTCAGTTCTACTCAAAAATTCAAAATTATGATCCGATTAATAAACTGAAACGTTTACCAAGCTAAATAGAGCCTACAGTAACTCTATTAATTATAGAATTGCTTCTATTTTCCAACAACGGGACATACAAGACAAGCACCAAACAATTCAAATTTTTGAGAATCTCAAAAGAACGACTATCACAGTTGCCACTTAATAAAGTATTTACCGCAACCAAAAAAGAATCTTCGCCTATCACAGAACATCATGTTTTTTACCACCTATATATACTATTTAAGTCTTCCAAGCAATTGGCTGATATAATTCTAAATAAAACCGATTATTCAGTATACCATAGTCAAAATTTCAAGCCCTCCTAATTGGTTCTGAGGACGTTTATATTAATCGAATAGTACTAAAACCAGGAATCGACATAAAATATAACTACAAAATTACATTTCCTGAGGTTCTTTTACTGCCTTAAATTTTAAATTATGAAGGATTGGTTGTAAAACAATTTGTCTGGGTACAAAAAAGTTGTATTTTCAAAACGCCTGAATAAACCATATAACTCGAGAACGAAGTTAAATAACGGTTTACACAGTAAAACCCTTAACATTCTTTGAAATTAATAATAGAATGTTTTCCAAAGCGGATTTCCAAGATTATTCAAAAAACAATGTTTTTAGTGTACTTGATTAGAAAAACCATCATTACGAATGGGAAGCGGCTGCGGTATGCACTATATTTAAAAAAGGAGATTGCTCTAAAAATGAGAAATAATCGTAGCATAGCTCTTCTTTTTACAGTATACAAATTCTTGTTTTATATAATATTGGAAAAAATCTCTCCTCTGGCGCAGGATATTGTAGATGACTTCCAAAGAGACTATCGTCTGAATTGGTTAACCATTCATCAAGTTTTATCGCTGAGGATGTTTTTTTCTAAATAAAACGAAACATGTCTGACGTCTTTGAAGTATTATTGAATTTCCAGCAAGTCTATTTATCGGGTAAATGGTCTCCTTTGCTATATCTTAATTAAGATTATAACAAATATAGATTAGCGACATAAACTTTTTTCAAAACGTATGTCTTTATTTGGTATCGATTTGGTATTGGTAAACTATTTGCTAAATCTTGAATTATTTGCTCAGTTTTGCTCAAAAATTCAAAATCTGTCATAAAATATTAAACACTTTTCTAAACCATATTCTCACAGTTTATCATACATTTGCTCATTTTTTTAAAAATTTGCTTAATTTGAAATATTTTCTTCATTTGACTCATTGTAAGGTTTCAAGAGTTATTAGGCATGAATTATTATGTTTTGAAATATCGTAGGGCGTTACTTAATTATATTGAGCTACAAACACAAAAAGGCTTTATTAAAATTTAAAATTTAAAATTTAATAATCAGCTGATTGATTGAATATACAAGTTCTTTATAACATTTATAAATAATAGTAAAATTTGCTCAAAAAAACGAAAAGACAATAATTAATTCAAAACTAATTTTTTAATCGGGTAGATCAGTTCAAAATCAAACTGTAAATCAAGCTTAAAATCAAACTAAACAAAGTTGCTCAATATTGATAAATGTTTGTGTGAAATGGACTTTTTTAGCTTTGAAATTAGTATTTTTTAAAAGTTGCCCAATTTTAGGATATTACTAAATTATACATATTTTTGTGTTTTGCTCAATATAACATTTATTTTTATTTGTTCAAATCAAAATTATGTTTCAGTAGCTCAATAATTTTGTTTTAAATGTATAAGCCAATAGCAAAAAGTATATATAAAGCTTTTTGACTGCGCTTATTTGTGACGATAAGCCGAGTAAAACACTCGTCCGAATTGATGGATATTTGGAGCAAAGTATCTAATTTATACTTAGCACTATTCTTGATACTAAAGCTGCAACTATATTGTTCATCGATTGGAATTTTAATCAATTTTCATAGAGTGATTGAACTTTGTGTTTTAAGCGATCAAAATTTATCAAGAGGCCAGACGGCAATCTCAAGTTTTTGGCTTGATCTTTTTACCAAGATCTTTTTCTTTCACGTTGATTGGCTAATTATTTGTTAACAATTTAACAACTTTGGTAATGAATTCGTCAAAAATATGTCTTCAACTTGGATTTTTGTTGCGTTAGATATTTGTATCCTTTAAAATTGATTAGTGTAGTCTTTATATCGCTTTAAAATATAAATTAACAACTGAAGGTCAGCTTTAACCATTTTACATATTTGAGCCTACCAGAAATGATTAAAACTATTTAGTCTTGTGAAACTACTTAGGGCATTAAATAACTTTATTGAACTACAAAGACGAACTAATTTTAAAAAAGGTTCAACCATTTTATATGTGTATATTTTTTTTGTGGCCGAACCACATTCGCTTATAATTATATTTCGGATATAATCGAATTTTGTCCGCAGATAGCTTATTGGTTGAATATTTTTGGTAACATTTGTAAATACTGCTACCATTTGCCAAAAAAAAATAGCAAAAAAAAATCAGCCTAGTTAAAAAATTATTATTTTCTAAATTTATAAAATTGCAATAACTAAAGATCTCTATGATATATATATATATATATATATATATATATATATATATATATATATATATATATATATACGCAGTTCAAAATTCTGCTCCATCTCTAATATATTTGATTAATTCATCAGAATCCTTAATTTTTTTTTTGTAAACTACTCAAAAAAACGTGCATACAAAAATAACTGAACTAATGGAACTGCACTAGCAGACTACCTCTTCAGTTAATTTAGTTGCTCAACTTTTAACTAAAGTAAAGACCTACGAATTAAACAGTTTCATCACTTCAATTACTCCAGTTATTAACTTATAGCTATACTTATTCAGATAAATCAGACAATTCCAACACGCATCTAAAAACTTTCAAGTTTCGTTTGTAACTTGACTATTAGTTTCACAGAAAGCTGGGAATAGTTGCTCAATTTTTAAACTGTTTGTAGCCATACATAGCTTATTTATATGTTAAAACGTATTTGTACAACTTTATTAAGTTTTCACCAGATCATAAAATATTGCTCAATTTTGCTCAATTTTTTTTTTCATTTTAAATTATCTTATTTCAACGATCCAAAAATTTCAATCAATTAAAACTTAAATTTGTTGCGTTCTTAAGGTTTTCTCTTGTGTTTTTACTATTTTTGAAAGAAAGTTCAATTTTCAGGTCAACATATTTAACCTAAATATAATAGGCAATTTAGTCTATGTTGCAAAAAATAACAGTAATTTTTTGAATCACTTGTTAATATAAAATACTAAAAATTTTTTCAATTTAAATTAAACATTCAAATAAATTTGTAAAACAATTGCTATAATATAAATTTACAACTCTAAGCCTTACAAACAAATACAGTTCAAATAATTGAAAGTCTGTATATATTTAATTGATGGTTTGAATACATCAAATAATGTCAGTAAAAACTATTGTTGGCAATATTCGACATAACACTTTGCTCAGTTTAAAGATTATTTGCTCAATTTTTCCGGTATATTTAAAGCGTTGATATCAAATTAATTAAATTCAATTTGTAATATTATGATTTTTGAACGTATTGCTCAATTTTTGTATTTCACTGGTAATAATGAATAGAAAGCTCTAAGTTTATAACTTAATTGGTCCCTTAATTAATCCCTTTAATTGTTAAACAAAATAGAAACAATTACAAAACTATGTAAAATATTTTAAACTATATAGTTGCTCAATTTAATAACACTCGTAATTTTAAATGTTACATCAGATTCATCGTATAAAAGAGTTTATTATATCTTATAAAGGTTTTTTTTTTCATAAAACTTGCTCAAAGTAGTTCTTTTTTTAATTTTCCATTGGTTAAAATAGAATTTTTGTTTTTAAATTAAAATAGATAAATGTGGGCTAATTTAGTAGTATAACCATAACTTTAAAATACAATAAATATTTGCTCAATATTAATGCAAATAATTTAGTCTACTAATGGTTAAATTATTTGCTGTATTTTAGTTAAATTTTTCTGTTTATATTCTTATCTGGTTATATTTTTAAAAAAATTAGCTCAATTTAAACAAATGAGAACGAGGTATTTTCGACGGTTATTTTATTAAGAAATTTTGGTTAGCTTGATTTTTATTTGTGTTAGTTAAAATTATCAAGACAAAAAACTCATGACAAGCCGTTTAAGCATATAATTTTATGCTACTGTATTGCATTCGAACCTATAGTATAAACGTATAAAATTATGGCCAGGCAAAACCGAACCACACATATTTTTCACAATAAAAATGCTAATTAAATTTGTTTTGTATATTTGCCATTTGTGTTAGCAGCCGAGTTGAGTTCGCACCAAAAATATTATTGATAAACATTACCATGATGCACATAACTAACTAAACGGTAAATCAACTTCAATAATAATATTTACAATCGTGACTTGAATAACATTTCCTACTTAACAAGTTGATCATAATTTCTGGTCGATAAGGCATGCATACACATTATAATCTAGCTTATGTACACAAACATTCTTCTGTGGCTTAGAGCGATACGTATAGTCTATTGAATTTTTTAAATGTTTATAAAAATTTCACCTGCGTTTCATCAACATTTTACACAAATTCTAACCACCGAAATAACACCGCACATCTTTCGAATTTTGATTGATTGGCTCGAAAAATTAGTAAATTTGTATCTTCATACAATAAATTGAGTTAACCTAGAAACAAATGTTACATATACCTTCGTCATATCCAAAGGCACAATAACAGGTATAATATGTACATAGTAACGATGATCTGTCAATCTTTTGTGCGAGCCGATTATGATGTGAATTTATTATCGATTACACATGTTTTTGTCTCGTTGGTTTTACGATGATTAAAACGTTTTTTATTTTATCTTGATTTATGTGTGGCTTCTCTCGCACCAACTCCCATGAATCGAATAAAATTAAAAATTTCACACCAAAATCACGCCATTTAAATTAAAATTAATTAACATAATTTGTTTTATTGGTTTGATTTTAATTAGATTAATTGGTATGCATATGTGAATAATTTTTTTTTATTGTTATGTTGGCATTATAAAAATTAATTTATGATGGTGCTGTGACGAGAAAAGATATATCTTCTTTGGTAGAAAAATCACTATGTAAATTTATAGACGAACAAGTTTAAATGATGAAGAGGTAAATTCTTAATGTTGCAACAATTCAACGACGATCGCGGGTTTCGTAATTTTTGTAAAGCTGTGGAGCCGTATTTTCAACCTTATTCGAGTCTGAAAAAATAGCAATCACACAAAATGTGAAGAAATTACTCTTCCAGCAGATCGAAATGATCGGTGATTACGAAGGAGGACTTTATCTAAATCTGTGAATTTAAAAAGGTTGGATGGAAAATCTTAAACCAGTATCAGATTTAGGAGCACGATTGCAAGTAACTAATCGTACACTGAGTATACAACGGTTCAAGACTTTCTTTGCGTACCGGGTCTTTGCACAAACTCGTTTTCAACCAGCCAATTAGTTGACAAAGAATTAATTGTCAACTGAAATGCAAACGAATGCAATATTACTGGTTGATGCAAAAGTGCATGCTGATTTGTTAAAAGTGACACAGTCAAGTAAGCTTGTTTAATGGCCAGACCTGCAGATTTACAAAAATTATGGCATCTTCGTCTAGCAAATGTAGATCACGACAGTTTGATGCAATTGAGGAATATCTTTGTGGATGGTATAAGTCTTAAATGTGATCAACAAGATAAGTGTAAAGTTTGTGTTAAAGAAAAACAAACTTGTCTTCCATTTAATGACAGTAAATCTGGGGTTTCAAGAGTTTTGAACTGATGCACGCTGATTTGTGTGAACAATTTGGTGACTTGCGATATTTTGTTACATTTTTGGATGATTCATCCTCAAAATTACTGTATAATTATTCAAGAAATATAGCTATGCAAGAATATTTTCAAAGAGTTCAAAACATTTCCTTCAGATAACGGAACAGAGTACTGCAACACCGAATATTCTTGCAAGATTCAAGAATTCGGCATTAAACAACTGCACTCTAGAACAAAACGGCAGCACAGAAAGGATGTATCCAATGTGCAAGATGTATGCTTTTTGGCGCAAAACAAGACAACAGATTTTAAAGTGAGGCTCTCAACACCGCAGCTTACGACCGTAGGGATTCAGTTCAACCAAAAGTCTGATTTGTTTAACCTAAAATTGGTTAGATGCAAGGCTATGGTAGCACCAAAAGCCCCTGAAATTTGCTTTAAAATCCAAGGGTACATTATGGTCAGTTATAGCGAGAATTGAAAAGATTCGAGTTTTTGATTTGAAGAAATTACGGCTGGATGTCAGTCGTGAAGATGTTTTTTCTAGAGGATCAACGCTGCGAAAATTAGGGAGCTATTTGTAACTAATTTTTGAATCATTTTTTTTTCGTTCGAAGATGATAACAATGAAATGGAGTTCATGTTGATGATGAAATGGAGTTCATGTTCAAGTACAAATGGTTAAAATAGGATTTCAGGTTCTGCAAGTGTTTCTGGTTGGAAAAACATTGAGTATAAAGGTTCAATGGACAGTATAGTATTTATGAACTGTCAGACGAAAAAATGATTGATGTTTCGTTATAGTCGTTCAACCAGACACCATAAACCGACGAAAAGCAATGATTTTGATTATGTTGTGTCAATTAAATGATTCAGTGTCAAAGGAAGAAGCTATATGAGCACTTTAAATGAGGCTCACTGGAAAACAGCTTTGGAAGAAGCGTAATGGTTTTTGAAACCGGAACGTTTTCGAGTACAGATGTGTCGCTTGACTGTAAAGTAATCCAGTAAAAATGAGTTTTCAAGGATCAAGTGCAATGAGAAAACGGAAATAAATCGCAACAAAGCCCGTTTAGTAGTGCAAGCTTTCTATTCAGCATAAAGGCATTGACTAGGAAAAGACGTTCTCTTCAATTTAATGGCGATTAGAAAGAAGAAATTTATATGGTTCAGTCTAAAAAGTTAAATGATGGTAGTCAAGTGTTTCTTGTCTAAAAAAGTCGTAATACTGGCTTAACCAATCGAGTTGAGTTTGGAAGCAGCGTTTAGATACTGCATTGAATGATTTTGGCATAAAATGCTCAAATTACAACGCATGTATTTGTCAGCTTCACAAGTCAGGAACGATTCCCGTAAATTATAGCAAGTACATATATGCAAAAAGTATTTGATTGGGAGCAAGCAAGCAAGACAGTAGCTCGACGCTCGGCAACATAATATGTTTTCAAACTGCAAGGTAGGAAGCCTTTTCATGGGCGTCAAAGAAATTGTAATCGACAATTGCTTTGTCTATACGGCAAAGTTTAGATCAATGGCTAAACATAATAGCGAGATACATATGAGTAGATGCTGGAAGAAAGACAAATGTCCAATAATCCCACAATCTGACACCAAACGAGCAATTCAGTTATCAGAGTAGACAGCTTCTTTATTCAGAAGAAATCACCAAGACGTTCGTCGTCATTTTTTGAGCTAGAATATTAATGTAAAAAATTAATGAAGATTAGGTAGCTAATTAAGTTTACGTTGACGCAATCGAACGAAATGTCAGCAAATAATTTTGAAATCTGGGTCACATCAGAGAAACACAATACCAGGCAAGACTAGTTGCACTCGTTGATGGTAGGTTTTAAGGTTTTTTAGTCAGTTAAAACAATTCTATAGGTAGCCGAACTTTTGCAAAAAATCGTAATTTTTTGAGTGAAAAAAATCCAAGTTTAAACAATCTATGGCTTTGTATATTTAAAAAAAAACGAGTTGAATTTTTCAAATGAGTGTCCGTTTGTTGATTATGGTTTAGGAGTGGATTTTACGATTTTCTGGTCAGTTTTAATCCAAAATAGCCGATGCTTATCGGAATAATAAAGAATTGCAGTTTCTTTTAACTAAGCTTGATAAGCTACCCCATTAAATGGTAGATTATTAATATCAGTCATTCATCTTAGCTTCAAGAAGTTAAAACCTCCCAAAACCATGACCGAATGAAAGTCATTAACTACAAGTGGAAATGTGCTTGTAAAATTTGCAGCCAGCTTATTGTACACATCAGATATAATTAAGACGTCGGTGCAGGGATCGAAAACTGATTACTTTTAAATAAATTTTAATGAATTTAATTTCGGCTTAAATCGGTGAATAAAAGTCCGGCTTAAATCGGTAACAGTACAAGGTTATTAGAGGTTTGTAATTATTTATGTTGGCAAAATGCCTTATTTCACTTTTGGATTACTGGGTAAAGGTCCTCGACAATTTTTTGATTGCTTTACGAACTTACAAATCAGGATTTTTTGCGGCCAAATTAGAGGATCAGATAATTTAGTAAAGAATTTTGCCGGAATTGAGATTTGGTATAGATACACATAATTTCGGCTTTGTCGGCTTTGTTTTTGTATTCAACATATAATGTTTTATGCGCAGACTTTTTCGGTAGCTTTTATTTCTTAACCGTTTTTATTATTTTTTTATACATTTATAAAATTTACCCTTCATGATGGATCTGATGGTAGCCAACTTGGTCCTTTACACTAAATTCTTTAAAATAAAAAAATAAATGGATAAATACATCCTGATGCTAGATCTGCAGGATTTGTGTCGATTGGCACATATCGCCAATGTTTTATTGTCAGATAACTTAGAATTTTTGCTGATTGATTGCCAACAAACTGTTTTCAATTACTTGAACACTCTTAAAGCTACATAAAATATAATTCGTTTAGTTTGTGTCATTTTTTGTACCCCGAATGGTATTTTATGACGGTAACCATTGAATTTCTAACCATTTAAATGAAGCTGACGCAATGCCATAAGTTACTGTGAGAAGTTCGAAATGTTTTGGATTTTCGCCTTGATTTTCTCGCCAAACAACGCGTGTATATACGACTGATACCTTTTTTTGTATGTGTGCTACGTTAGAACAAATTTTTGATTTCTGAATTGAAGCAAAATACTACACTCAATAGGGGTTGAGTAGTCGGACTAACTCTCAGATCTTGATTACGTGAAGTTCCATCATTTTTATTTCTCATAACTGCATGGTAAGTAGTAGTAGCTTTGTCAATTTTGTTTCACTCCTTATAATCTGTTTCGAGCTGAGTTTAATGAACTCACAAACTATATACTTCGAGTACCTTGAAAGGTCCATTCAAATGCATCTCTGCTTCATGCCGATCTTCTCTTTTAGCTGCCAAAATTGAAATAGTTCGTTAATGTTCATATCAAGGTTTATAAAGTGTATTTTGTGCTTTCAATCTGTCACCGATCGGTTTTTTCAGATTGCTAATCGATTTTTGTTCGATTTAGTTTTTTTTGTTTTGTTAATTCTGGCCAAACCTTAAGATTTATGGCACCTTTGTTCTTTATCAACGATAACTTGTTTGATAGCTTTTCGTCTACGAAACACGCTTGTGACCCAGAATCTAAAATCGTTTCTTTATCAATTTCTGCAGATTTAAATTTACAGCCTTCTACTATTTGTTATTAAAAGGTGCCTAGTTTGATCTCAAGCTAGGTAGCTTTTCTTAAGTTGCTCTAGAAGTCTAGAAAATAAAAAGAAGCCAAGTTATTTCCTATACTGAGAAACCATCATATTTGACACTAACTATGACAGTGACAATGACTAAATAATGCATCCAGAAGACTAAATAATCGATAATCCGTGACAATTTAAATTTGAGATCTGCAAAGGGGGCATTCAAATGATCTACCTCTACGACGTCTAGTTTAGGAGATACACAAAGTGAAGTTTGCATAAAGAAGGTGGATGTTGTATCTGCTTAGTGGTTTATCGGTGTATTTTATGGTAACCCGAATAGTACAGAACAACGATTTAAACTAAAGACGGAATACTAATCCAAAATAATCCCGGAAACGACGTCATAAATTACATATTTTAAATTATAGTATTACATCTTAAACTTGCGTACTTAATCGTATGTGAATGCGTCGACCTATGCGACTATAAATAAATTTGTCAAACTTAGGCAATGTCATCGTAATCAAGCGTACAAAATTAAATTAATTGAATCGTTGATTAAAGTTGAAATTTAGAACGATCTATTTCCCAACACCATACATGTTTTTTTTCTACATACGAGTATATATAAAAAGGTGTTAAGCCATACATTACATATATACTGATACCCGTATCATATCGCGAGTCGGACTAACATTCGAAAATAGTACACACATTTCGTGGTAAAATCATGATCGTGATTTAAGAAAACAAACATTTTTTTTTTTTTTAGATGATCATGACAAGAAACGTGTTGTACGTAAAATATACCTACGATCAATTTATTTTTTGTTTTTTTTTATTATAGTATACGATGCATAGATACGCAAGAGGCATGAGAAGAAAATGATAGAAAAGCGATCGTTAGAAAACCACAACAAAGAAAGGGAAAATTGAAAAATAATCAATTATAAATTATTTGTATGTATTTAGGCTTTGTATCTCATCAAAAAATCTTTGTTACGTATCCAATAAAAGTATATAGCTAGCTAAAGCAACAGCCAAACTAACAACACATTGAAGTAAAATGACGGAAATAAAATTTATAAGATTCGAAAAAAAAATAAAAACAAAATCTTGTTAAAAAGAAAATACAACATTAATCATGTGATGGATGCGCGCTCGCGCGGGGTTAAAGTAACGCGCAAAGAAGAAAATAAATTTCAATTCTAATAGATTTTGGCAGATCTAAGAATGTAAGTTCATACTATATACACGGAAAAAATCAACTTTCACTTAACAGCAAAACATCGAACAAGGTACGTGTATATATAAGAATTGATTTTCAATTATCATCATTCCATCATCAATTGTGTCAGGTGTCATGAATAAATATTGCTGAAAGTCAAATAGGTTAAAATTGTATCATTCCGATCACGATGCGATCGATAGAAGATTAATTATTATAGAAATATCTATATCACGATCGCAAGTATAATATAATAGTCGAACTATATTTGGACTGTTGAATTTAATGGCATTTGATCGGTTATAGGTAAAAATGTTTAATTTGAAATTTTGAATAGTTTCCTTGGATTGTCGTAGGGGGCGACTAAACAAAGGTTGGATCGCTAGGCTGACTACTTGCATCCGTAAAAAAGTTATTTGTTAAAAAATTCAACAAAAAGAAACAAGGATACCGCCAAAATTATGAACTGAACAATACCTTCAGACCTAGGTATATCGCCATTCAGAACCAAGATGGAAACCTTCATATTAACATCGATGCAATGCTCAACATTTGGAAGGAGCATTTCTCTGATTTACTTTATGTTCAAAAAGTGTCAAATGCTGATGAATGGATGGAGGCCGCGTTCTGCCCTATCCTTGAAAAAGGAGATCCCTAAATTCAAGACATTTCGTGATGTACATTAGGTGTTCTTGAATTTCCAACAAGCCTATGACTCAATCGATCGGAATAGCTTATGATTTGCTTTGCGATGTCTGGAAATATACCTGACAAATATGTGCGTTTGTGTAAAATGACAGTAATGCAGTCACAATGTTGTGGTAAAGCTGGGAATAAGCTATAAAGAATTTTTGCAGTTAACCCTAAGGTTTACGGCAAGGAGATACTCTATCCCCAATACTCTTTAATCTCATGTTTAGAATTCATTTGTTGTAAAAGTGAAACACCCCAGGACAACTTCTTGTATCGTCAGTCCAACCAGGTTCTGGCATATATACAGATGATATCTGTGTAATTGCAATAATGGCAACGTTGTCGGAGAAATATTGGACACTCTTGTATGATGTTCTGCTTATGTTGGTTCAAAATATATAATCACTGCTTTTAGAGACCAAAACGCGATGGGTTTTAGTAGTGGCGACCACACATTTGAGGAGTGGCAAGTTTCCAATACCTCAGGTCCTTTGTCACTCATGATAACTGTATGGGAGGGGATATTTAAGCGCGTCTTATCGTTGGCAACCGTATTTGTATTTAAAGTATACTGCTAAAGTCAAAATACCTTGCAAATGTCAACAAGCTGAAGTTGTACAAAGTGTTGATCAAACCCGTTGACATGTATGGTGAGAGTTGGGCCCTGGCGGATGTGTATGAAAGATGATTAATGACATTTGAGAGAAGGATACCGGGTTTTGTTTAACCACGAGATCAGGACAACGAGATGAAAATTCCTGAACTTGTTCATCAAATAAAAGGACAGCAAGTACGCTGGCTCATGCTAATGATAATGTTCATAATTATCGACAAAAGAGATAGTCACCTTGGAGAATTTATGAAATTTTTTCAGAATATCGAGCATAAGGAAGAAATGTATGAACTTGATTATATCTTCGACAGCTTTATTCGGCGAGATGTATACATCTACCGAAAGCATATTATTTCCATTGGGAAGCTGAAGATCAGCCGTGCATCGCCAATGGGTTGTGTTGTTATGCTCATATCAGTTGTTTGTTCAACGATGATTTTTTAATCTCTCTTGAACTGAACGCAGCTTTTAAAAGTTTGGAATATTAACGCGTAGCCAGGTCTCAGAAATTAAGAGAATTGAGCACCCTGCGTGACTGTATCATTTGAGTCAATGTGTTGTGACCGTGGGTCAAAGCTCATCTGCACGTCCTTGAGTAAAGAAACGGGACTCGATAAAATGCGGTTCAGACTGATTAAGCTTCTAATTAAGTCCCTCTAACATTAAGTCCCGTAGTTTGCTTGAGTATGCGAACGTATTTAAAGGGAGACTAAAAATGTAGAATGACTACAATCGGAAAAGGCATCTTTTTAGAGGTTTTAACAGCGGTGTGTAGCCTGTATAGTTATGCTATCGATGGCTACAGCTGCCTGTCCCGTTGAAGCGCATATTATGAATGAATTACAAGAACAATCATTTTCCGTAAAGTGGTTGTAAATGTCCATTTGCAGCTGTATTGCAAGTGTTTTCCCACAACCTGCGGGTTCGGTTAAAATCATTTGCAATGGTACGGCATTCGTCCTTTGTAAATGATTTTATATGGTATGTGCATTGGCCAACCTCAGTTCATCGTCCATTTCCATATTTGGATTATCATAAAATTTAGAGAATGGGTCACATTTAGGCACTTGTGGTGATAGTTAAATCGATAGATTAGTCCGATTAGTCGATGATTAGTAGATTAGTCAACTAATTCTTTGGCTTTTCATACATATCTGTCGACAGATCAAAACTCCTTCCTGCTTTCTAAAATGAGTACTTTATGTACGTGATATTTATGAAACCAATTATGTTGCCATACCTCGGTTGATTCCCTAAATCTTAGGTTTAATTTGTATTCTTATTTTTCTCACGTGATGACGTTCTACTGGCAAACAAATTGGAATATAGACTGCCACTGAAGAGCATATATATACAATGGTATAGGCACAGCAGATACCACAGCGCCTCTGGACTGGTAATCTTTATTGTGTTGAGCAAATCGCCACTTAGTTTTCGAGAGATCGCAACGAGATCGAATTCGGGAAACAGATACTGTTTTTGGTCGTACCTGATGATGCAATAGTCTCGAATGTTAAGCAGAAATTTGATTGCTTAGTGTAACATTTTATGGTGAGAATGTAAAGGTTAAACGATTTATTCAATGATGGGTTGGATGACGAAAATTTTTAATGTATAACAGACAAGGGGACCAATTATCTTGTGTCAAGAAAAATAACGTTCAAGGAATCGTTCGAAATTGGTGTGAAAATGATATTATTATAGAGCAATTGCCAAGTAAGGTGGTTTTTGTAAAAACGAAAAACGGTGTAAGTCGACTTTGTATCGATTACAGCTAAATAAAATCAATGTGAAAGATAGATTCCCGCTTCCACTTATATGCTAAATTAAGGGGCTGGCTTAAAAGGACTTGGTGAATCTCAGTAGCTTTTGTGACAATAACAGGCCAATGTAAGTTAATTAAGATGCCGTTTGGTTTAAGCAACGCTCTGGCGTTATTTTAAAGATATACATAACCGAGTCATTCGCTAAACTAATTGAAGGAGATAAAGTGTTTGTGTATAAATTTACGAAATTGTGATCGCAACAATCTCGCTGGAAGAACTGAAGAAGGTTTTTAACGTTCTAATATTAAATTATATGGTGCTTAAATTAGAAAAATACAGAAGAAGGAATATTGCTTGGTGATGATCATATATAGTGTCAAAATGATTTTTGGATTTCGCCAGTATATTCCGAAAATATCTTCAGGATTTTGCAATTATTTTTAAACCATGAAGCAAAATTTTGTTTTCTCCCAATGAATTTAAAATGGATTAGATACCATACATGACGACCACTATGGTCCGATTAAAGAATCAAAGAAAAGAAACAAGAATATTTTTCTGATCATTTATGCTTTTACAAAACTTGTAAATATATATATGCTACATAATGACGAAGAATGCAAAAAAGAATGCAATAAATTTTAATTACTATAACAAACCATATGACAGAACACTTAAATATACGCCTAAGCAGTGCAGAGTAGTTTTTATGTTCGCTTGATGGAAACAAACTTGTGTACTCGACCAGAGAGGGTTGTAAAAAATTAAACAAAATTTACACAAATTTGACAAAGGTTATTCAAATCCTTTCCGCCTGTGCAAAACCAAATAATTTTTTCAGCTGTCCCACTCGTAAGAGAGCAACATTCAATTGAGCTTGTGAAAAACATGCTTATCTTGTGCCTTTTTGCCATTAAGAATGCAAGGCAAACTGGAAACTGGAGTCGTAATTTACGTGGCTTATCGGTGGGAATGTGAGAATTCTTTGTTTCAGTGCCTAATTTTAGTGGAATTATGTTGCGCAAAAAATGATTGGTGTGCCGATTTTAAATCAAACAATCAGTGGGGTGGCACAACAAAAAGATCCAAAGAATTTGAAAACTCCATTTAATATTTTTTGTTTAAATCTATGCAAATTTTTCTGGGACCGAGACTCCCCTAACTCTTTCGCCTTTAACATAACATACAGCTTCATTTTAACTATCCATCTGGCTTATTTCATTGCTTCAGGTACCCTGTACTAGCATAGATGATACTTTTTTCATTATTTGGACATTACTTCGTAGAGTACTCAGTGCAATTATTATTACGACGGCGGATGTTATGTCATTATTTTCATTATTCAGATGTCGGAATATTATGCGAACCAAAGCTTATTTTCGATTTGATGAGGTAATAATTTTGTTAAAAATTAAATCAGGCCATGGCGACCGAGTGCTATGTGTAAATGCTAATTACCACTCTTTATATGTTTATGTCCAGTGAATTTGTAGCGTTAGCGAATTATATGAATGTACACAAAAGATCTGAATAATTTGATTGTGTATAGCGATGGTCATCACTACTCTATCATTCTTTAAATAAAAACCATAAAAAATTTGGTTCTATTTAATCGTCTTAAGGATACCATGGGTGTGTTTTTTTTTTTGATATTGGAGAAATCGGAGAGATACATTTACTGTCAAATTATCAGATATGCGTTTTTTTATTTTAAAATGGCAACTCCGATTAATGTTGAGCTATTATGTGACAAATAAAACTTTAATTTAGCGAGTTTAATGCTGAATTTCATAAAATAATTTATTATTTTTGATACTAAAAAAAACACCGTAAATATTTTTTTCGATCTGACAGATAAAAATCAGAGAAAAAAATTATCAGATATCTTCGATAAATAATCTCTCTGGTCTCTCCGATTTCACCGATATCAAAAAAAAAAAAAAAAAAAAAAACACAGCCCATATAACATAAAATCCAACTTATACTCATTATTAATAAGGAAATTTGAAATTATCGTTCCGATTTAAAAATGCACATTTCATATTAACATTACTCGTACCTTTTACATGCTTTAACTTAAAACAATAGGTTATATACCACTCACACATTTGGTTTGCTCACTGATCTTGTGACCGTATTATAAGAAATATCAACACAAAATTTGAGAAATTTGCAACACAAAAACAAAACAAAAAAACTAATGACAAAAAACCCTGTATAATCAAAGCCTACTTGAGATTTAAAATATAAATACAGTACAACTCAGTGCATGAAATATTTCTAGTATTATAGAAAGTAAAATCCTCAAATAAATTGATCTTAGAATATTCTGAAACAAATTTTGTAAAAAAAATAGCGTATTAAACTTGGGTGTAGACCAAACTTAAGTCGTAATGATAAACCCATCGCATTTTTTTTTAAAGATTTAGATTATTATAAAAAAACGTGGATTTATTTTTTCTCTGGGTCACAATTCTTGCCAGTTAACTTATTATTTTCACAACACCCAAGACTTAATTATAGTGTCTCAACAACATTCCTTAACTTTTACAAAAAAAAATTCTAAGCTCCTTTCTAACTACACCGATAGTCACTAATTTCAATTAACGATTTTTTCAGCAATCTTAGCAAAAACTATATTATCTCATAAACTCTTTAGGTGATAGATGTTAACACGGTTATGGGTGTTACATTTTCCGTATGTTTTACTTCTGTTCAAAATAACTGTAATCGTAAAGCTAATTGATATAATACGCGCAGACAAATTCACACATTCACATCAAATAACAACAACAAAATATAATTATCATATTCTATATAGATCACCCACAATTCTAAATTCGACTACTAGATGTTATACTCGTTTACACGTATGTAAATCTACCTACTTCACAAGTCAATGATGAATGAGCCGACAATACTCAAGATCCAGATAATATATAATCTTATTTCCATAATACATAAATTCACATATAGCATAATAATTTGCATCATAAAAATTCTTCGATATAACACACACAGAAGAAAATAACAAAAAACCTGTGCGCTAGACTGCTGTGAAAGATATATGTATGAACATACCTGCTACTCACCGTCTTGATACCGTACTTTGATTTTCTTTTGTTTATTTTTCGTGAACGTATAATCGATTCAACGCATAAATTAATGAAACAAAAGCGCTTATGCCGGTATTTGTTGTTTTTTTGGTATCAATACACCACATATGTGTATATTCTTAAAGATTGTTTACCGTTTTAATTTAATTAATGTATATTACGAATACAAAGTTGAAAAAACATAAAATTATTCAAGGTGTGAGATTTCGTTTATGCATATAAATCTATAATTCGAGAAATAAGAAGAAGAGATGAATGATTTGTAAGAATATAATTTTTTAATCTAATTCTTTTAACTTAGAACTTATATTAGCATATTATGGATGGTATAAATCAGGTTTTGAGATTATGTGAATTTTTATTTAACATATTATTGATTTGAACGAAGTACGATTTATATGTTAAATTATTTTATGTTAGTTTCTCTCTCTAAATATTTTTGAAATAAACATTATATTCATTAAGATCTGATCAAAAGAGATCCTCAAAGGGCCATAGTTAATCAAGCGCATTTAAACACCAATCGCTTGATGATATAAATGCTTCAAAAGCTAACCCAAGACTTTTGGAATAAAAAAAGTATTGAGTATTTGCAAATATTACAACAAATCTTGTGCTTTTAATTGAAGATAATCTACCTCCCACTAAATGGATAAAAGCTAGGATTGTTGAAACCCACCCGAGAACAGACTGTTTAGTGCGCATAGTATCAAAATATTCATTTTACCAGTATAGACAAGCCGCAAAGGGTATGGTATGGTCACAGATGACTCAAACATTCTTCTAATTAGAAGAAAATGCATCGGTTAAAACAGAAATCAGTAACTAGAGCGAACACTCAATCAAACCTTTTGCTTAAAGTGTCATCAGAAACAACAGCAGAGAACAACATGTCAAGCTTCACAGTCCAACCAGGCATCTACTTTGACAAAACTGGCGAAAGTAGACAAATAATCGACAATCTCAAGCCGAGTAACGTTATACCGTATCGAAATAAAAATGTAGCTACTATATATAAAATCACAATCGTCAGAACTATAAAAATTAGAGAAACTATAATTTTTTATGCATTGCACAATGTTATACCGTTACCCACACAACATCAACAGAAGTATATGTCCTGGACAATCTTGTAAATGTATCCAAAGTGCATTCTAAAGAGAGATACATTTACAGTATTGGATACAACTTGAGCGAAAAGATAAATTCTACCGATAAATTCTATTTTGGACCTAAAACTAACTTCGAAAAAACCCGAAATCGAGGTTATTGAGATGGTCATCGAAAGTCACAAGAGATCACTGCAGTCATGAGCAACCAAAATCATCGCACATGCTTAGCATCACTATTTGGCTTTTTATGTAGCAATACCAACGGTTTTTATTACGATCACCCGGTACATACACAAAAGAATGAATCTGCTAGCGGATCGACAAGTAGTTGAATTACAGCTTGTATAGTTCATTTTATAATAGCAATTAAAGAACGATAAATGCACATTTTGAGGAGAACAGCTGATATTTTCTCGTTGGTAATAAAGTGTGTGAAAAACTAATAACTGTAAAGTTATATTAACATGACAAGGAGAATTTAGTGAGATAAAAACCAGTATTGCTGATATAAGGAAATCTCAAGACTCATGTCAATGAGCTGCTTATTAGAACAAACTAATTGGCATTGTAAAGTAAGCCCGCAGGACACCATTATTTATTCGTATAGTTCATAAACAAATATTTTTTCGAAATCACGTAACTCACTTTCAGCTAAATTTGTATCGGCAATCGCAGAAGCTCCAGAAACTTATAAACTAATCGATATTTTTTCGGAAAGAGAAGGAGACTATATTGTCCCCGTTAACAAAACATAAGTTAAATTGTAATCTCCCTTGGATTTCACCCCAATTATCGTTAAAAAATCGCCATAAAGGTGAAAAAAGATGAAAAGAGCGCACAATTATTATTGTACATTTTTTAGTAGTAATATTAGCAAGCCTAAGAAGTTACATGGTAAATTTTAATAAATTTGATGCTGAAACTTGTCTTAACTCCATCAAAATAAATTAAAGAGTTATCACAGATGAAAAGGAAATAGTAGGATTTTGAAATAATTATTTATATTTTTAAAAAACTATTTTTGTCACCAACTGATGGATATGAAGTTAAAACTTTTATTTTAATCGTGATTTTCAATTTAGCAACATTAGTTGATAATATATCAACAAAATATAATTTTACCGATTGCTTAATATACATAAATGACTTTAAGATCATTGTCTTCCCTCACATTGAGAATTTACATTTTCAAAGTTCTAGTAAATTTCGATTTAACTTCGCTCATAATAGTATAAATTCCAACTGTGATATTTTTAAGACTTGGTTTTATGAAAATTTACTAAACAACTCGGGTTAAACGAGACACAGTCTGGCACGCAAAGTAAGTAAATTCCGAAAGTGATCCAATAGATCCAACAACACGAAATTAAATTCGTTTTGTAATATTTCGGAAGCTACCTAATGTTACCACATACCATGCATGCTTCTGTTTACCAATAATAAAGGGCTTAAATAGATGCTAGTCAAATCGACTTAAACTTACGAATATAAGTCTCATCGGAACGGGATTTTTTATAATAATACTTTGACAAAATATCATGGAATTATCATTAGAAGTTAAGCCCAAAATCAAGTTTGATAAGCTCTCTCTTTACAAACAGTGACATGGACAGGATATTCTAAGCTCAACTTACTTATTTCTCATTGAGCTATTTTAGTCTATATAATACTATCGCTATATATCAAATATATCAAAATGTTTATACTTAGACTGTGTCTTAAACCCATGATAAATATTTGTGAATAAAATTGTTGGCATTAATTTGAAAAACATTCCCCTCATTTCCTAACTTTTTATTACACTGTCCGGAAAGTATACTAATTGATTGAAATACCTCCTCGCCTTATATGTTTTTAAATAAACTTTTTGTGAGGTATAAAAACCATGAAGAAAAATTACATTTAATTGTGTGCATTATTTATTGAAATTGTCATAGCAACGAAGAAGTTTAAAGTTTCTTATATGGTTTTTGAATGGTACTATTACAAAACCAAGTAGTTAGTTTTATATGTGGTTTGTATATATCCGAGTGTGCTCCGCAATGAGTTTGACTTTTATTGTAAAAAGTTTTGATATTTGTCAAAAATTATCCTAGCAGCTGACCGGGATAATTTGGGTGTCTTTGTTTTTATCAAATAAATGTCATAAATTTGTATTCACAAATATTTATCATGGGTTTCGGACACAATCTTAATATTAAGTATGTAGGCTCTGATTAAATGATCAAGCAATGTTTTTTTTTACTTATTTTTTTTATTTTTTGCAAATTTATGTACATACATATATCAAACTGACATACATGCATTTTAATAGTAAGTAGGCATTGAAGCCTATACATTCGTTGTATTGGATGTCAGAAGATCAGTGTGTAAATATTTAAGTGAAATTACAAAAAGTAAAGTGTGTTTAAAAATAAGGTTTATAAAAAATGAGGAGTTGATTTAAGGTATTTGATTAAAAATGGCTAAGTAACTTCGTTATTTTGGTTTCGGGTGGATCTTACCCTGGAGATATACTCGAAGCGACTGACGTGGCTTGCAAGTTAAAACAAACGAATACTCGACGCGACTCATAACTCAGAAGTAACATGAAAAAGTTGATTTTACTTCTACTTTTATAGTTTTTGGCTATTTAAAGAGTCTGCATAACGATAAAACTGTTTTATAGTGTCCTTTTGACCATTTTATAAATTGCAAAATTTACGTTAAATAATTATTTAAGTTTTTTAGAAGAAATCCAATTTTTAAATTGCATGTGTATTTAGAAAAATGTACAAATTTCGTATTTTCGTATTTCGTATTTTTGAGTGGCCAGATACTATGTGGCCAAGCCCAAAACCAAGTTATGGTTTAAAGATATGAAAAAGAAGAATTCTATTTACTATAGTTTGCATGCTCAAATATTTTGCGACCTCAATACTAAGCAAGTTATAGTTGGTTGTCCCTTAAGGAGCTTGCAAAGAACTTTTTTTTTTAAAATCAATTCTTAAAGTTTTATTATTTATCGTCTGCGTAAGCTTTTAAGCTATTCCAACAATTTTTGTGTATTTTTCAATTAGGTAAATAATTATGATCAAATATTTTCTCACTTGGAAAGTGAGTTTCAACAACCAATAAATTTCAAAAATCATAGAGTTTTCTTTAGAGTAACATCTTAGTTAACTGCATTTATTTGATTTGAGCTTTCAAATACAATCTTAAAAATATAAAATTAAATAATGAATATAACGGTACATGCTCTTGGAATATTGAGCAGAAGGCTTTTGCAAAGTCAGATTAAACTACTTTAAGGTGGAGTTAAGAGTTTCTTCTATTACACAAACCTAGATGGAAAGGAAAAATTTTCGTATTATCAGTTCAAAGAACTTCTCTTCTGTAGTTCAATGCTAGCCGGTTTGATTTATGCAGCTCTAGCATTAAATCCACTTAGGATTTTGTAACAGATTATTGTAAAAAATCTTCAAAGCAGGATATTAAAAGGTTTGCTAGTCGTATGTATATCGAAACATATCAAATATGGTTTATTATCTTGAACGGTCTAAAAAAAGATGTCTAAAACGATTTAACCCAAAATTACCGAAAATCCGCTTCGAAGCAAAATATAGCCTAATGATACAGGTTCCGCAATCAGTTTCTTAGAAAACAACTATTGCACCTGGTTTTTTCAGCTACTGCACATAACAATCCTTAACATCCATTTTTATTTTTATTGTGTGCATTTAGTGTTGTGACGTGTTTTGTCTGTTTTACGATTATTTCATCTAATTTAAGTATGTGCTAAATAATTTTTTTTTGAATCTGTAGTTAATATACTTTTTAAAATTTTGTGAGTATTGAGTATTGTGACATGATTTGTCGGTTCAAATCTTGTGCTTGTCATCCGGTTTAAAAGTTGGATGAATAATGTCGATCATCCAAGGGGAAGTGCAAAACGTTCAGTAAACCAATCGAATATTTTGACTAGAACGCCATCATACCCAATGACTAAGTCGATAAAATTGATTAGCACAATGTAGCTTGTAAACCAGCATATTTCGGCAGTAATTGTAATATTGTAGTTATTACAAGGATACCAAAGTGAAAAAACCTTGGTTTTACCCCATACTGGAGACATCTTATGGAAGAAAATCAAGAAAACTCAAAATTTAGACTGAGGTAGAAATATGACGACCAAATAATACACGAACAGTAAAATCAAAATTCCTAGATGCCACAAAATGAAAATATTTAGCAAAGTAAAATGGCAATTAGTAAGGCGAACTTTAAAAGAGAAAAACGTGATTGGTGTCTCGTTCCACATATATCGTTGTACAATTCGAGCAATAGATCCAAGTTTAACTATAAGATGAACTCTGTTCACATACAGGTACTGCATTAGAACAAATTAAATGGTTGTTGATGGACCCGTGAATATTAGCACGAATAGAGTGTAAATGCCCCGGATAAACTAAATGCAATTGATAAACTCGTATAATTACATCAGACAAGTTCATTCGTTTTTAGAGTATTTCTGTAAGAATGATCGTATGATTAACCTGAACTTGTTTTTCGAGTTGAATGTTGCTGGATATAAACATAAATGGGTATAAAAAGCGAACACTGTCAAATGCCCACAGAACAGAATATAGTTGAAAAATGCAACCTGCACAGATTTTGAAATTTTTGACCTATATAAATGAAAATTTAAATTGTATGAAGCAACACAGAACCTGCTTTAACAAACTTTGTAAATCTTAGTATATAAGTACTTACCTAATTCAGTAAAATCAAACTGTACCTAACTAATATGACGTAATTAGCACATATCAACATTTTTTTTATATTGAACTTGAACACAACGGATATTTAACGTGGAAATGATAATTTAATTTAATAAGAAAACGCAATCTCGTTAATCTTGTATTGTTATAAAAAAAATTAACATTCATTTTAATCACACTCTACGATCAATGAATCATTTACAAGTTTTAATAAATTAAAATTAAAAGCATTCGTCCATCTTATAACCTTCACACAATTTAATTTTATAAGTAAATTAAATTTGCATATCGTCGTTATTTTGTTTTTTTTTGATGTTTTAACGTACTAAATTTGAATTAAATTGAGTTGATTTGCGATTGCACAAAAACATTTTTCGTTTCTTCATATTTAGCATAAAAAATTATATATATATTTAAAATTTGGAATAAGACATTCAATTATATTGAACAGTGTTTATAGGTCATATATGTATAATATTGTTTGAATGCACGCTAGCTACAAGCGACAGGTTGAAATATAATATAGATATACAATATTAAAATCCCATGTACCAATTGGCTAATTCTCTACTTTCCACAAAACCGTTTGTTTAACATTAAAATTATTAAAAGCTTTTAAAAGCTAATGACCCAAAAATTACTATTAGATTTGACCTCAGATTAAAATGTCATAATACAATTTTTTGATTATGTTTTTTATTTTTTACAACTTTAGTGATTTGCATGTCTTGAATAAAGATGTAATGTATTTGAAAATAGAATTTAAAGATTTTCATCGATTTCGTTTTACATAAACTTTCGAGATCGTATTGACCTTTACGATAGATTACATTGTATATACATACAATTTAGTTATGGTGTTTTGAAATATTTTTTGAAAGCGCGGTTTTAATAAACATCTCAATCGAATACTTTGGAAACAGATGTTGGTGTTTGGTTAATAAAGACGCCTCTTTTATATCAATTAACGTTATCGGCATAATGTGTAATTGTGGTTTTCCAGATGTACATTGACTGAGTCAATCACAAGTGTCAAAACTGTTTTCTTTGCTACATCTCAATTCTAATTAAACATGGCATAGCAAATGTTTTGGAAATATATTGAGCAATTTTATTTTAGTGTAAGAAGCAACTTTTAAAAATTTGAAATTTTTGAAGATAGATGTCATAAATTTTAATTTGTTGAACTATTTTTAAGTGCAGAATTCTAAAAACGTCAATGTAATGATAATTGAACTCGAAGTTTCATAATTGAATGTTGACAAAATAGTTTACTAACTTTTTTATGCTTGGAAACACAAAAAATAAAAGGCTACAAAAGCTACTAAGGAATTTTAAAAATATTCTAGCAACTAATCTTAAACTTTCCTAACCAAGAACATTTTTTTGATAGGCAGTAAAATAGTGACATTCAACCTGGATACTAGAGCTGATATTAACTGTGTTCCTTGAATTTAATCAGCTTAATGAATGAGATTTTTGCCATTGTCCAACTCAAACGCGTGGATTTTACGATACTGAAGCCGATACTGGGATTAGAAAGCTATAAAAGTTTTGGATTAAAGAAATGTTTGAATGTGAATAGGATTGCATGCATGGAATAGAAGGAATCATTTACAGAGAGATTTTCAGGAACCTTTTTCCATCGAAATGCTCTTTTTTTAGGATCTAAGGATGCCTTTAATTGCACAAACTGATTCATCTAAGGATGGGTTAGGTAATCATTCAAAACAAATATTCGGTGGTGTTTGCTTTTTAAACTCTTATCAAAAGTGAACAAAATTGGGCCAAATTAAAAATGAACTGTAGGCCATTCTTTTTATATAAACGGATATTCAGTATCGGAATTAATCACAAGCCTTTGGAGACACTAGTCAAGCATAATATTGGGGAAAGAGCACAAGTATCAGAAGTTTTGGAAATAAAGAGACCCTCCGGAGAAATTCATATAGTAACAAAATCGGGTTATTTCACGAAGGAGAATTATTATTTCTGAAAATACTAGATTATAATGAAAAATATTCACAAATTTGTAATTACGTCAGTAATGGTTGGCCAGATTATCATAACCTTAACGAAAGATTATCATAACCTTATCATAACGAAAATGAATTTTACTATGTTAAAATCACATGTTAAACAGCCAGTGGATTAGTTGTCAGATATTAGTAATATATTAGTTATTCTCCGAAGAAAATGTTCTTTGAAAGCTTTTAAGCAATAATAAAAGCACATTTTAGTGTTTCAAAAACGAAAATGACTTTTATTTATGGCAATTTCAATTCCACAAAAAGGCTATGCTTATTCTAAATATTAAAATAATTAAGATGAAAGCTTTTGATAAAATATATTATTGCGCTCTAAATAATAATAATCAAATTTCAGTGAAAGCTCTACTGAACTTTTTTTGTATGATTTTTTTAAAATAATTGGTAAAATTCCCAAATAGACTAGATGAAAACCAATCAAGTTTCGTTTCACGCATACTTGCGATTTTTCATTTTAAAATTCTGGGTAACAGAGCCAGAGACCTACGTTAGAATAGAAGAAATAGCCAAATATAAGTTGTAAAATGCAAATGAATTACAGATTAAAAAAATTACTTAGCACGAAAATTAAATGAAATAACTGTTAAATAGAAAAAACAAGTCAAAATACTAAAAACACAATAATTTTTCACTTAAATTTGGGGATTTACCGAGCTTGTTTTAAGCACTCCAATAATAAAACTATATGCCACCTTTTAATTCACTTCACACTTTGGAAAAGCTTTTAGCTTTTTTTTTTTTTATTCAAATGAGTATTTTCTACTATATACAATATACATACTACAACCACATTTTGCTATAATTAGTGAGCGTCTCAAAACCTTGGTTGACAAAATCATGCTACCAAAATCCTACTTTTTCAAAAATCTTGGTTTTAAACATTTCGATTCCAAAAGTCCTTGTTTTTTTAAATTTAGGTTTTTCACAGAAAAAGAGATCTTTAAACAAATCTTGGTTTTTGTCAAAATATGCAAAATTGGTATAAAATCTTTTTCTAAGTGACAATTTGAAACAATCTTTAAAGAAGAAGAATTTATAACGTAATATTGTTAGAATACGATTTATTTATAAAATATTATTTTACAAATTTCGGGTAATTCCCCAATTTTATGATTTTATTTAGGGTTTTCCTTAAATCAAAAAAGAAATTCTATTAGAAAACTTTTATGCAAAAATTAAAATGTAAAACAAAAATTAAATTTTTTTTAGGGCTCTGTGATTTCAAGCTGTTATTGGACCTAAAATATGGGTGGAATTTGGCTAAGGAATTCCTAAAATTAATAAATAATTGGGGTTCACCAAATAAATAAAACAAGCTCGATGAATCCCCAAATTTAAGTGAACAATTATTGTGTTTTTAGTGTTTTGACTTGTTTTGTCTGTTTAACAGTTATTTCATTTAATTTTCGTGCTAAGTAATTTTTTTTTCTTTAATTCATATGCATTTTACAACTTACATTTGGCCATTTCTTTTCTTCTAACGTAGGTCTCTGACTCTATTATCCAGATTTTCAAACTCAAAAATTGCAAGTATGCTTGAAACGAAATTTGACCTTGTTTCAATTTTTATAATTCACTAAAACCATGTGTCTTAACGAAGTAAAATACAAAATTGGAACTAAACAAATTTTGTAGTTAGGTCGCTTCAGCCTGATGAGACGATAGAATTTTTTAATTTGGTATTCAAATTAATGCATTTTAGAATTTTGTTAGTATTAAGAGTGCGGTGTCACGTACTTTGTCCGTTTAACAATTATTTCATTTATTTTTCGTGCTAAATAATTTTTTTTGGAACTCTAATTTATATAATTATATTTTACAGTTTTGTGTGTATTGAGAGTGTTGGTAGGCCATTTTGCTTTTATTTGTATAACTCACCAATTTATAGTAATTGGAAGGGTTATTTCGTTTAATTGTCGTGCAAAATTTTTTTTTTGAATCTGTAATTCATATACATTTTAGAATGTGTATTACTAGCTCTCAATTGACATGGCCTGATGAGATAACAGTTAATTTTTTTTGCATTATTTAACCGATTATAGCCTATAGTTCTTAACAAAAGTTTTTAAGTAACATTTATAATTGTCAAAGCTATATTCTTTACCAAACAAGGTTTTACGGTTTTAAACCTTGAACAAGTTCATTTAATTGAAATGGTGATGCATTTTCAAATAGTTTTATCGATTTTCTTAAGTCCAAGGGTTAAATTATGTTATAAGTTTTAAATTAGTTGCAGAAAAATAATAATTTTTTCTCCTTTTGAAAACATTGCAAGTGTTACTCTCGTGCAAGTAGAAATTAGGGACTTTAATAGAGTTATTAAACGTTTACAGTGTTCATCAAATAAATTATAATTTGATAAACGGAGATTCGTTAGGAATTAAAATTCTTCCGAGGATCAATCTTAGCCAGCGATAATTAAGCCAGGCTTATTAAGTGATGAAAAGAAACAAGTATAAGCTTATAAGCAACAGATTTTTTTGGTTGAAGCTGAATTAAGAAACCCAAGTTTAATACCAGGAAATAATTCCAGGTGAACAAATTTTATGAAGAAACAACAACAACAATAAAAGCAACAAAGCTTTTCATATATGATTGATTTTAAGAGCGAATCTAAAGGGCAAAACTTTACAAATGTCAGTTAGAAAAATTTCTTTGGCAATGTACAGTATAAGAATACGAAGACAATTAAAGTTGTAGTAAATGCTTAAAATAGAGTTTAAACACACGCAATACTGAAAAGGGTGCCAACGTAAAACTGTGAAACAGATCATATATTATACATTAAAACAAATACGCAGGTTTACTTAACTGATAGCGATTTAGAGCATACGACAGCGTCCAAGAACACATGCCCCTACCTAATACCTTAAGTTTTCGAATAAACAGCGAAGAGTATTGGTCAAATGCATTAAAAATAACAAAATTTGATGTTTACAGTTATCTTATTATTCCTCAGCAAACTGTAATGCAAGAAACTGTTTTCTCAAACTTGTTTGAGTAACGGTGAGAAGAAGGAGTTACGTGGTGAAATCTTTCTGATGGTCATTCCTTCCTTTCAAATATTACCGCCCAGAAGCTTCAGAAGCCGTAAAAATGCTTTAGTGAAATATCAAACGAAAACATTAAGCAGGTATACAGGAAATTCTTGAAATAAAATAAGCAAAAAATCTATTCCTGTGAATCAACTTAACACTGCCGGTTTGGATGTAGCAGTAAACAGTCTAACGCACTGCAATAAACTGTATTCTATGCTGGAGATTTTCTCCAAATTTCGGGCCTAATATTAAAGTCTAATATTTCAGACGTGGCCGGTGGTTGATCAATACACGGAATCAAACCAAAAATCAATCAACTTAGTATATAGATCCAAACCACTTAAAACTTATATATGAGCTTAAACTTCTATATAAGCAAAACTGTTCACGCAGGTTTTAAGAAAACTTGTATGTTTATATACAAAAACCTCTCGTTGTATTTTTACATATCGTAAACGAGATCAGGAGTTGTTATCATATTATTTGGTACGGCGCACTTAAGGTCATTTATTATAGAGACATCTCTTCTCTCCAACGTTATAAGTTAATTTATAAAAATGTTGAGTTTGAGTACTCATCGAAATGAAAATGTTGATCTAACTGTTCAGCGGTCAAACCGTACATTACATGATCGAACACTAACCGCCAGTCAGTGTCGATACCATAAACCAAATAAACTAAATAACACAAACATCATGACTAGAAACGGTATGGGGACTAACACTACATGATCAATTTCCGATACGTCTGATTCATGATTTCTCTGACCTTTTTCAAAAATGTGACTGTCCATATTAGCTCGTGCGTCATTTAGATTACGATCTATATCGACCATATATCCCAACGAAGAATTGAGTTGTATGGCCCCATCAAGAAATTGAAATGTGTGTTTGGCGCAACAACTTTTCAAGAGCAAACGAAAATTCATTGCTATGGTAAACTACTACTACCGATTTGTTGAAAGATCTTACATAAACATTTGGGTGTGCGTATAAGCTGCGAGATACTTGATTCAAAATCCAGAAAATGCGTGATGGTTGGTCTATTAAAACTGTGAAAATTATACTGAAAACGAAAATTTCCAAATTCCAGAAAATGCATGTTATTAGCCTTTAATAACCTTTAATAACTGTGAAAATTATGACTGAATTCTAAGATTTCCAAAGTACATAAAATGCATGATAGTAAACCAATCAAAACTGTGACAATTATGCCCAAAATCGAAAATTTCTAAAATCCAAAAAATGCATGATGATTAGGCGATCAAAACTGTGAAAATTAATCTCGACATCGAAAATTTCTTAAATCCAGAAAATGGTTGATGCTTAGCCAATCAAAACAGTGAAAAAATGCCATAAATCAAAACTTTCCGAAATCCACATAAAATGCATGGTAGGCTAAACCAAACTGTCAAATGTATGCCCGAAATCGAAAAATTATAAAATCCAGAAAATACCAATTAAAACTGTGAAAATTATGCCGAAAATCGAAAATTTCGAAAATCTGGAAAATGCATGATTGTTAAACCAGCATAAAAATATATGAGGGTAACCCCCAAAACTGTAAACAAATTTTAATCCAGAAAATATTACCGTCAACTTTGAAAAATTAGGATCTAAATCAAAAAGTTTTGAAATTAAGAAAATGCATTTTGGACATAATTTTCAAAAATCTAAAGATAACAATTATAATTTGCCTTTTATATCTGTTTAAACTGAAATAGGCCAGTTGGATGGCCTGTTGATCTGTATAACCAAGTTTTAACTTCTAATATTAACCATGACTTTTTTGGATACGCATTGCAGTCTTCTGCCATGAACTTAAATCTCAATATTTTAATTGAGTTTTGATTGCATATTTCGGTAGAAAATAAATTGCTTAAAATTAAAATTTGTTTTAATGCATTTTAGTGTTGAAATGAGTTGCTATGCTTAGAATATTATATTACATTAAAATTTTATAATGCATGCCCGAGTACACATTTTAATAATATATATTATATAGTTTCGAGTATATGAATTTCTATTTACAGTATTTGAGTGGAACTTAAAAAAAAAATACTTTTAAATTAATTCCAAGTGAGGAAAACGCCAATTTTGCCAAAACGTTCCAATAACCTAATAACCATAATTCTTATAATGACAAATTTGACTGTGAAAAATATTCGAATATGTCATAGATCGACAAACAATTTGGTCATCACGAAAAATTTCGCACATTTTTTGTAACTTTAAAACTTTGGTACCGCATAAGATCACGCGCAGTATGAATATTAAGACGCGACAAAATTTCAATTAAGCACAAAAATAATTCAAGACTTATGCGCGCACTGAAAGCATATCAAATTTATAAATAAAATAGAAAAAAAAAGTTATGTTCTTGTCCACTGAACATTCGAGTCAAATTCTTAAAACTCTACATTAATATTTATATACAAGTTTTACTCACTCAATTGTCCGTTAGACGAATGTAATATTCCATTTTGCCTGTATCCCAATGGCATTTTGCACTTCACTTTATATTATAAAAAAATTCACCGAAACTTTAATAACTCACTTGTCGATTATATATTTTATCTATTCGAAATTTTAACAAACTCTAAACCACTTTATTTTATCTATAACTTTATATACTTATATATTTTTTTTATCTTAAATAATCTTATAATTTCTTCTTTTTCTTTTTCTTATAAATTAATAACAACATAATATAAAAATTACATATAAATCATAAATTTACGATATTTTGTTTTATGATATACAATAACAACAATAACAACAACAACAACAACAACGAAAATCACCGCACTATAATAAACCAACTCTAACAAAATAATAACATTTTGAGTTAAATAAAAAAAAAAATTGAAATTAATACACGAAACGATAAAATCTTCAAAACGGAAAGACTTAATTAAGGTGGTAAGCGAGAAACCCGCGCAAAAATTTTTTCGGAAAAAATAAAATTCACACAAAAAAAAAATCGAAAAAAAAAGTTGAATGAAAAACTTTTCGACTTAACACCGCCAAGTACTTAACAAAACTAACAATAACAAAAAAAAATAAATAAAAATAGGTATTCCAAAAGAACTGTTAATCATTCGCTCTCTTTACTGTATACTGTATACGAAAACCAAATACTAAAAACAAAACACTGTATCGAGTCGAGAGAAGAGAATAATTTTGGTAAAACGATGTACTGTTGTAACGAAATATAAAAGAAAAGTGCGCTCGCTCAGTTCTAAGTAAAAAGAGTTTTGGTTTGTAATTTTTCACTTGAATTTTTTTTTTTTTTAATGTAATAATCAAACCGGAACGATAGTTTTAAAAGTTTTTTATTTTTTATTTCTTATAGTTACGATTTTTAACTTGTAATGTATAATATGTATAAATAAAATGTATGCGAAGTATAAGTAAAATGAAAGGAAAGAATTTTTGTATAAAATTTAATTTTTGGTTTAAGTTTATGCGCGATGAACTTAAGACAAACTTTATATAGGGTTTACTATTATGGGCGCTCAATTATTGTCATGTGAATATAGTTTTCATATAATTTTGTTTACCGAGTGAGATAAAATGCACAGGAGGTGCAAAAAAACATACCAAATATCAAAAATTAAGTTGTAGGTCAGCTTTTGTATCAGGTAATATTTATTTTATTTTATTTTATTTTATTTTATAGTGATTTATAGGATGTAACTATTCTTCAAATCCCTGCGTTTGCTTGGAATGCAAATATGTCCTTGTTTAGTGGTACTTTAACTATTCGTTGTAAGGAAGTTCGAGTAGAAGGTGGAAAAGCTCTTCTCGTTGCAGGTAACCGCCACTGATTTGGGATTCGTTTGGTTTGGTGGCGTTTTCAACAAATTGAAACACATTACACAGCACTCGTTGTAATTTCCGGAAGGACGAGTACATGGAAATGGTTTGCTCATACTTTTACAAAAATAGCAAAGAAGAACGCTGTTTGTTCCTCTGTTCGGGATTAGTGTGAGTCACTGATTGAGTTGGCTAATATTTGGCAGTATTGTGCAGCCATGAGGGTCCATGCCAACACAGATTGAATGATTTAAGTTCACGTTGGAGATAAGCCCTGAGTAGGGCATTCAGCAGGGTTTTCGGTGGACGGCGTGAGACTCTATTGCTTACGAGGTAGAAATGTTATGGTACCTGGGATGCGGTTACTGATAAAAGTACTGCAATGTAGAGGATCACTGTCCAACCAATCTAACATTATTTTGGAGTCATTCCAGGCATATATATGATATTAATATTATATTAGGTTCTGAATCCCGATCTTGCACTTGTTTTAGATGGACCTTTGGACTATTTGTGGGAGCCTGACTTTTTATCTGATCGTAATTGGACTTTTATTTCTTGAGCTGGAAACCATGGTCTTCGAGTATTGAAACAAAATTTGCTTGCAATTGCAATAGTTCCTCTTCAGTACCAGTTCCGTTCATGATGTCTACGTACATGTCCTGTATAATGACATTGGCTGCTATCAAATTCGAGAAATCTCGAAATCGTAGAATTACTGCAAATAAGCAGGACTGTATAATTGGGCCGACAACCAAACTGATGTTGGGGATACGTATGAACTTGACTTGATATCTAGATAACCATGGCAAGGTAAATGAAATCCATCAGTTGTTACTTTTTCTGGAGAAATTTCACTCATATGCTTCAAGTGTTCGATAAAAAAGTCGTGGTATAATTTTAGAAACAACGAATCCCGATCACAATGAAAATGTAATCCTCTTAAACTATGAAAAGCTTGATGCACTGGGTCACCCAAGCACGTGATTCTTTCAAAAAAGAAGCTTTTCAACGAATCGCCTGTCTAGATTTCACTGGAAGTAATCTTGAAAATGCCTTTCACAAAAATCTTCTTCTGGAAACAGAATGATATTATATTCACTGACGATATTAAGCTTTTGCATGCATCTAGATGTAGGCTAATTTGAGCCAAGATTTGATCTGATGTCACTCAATCTTCCGTAAACTATCCATTCAAAAATAGTATTTTGAAACACAGATTGTTGTGGGTTTCTCAAAATTTAGCCATCTTGGAATACAGTAAAAAAGTGAACTACTCCAATGAGGATATCTAAACCCTATCTTGTGAAGTGAGGGTCGGCTAGTTTAATTTCTCTCCAAGAATGTATTTTCTTTATTAGCAGGTTCTACTGAGATAACCTGCTAGTGATTTTTGATATGACGAGATCTTGCAATTTGAATTCAGGTATCACATCTGGTTCGATGGAAACGGTTGCTATACTTTTTGATATACGTGAACTAGACTCTCCTAAACCACTTAAGAATACACGAGCAGTCCACTTTTTTATTCGCAAATGTTGCATTCCGAGTCTAAAGAGGCCCGATAAGGCTAAATCCTTCGGAGTGATTCCTTACATTTATAATCAATGCGGGAAGTATTGAATAAACAGAGAGGCTTTGGGAGCAATGGGAGTCTGCATTTGATAGCGATGTAGTTTTGCTCGTTTACGATTGAGTGTTTATCAAAGTGTTTCCCACGTCATAAACTAGGGAACGTTGTTTTATTACACATTTCTGGCATCTTTTATGGGATGAGCATTTAAAAATAGGTTGACGACTGTTAAGGCAATTGTAACAGCGATTACTGTTGCAAACTACTTACGTTTGTCGACGTCTAGTGCATGGGAATCCGCGCGTTGAAACAAAGAATCATTCTGTCTTATTTTAAGCTTCAATTGCATGAATAAATGGTTTTGAAATGTGGGCCTAAGAAGGACCATTTGACTCCGTTTTTACGTAAATTTAAATTGTTAAACTCATAGCGACTGTTTTCTTAGACTGGGGAGGCTTCTAATCTCCAGTGCATATTCCTAATGCTAAGGGCAGCTGGTCTTGGTTTAAGTGGTTCACTATATAAATGTGTACAAAGTCTCCACTGGGATCCTAAAGATGTGACCTCATCAGCAGTTTAAGTGAATGAACCCCACTCAAAGGTCTTGGATTATTATTCATCACAACGACCCCGGATACTGGTCATGGAATACTCAATAAAAATAGGAAAATAAAACATACTAAGTCTGCTAAGACCTGCGGAGATCTCAACTCTCCATAATAAAACAGATATAATTACTAACTCGTCATGTTAGCTCTACAAGAGCACAGATGGTCAGAGAGTGACATTCATGATACCACCAATGTTTACACTCTCTCTTTGGAATGTTACCAAAAATGTTCATAATAGATCCACCGCCATCAGAAATGGGAACGGTGAACTGAGAACAATTGAAACTAATATTTTCTCGGTATGGCAGTCCTCCCTACTAAAACGTACTAAATAAAAATGATGATGTAACTCCGATGCCTTCATGTGTGGAGTAATTCGTTGCAAACCCCTAAGTAGAAGAGGTATTGGCAGCTATTGATAAATTAAAAAATCGCAAAGCCGCTGTTCTCGATGGATGTTCTCGAATTCCGCAGAGCTCGTTACCAACGATGAAAAATTTCAACTCTATAACGAACTTATTCTCGCAACTTAGCATTATATGCATATGCTGTTTTGTAATCTGGGGGTAAGATTGAAAAACAGCACACATATCCTCGCTACATAAAAAACGAGACCACCTAAATTGTGGAAGTTACCGCGATATATCTCTTTTAAATACTACATCAAACTCAATATCGATTTCCAACAAACAAATACTACAGCTGAATAGAAGACTTTAAATACCTCGGGTCGATATAAAAGCCTAATTGATACCGGTTACAAAAATGTATACGCACAGCAGATACATCTGCTATCAAAAGATCTACCGCGGTCATGTAATTGCGTGCTTAATAAAGCATTATTAATACGACCGGTGCTAACCTACTGAAACGAACGCTGGGACCCTTACATTCAACGACTGCGTAATCCTCTCTGTATCAAACCCAACCGAATTAGGTGACTTATGGTTACGTCAAAAGAGCCCCATCACTTTGGACCAGTAAAAAAAGTTCAAACAACCACCTGCTGGGTACGTCAAAGAGGACGAGCCAGACTACACTTGCATCACATCGTCGAACAAGATTTGCATGTGATATACAATGTTAAAACTGGAGGTGACGTGCGATGGATCGAGACGAATGAGAGTGTTTTGTTCACCTATTTGGATGTTGTGTGAAAAATTATAAGGTGGTTTTGTCTATTTTGGCTGTTTTGGCAGTATAAAAGATTACGATGTAGTTTGGATAAGATTTTTCATTTCCTTACTCGTCGGCCATGGAGTACTATTAACAGAATTATTAAACAAACTCAGCTTTCGCAATCGATTATTCTCCTTAAAACTAGTTCAAGCTTCGATCTGCCAGAAATCTGCGCTAAATATGTAAAATTTAAATTTAAATATAGACTAATAAAAATACTCGATGTGGTAAATTGATTGTATTCAGTATGGCCAAGCTTTATAGATTTCAGCAACAGGCCTTTAAGGCGGTTACAACAATTCTATAATGTCGTTTATCGTTCTTTCTTTAGAATGTCGTAAAGGACGACCCACGAAATCAATGTTGAACTTTACAAACATGCGATAATTGTATATCTAAAAATTTTGCATATACACTGCACTCAGTATTCTAATTGCTTTAATTTAGGTTAAAACTTAGAGTGTACTCGACTCATATTGTAGTAAGAATTTTTTTTGCCATATAAGTGCAGAAAACGTGGAGAAACCGCCTTACCCAGGTATTACTGTGTTTACCATGTACTTCTCCTTTCGTGGACTACATTAATTGATGTTAGTTGTGCACAAAAAACTCCCTATATCTCATATGATACAGCTATATACAGCTGTTTTTATATCAACCAAATGATTCTAAAAAAAAAGTTATCAACACAAATCAACATAATTTTAAAACAAAAAAAACATTTTTAATTTTCTAATACTGTGAGGTCCATTTACTATACCATCGCATTTGAAAATTCAAAATTTTACCGTCATTTTGTTCTAAAATAATTTTCTCCTCTTTGATCTAATTACATCATGTCTGCAACATGTCCATTTAGTACATTTGATCTAAAAAATTTCAAATATTTTGCTTTTGCTTTCAAGTTGAGTTTGTATGTGTATATTTGTTTTTTCCGTTATTTTTTTTCATTTGTTTGACATAACTGCCCTGACTTGCGCAGTATTTACATGCATTGATAAATATTGAAAAACAATTATAAAACAAAAAAAAATGAGAATTTAAAGATTATATATTTTTTACGCACGTGACTACAATCATGCCGTACAATAATTCATAGTTTGTTGGCGAAAGTTTTTTCTCTCTATAGTCAGTTATGTTCGATAAATGATTATCTTGTAATATTTCTTTTTTTACCCACATACCATATTGCATTCAATTTAGCATATCGTTTGCATTTGATTGTACTCCTCAAACCAATCGCTACCTGTACATACAACAAAATTTGTAATTTATTTACGATTTTAAATATTGTCAGCAGTTACTCAGTTAGTATTAATTTAACCTTCACATGAAAAAGGGTGTGTTTGGCTGTTTGTGGTAATTGTGATGTTGAATCATGTTTTTTTTTAATTTTAATGTTTTACAGTATTTTAATTTAACTATTTTCATAAATTATTTATAATTCGTTAAGTGTAATATGAGTGTTGTGCAGTGAAAACTTAAAAACTTTACGAGAAAAAATGTGCAATAATATATTGCGATGTGGTCTAATCGTGACGTTTTTCGGAAGATATGATGCATTTATTTTACCGGTAAGTGATTTTATTTAGCAATAAAACATAAGAGTGCCCTTATTGGAAAACACTTTACAAACAAACGCTTAACATTTTCAAGAACCAAAACTATATACTAATTTTTGGTTGAGCTATACGTCTCACGTGTTCGCGCCCATCTTATATAAATATATGTACATATATATGATATTATGCGCGCATGCGATAATAAATTAATTTTATTTTGGACTCGCGGCCTTTCCGGGGAAATTATGTAAATCAAAAATTTAATGTTGAAACTATAAAATATGTATATGCACACAACGAGATAGACAAATTAAAAATAATAGTCCAAGAAAATTGAATTTATGTAAGGAAACTAAACAAATTTATGTGCGATTGTATTATAAGATTGCGGTAATTAGAGTTTATGTGTGGTAAAGAAAAGCAAATTATTGTTTTGGTTATTTAAGATGATTTGAAACACGCGATTCAAGTCAAATTTGCACTTTTATTTTTATGTATCATATATACTTAATTGAATGGACCTTGGAAGCTGACATAAGTTCAATTACCCGTGTATAGGATCAATATTTTGGAGATTTTTAAAATATAGTTCGATCAATTAGGCTATTTACTAGTTTCTAATGGCTGATCTACTATACAGACTAGATCAATCCAACGTACTAAGTTCTTTAATTTTATAACTAATATATGATTTTTCCAATACTATATAAACAGTTATTTTATCATATGTTCTGTTTAAAGAACTGCACAGTTGTCTATCTAGCGAGTATATCTAGCGAGGTCAAAACCGAGCTTAGAAGATAAGGTTACAACATAGACGTAAAACTTTCAAAAATAAATATTGCTCCATTTTCCTGTAGTTAGATAAAATTGCAATCATTTTATGGTATGTTTGTATGCACCATCCCGAACCTCTAGCCCTGAAATTTCAATATTTGAAAGGATTTCTGAGTGGAGAAGCAACAAATATTTACTCTTGGTACAGTGCCGTTGTGGCTTGCATAGTGTGTCAGAATAACTATCATCTTTTATTCCAGTGCCCTAAATTTAGTCAATGGACAGTTGATGATCGAAGCACATTTATGAAATTCGATAACCGCTGCTCCAACTGCTTAAGCAGGCCATATTCTGTTTATCAATGCCGATTGAAATAAAGATACTCCGTCTGCAATGTCATAAATTCTTATACCATGACTCTACCACCAGAAGATAATAAAAATGAAAATCCGATAGATGTAGTAACCGACAACCAGAACTGTCCAAGTTATTATTATCCAATATAGTGACATGAAATTGGCCGACACTCATCCTTAGTAATTATCGCGCACATACTCCAACCATTATCCTGCCATATGTAACCTGCGACGGTGAAAGTGTATAACAGAAATGGCTATATCAGCTTTGTCGAATTCTACTCGATTCCGGATTCCAAAGCTCCTTTATTGTATGGGTCCAAAACTTCATTGTTCATCCATAGGGCCTTCTTAATCAAAAGTAGATATCAATCTACATTCCTCATCAAAAATCGACTTACTTATTGGTGTCGATAAATTCTTTGAAATCCTGAAACCAGAGCAGTTAAAGGGTCAAAACAAAAATTTTTACGCTCACACCACTTACTTCGGCTACATTTTAACTTGAAATGTAAGCCTGATGCCCAGGCAATCTAGCCAATGTAATACTATTGTTGTCAGTAGCAAATTGATCTCAGATATACCTGAGAAAGTTCTGGGAATGTGAAGGCGATTAAACACAATGCTCCCTTATATACCACTGGTCCCGGAAGATCAGGATTGTGAAGGGCTGTTTCAGACCACCACCACGAAATGATATGATAACCAATTCACGGTGACGTTAGAATGAATCGTTGGGTATTGATCAAGTGGTATTGATACTCATCAAGTGAGAATATCGTAATCCAACGGACACCCACTGATAAACCACTGGAAACGCAACTAATCGCAAGCAAACGCTTTCATTTAGCTGGCCGATTCATTATCGATGGTGCCAACGATGACAAAGAACAAGGAAACAGCGATGTTAAACCGAACGACAGTGACCTTCAATCGTCATTGGCGAAGATGTTAATTAGAAAAATCTCTTTAATCTCTCTACGCAAAGCATAGGAGCGCTTGAAATTGGCCATCACTGGAAATATTGGAAAATGTTGGCAAAAGAATTAGGTGAATGCCGGAGTAGTTACTGGTGCCACAGCTAAACTATAATTTCTGTTCGCATGATAGAAAGCTGTTGATACTGCCAAATATCAATGAAGCTTACTTAAAATTGATGTACATGCATAATGGGATTACACCAACCCTCAATGCGTCGATGATTTTTCCATAGTTTCTATACGAGATTCTCGAACATTCGTGACATAAACATATTGATTTTGAGGAACTTGAGAAAACTCCCACCAGTTTAAGGCACCGCTGTTTTCAACCAACCGAAAAGCTCTTGTGGCAAACTTTTTTACTATGCGAAATCGTTCAAAATAAGCGACAACAATGAGGTTCCACTTTTATTGACTCCTTCAATTACTTGCGAGTTGATGAATCAAAGCCAGATAACGTCAAAGTTCATCTTAACAAAATTAACAAATGCTGAGAAAATTGCGCACTTATTGGGTTAATTTTTGACCTCGCTTGGGAGATTACATGTTGATAATAGTGACGTGTGTATCTTATGAATAGGATTACTGCTTAAAACTGGTCTGGTAAAAGTTAAAGGTCCTCTCCTCAAAGGTATAACCGGAACCTAAATTTACTGAAATAATACTGGTAGTTTGTTTGTGGTTACTTTCGACGTGGCTTATATCAAAAGGTTGGTTCAAGTTGTATTTTCGTTTGAGCTACAGCCAAACTCTAATACAGTTTCGCCATATTTCGGCATTGGCCATTAAGAAGTATGTAAATGGCTATACGAATTTGTTATATTTGTATGAATATAGATGGAGCGTTGGAATTGGCTTACATATTGCCAGAATATTTTCATAGTATTGACAGATTTGTCCAAGTTTAATAAAAATGGCAGTTGAACTTCTCAATCGTTCTCTAGTACAGATTTGAAGATTATTTCATTGTTGCTGACCCCTTTTCTTCGTGGAAAAGGTCTATAATTTGTTTTTGAATACTCAAGATTTGTTGAACCTTATCTGCACCACCACGAATGTCATAAACGTAATAACAACGGATATTTTCTTTGTAAATCATGAGCTAGATGTTCTAATTGCGTAACCGTTCTAATTGCGAAATATGAAGTGCTTGTTGAACCAAATGTAACCGTTTTTAAAACATATCCCTTTAATGGTTTAGTTGGATCATTTCGTTAAGTAACTCGTTAAAAACATTAGCATATGCAGAGTGATTTTCAAGATCAATTTCCATTTTTGTCACCATCGTTTTGATTATTAAATTATACTGTATGCTCATGTTAATGGCGCATCTATCAAAATCCATCTTACCTCTGTGTTTTAAGCAGTAGAAAATCCTTTAGCTTTTTTCAATCCATCAAATACAACTTCAGTATAAACTTTGCAGCCAAGAAGAAGATCAATTTTTGCAGATTTATAACATTTGGATCGGCCAGTGGAAGGTGTGCAATGGTTGTAACATTTAATTGATTTATGTGGCATTACAAATGCTGTGACGTCAATCTTAAAAATAAGATTTGATTGTAAATTGACGTGTACTACCTTGATGCAAGAAAATGTTCACGATTCATAAAATACATGATATGGTAAGCCTATAAAACCCATGCCATGATGGGCCTACAAAACCCATGCAGTTTTTGCTAAAAATGGAAAATTTAGAATAGAAAATGCTTGTTGGTTACTCCATAACAACCATACCATTTTCACCAAAAATTAAAAATTTTTAAAACTTTCAAACCATGCAATTTTTATTAAAAACTGATAGTTTTAGAAATCCGGATAATGCATAGTTAAGCTCATGAAAACCATGCAAGTTTCACCAAAAATCGAAAAATTTTCAAAATCGAGAAAATGTATAATGTTAAAACATTTGAATGTCTTTGAATGTTAGTTGGTGGATCCATCGCCATTTTCATTTCTCAGAGGCGGTTTCAGCAGACTGTTTTTGTGTGATGAAATAGATTGAATTTGAATTAATTTTAGACATCAGTTTTAAAATTGCTTAAAGCTTAACGACATTTCCCGGAGACACTCAAAAAGGTTCGAATTTTATGAGCATTCTCCTTGTTGATTTTTGGATGCGATAAAAAACGAAACATTTGTGATGAACGTTCATGCAGCAGTATAGTTTCCTTCTGTTATAACCATGTACTCCACGATATAATATCGTTCACTGTTTTTGAGATACCAAAACTTCTTGACCTTCGATAGCTGTTCATTTGTTTGTAGAAGTGATAAGTATCACGAAAATTCGGCCACTCAGTATATGTCTTGCGTTCAAAAATAGAAACTTATCAGGCTTATTAATCGAAACTGCGGTATTGTTTAAATGCCTATCATTCCAGCAACATTTATTGCATGTGATATTAACCTTATCAATACGTCACTCATAATATATTTTCGTTTTTCGAGAGATAAAAACCCGAACATAGTAAAAAGTAGCCTTATGCGCAAACAGGTTCAATTCCATTTAACGAAATCTCCAAAACTGATTTGCATAGTCCTCTAAAATATTGCAGTCCCCTCATTGTTCAGCACATACAAAACTCCAAAATATACACAAATTACAATTTCAAAAAAATTTGACAATAAAATGACATGAGATAACGGTTAAATTGACCAAATACTTAATTGAAAAATTTTAACTGTAAAAATTTATTTTAATTTGATTCAAAAAAATTATTAAACACGTAAATTACATGAAATAACTGTTTAACGCTTCTGAACGACAAATAATTTTTAATAACATAAAAACAAAAGAATGACGAAATATATATTAGAAATATATATTTCTGTCTTGGTAATATTCTACTCCATCTCCAGTCCTTGTACATATAGGAAGCCAGATGTTATGACATAATTAAATTTCAACAAAATGTTCCCATTTATCTATACATCTATTCGAAAGTACATAGTTCCATTATACAAATTAACCATTGCCGATTGTTTGTCGCGACACCATTTTTTTGTCAGTTTAACCGCAAACGAATTATGTAGTTCGATCAATTCATGCTGTGCGCACGCAATTAAATCTAATTAGTTACACAATTATTGTGCCCGATATATCGGCGATAAAACATCGATATACTCAACGGTTATATACATTTAGCTAAGTACACAACACACTAACTATAAGATACATAAAATCTAACCAGATCTAATTATTTTAATATATATATCGGATCTAGGTTAGATATCTATAGATATAACAACAACAATCAGAACCACCACCACCACAAATCGTTTTTTTTTTCATGAAGATTGATTAGAAGAACATCATAAATTTCCTTTTCATTTGAATGTGTATATAACCTACGGCTATACATGTTATTAGTGTTGATCTACTTCACGACGATATATTATGTATCTTCATCTTAATAAATGTACGCGGAAATATATTTTTTGGTTTCGCTGCGTTTTGATGATTTCATTATCGAATTTCTATTGTAAATCATATGGTTTTCGTATATACGCGAGTACATATGCATGTCCGTCCGTTATAAATTAAGTTATGTGTGACTGAATTTCTTTATTCATCCGTCTTGTGTATATTGTAAATGAGTTGGAGACATACACACACACACAAATTCATATTTATGTTGTGTAATAAGTGTTAAGTTCTTACATTTCATTAATAACGATTTTTTGTTTTTGTCGTAATTTTAATGGTAAATGGGAATGTTGATACCTTAAGAAATGTATGCAACGAGTGTAAAAAAAATTCCGAGACACTTAAATATCATAAGGTCATAAGGAAATAATTCTGGCAAATAAAATAGAGTAATCAAACGAAATTGAAATGTTAACCAGACGAACTAGATAATCATGACGGTAGTGGGGTAGATAGTGAATTAGAATACAGAACTAGAACGCGTTATAACAATTTGTTCTGGAACAGAAGGTTCGTTTTAAAAATCACATGCAATATCTTATAAAATATTTGGTACGGATAGTTTCTGCGGAAGCCCATTTATTAACAATTTTGATTGCAGATATGAAGTAATCGTTCCGATGCGGAATTTTGAGTCATTATTTTTGAATCTTAAGAAACAAAGGGACATAAAACGTTGAATGTCAAAGCCGCATTATCAATATTTTCAGGGATAGAAATTTGATTAATGAGGTTATCTGCAATGACGTTATTTACGGTGGAGGTGTACTGTATATCGAAAGTAAATTGGCCGATGAACTCCAGATGTTAAAACTGACGCAAAGATTTTTCCGGATTGATCCTCAAATTTGATCCACTGTGGCGCTCTCAATAAAACGTCTTTAAAAGTCGAATTTTTTTTACGCTAATTTCTGTTTCAGGACGTTAAAACCTTGAATAATTTTGAGGCGCTCGTTATTTACAAGGATACCTTGCCCAGTGGTCGTATGTTCCAAAACATGAAATTTCAGTTTTGCAAACACACATTTGTCAGTGTTAATTACTAGTCCGTGTCCTTTGAAATAGCACCTTTTACAAAAAAGAGGTTTATGGATCAAAAGTTTTTGTCCTTGAATGCCGGTGTTCTTTTAAAGAAGAATTAAAAGAAAGTTAGTGGTGTGACCATCAAGACCAGCCGTTGTCACTTGGTGACCGTTTAAAATTTTGTTTCTCTGAATCAGTTTTAATTTCGCTATAAATCTTGAAACCTGAAACACATTCCTTACTGTTTTCAAAATGATCTGGAAGCATGCCGTACACAAGATTCTGTCTTTGTTACCGAACAAGATTCTGAAATTTCTTAGTGACCTACACAATTCTGCAACCAACAACAATAACCTGTCGATCTTTGGCTCGTCTTCGGTCTTTGTAATAGTATTTTCATGAGAGTTAGGTGTATTTAACGAATATAAGTGTCATAGTTTCTAGAATGTGGTCTGTTTTTGCTGCTAATCTCGTATGGAACTTAACTCAGGCAGGCGTTGCAACCAAAGCTTCCGTAGAGTATTTTCATCGAAAGCCAGTCCGCCTTTTAGCCTAAATTTATCTAGTAGGTGAGATGGCTTTTGATCAACAAGTGTAGAAGTCCATGTGAAATATTATTGAGTATCCGATTCACCTAATTCTCACAATATTTCTTCCTTGAAAATTAAGCATATGGTACAGTTCCTTTATCACAAAAAGTTAGATCTATGAAAGTGTCATAATGTCTAGTATCAAATGCTGCAATAGATGGAACGACTGCTCCAGAATATTGAACCACTCTTCTCCACCATTGCTTGTAAATTTGTAAGCTCAAATCCCTTGTTGTTGTGCTGCTGTCTACTGTCATTGTAACGTAGTTGATAGTATATTTCTGTTGTTCGTTATATTCACTGGAGAGGAAACTAAATTTAGCCTAAAAAAACTGTTAAAGTGGGGCTTTTCTGAGTCTAGTAAAATATGAGGTATTCTCTTTTTTTCTTTGCCCGTAAATGCTATGGTGTATTCATCCCAAATGATGATTTTGCAAGTTTGAAGGATTGTGACCATTCCGGAATTTTTCTTGATGTTATAGATTTGTGGTTCGATATGGTTCAAATTCAACCGTCGTTTGAGAGCTGAATTATTCACCACCGAGTAGAGTTGATGCAATTCTCTATGATGATACTGCGAGTGCTATGCCGTTCAGCAATTTAACTGACGCCAGTATTAAATTGATTAGAAAGTTTGGCTGGTATCACCTGCGGAACATCAATGAAAAAACGTATACACCAGCATATTCTGGAAAAATTTTACACTTGATTTTTTTATCATATGGTTTTGTTGATGTATTCCAAGAGTAGTATTTTGGCACTTCGTTACACGTTTAACCGAAGTCAACGGATGTGCACAATTGGAAAAAGACGATAAGTGTTGTGTTTGGTAATTGGTCAGCGCTATTTTGTACATTTTGATCGGTGCAGTATTGATGCTGGCCATTTTCTATTGAATAGCGAGATGGTGAACAGTTAAATAGCATTTGTGGATGAACTTCATTGCTTGATCTACAATTGAGTGATTTCATCGCCTTGATTTGCTCGAATACGTCACTGACCTTGTTGTTGTATTTGCAAATGTATTTGATTGAGTTTACTGCATTGCAGTACCCGACATTATAGTGGGCTTTAAATATTGTTTTAGCCAACACAAAATATGAGCGTGGCGAAGGCCTTTTTTGCCATTCAATTGAATCCATCCAGCATATTAGGTGTTCCAAAAATATGGTTCTTTATGCGATGACGTTTGTAAGTCTCATAAGCTTTTGTTGAAAAATGCGTGCGAAAAGATCATGTCCGTGCAATGAGTTTTGGCCGGTAAATATTAAATCTGTGATTTCACTCCACGTTGGATTGCATAGCTATATCGGCACATATCCTAATTTATCACTCATATTACCAGACATTTTAGGGTCATGCTGCAAGTGAGGTTGCTTGCATAGCTTGGTTTCATACTTTCAAAATGTCCTTCTTGATTTAATTGATGAGTTAATTTCTAACAGATTAAAAAAACGTCTGACAGTATAAATAAAAAACTCATCCTTTGGAATGGGTTTGCCAGTTCTCTTTTTTTAGGAACGTCCTAGATCTAGTTTCGAAGACCGGCGTTTAGTTAGATACGGCAACACGAGAAGCATTTAATCTTTCTGACACAGAAAGGTTCAAGGCGGAGAATACTCTGAAGCTTTCTGTGTCAGAAAGGTTAAATGTTGAGCTGGATGATCCTTTTGGGGTTCTATTAAAGAGAGGCAGATACCTAAGGAAATTTCTAGTGCTACAAACATTCTTAATTTACATGGAATCGACGTCCAATGTAGGATTACAAGAAAATTAGGTTCCCCTACGTTTAATAGTGTAGCAGGAAGTTTATTAAAAACTTGGCTCGCTTTTGTAATTTGACTTTGGAATTAAAAGCTAGAAAGCTAAACATTCCAACTGTTGTCGATTCTGTTTCCAAATTAGTTCTTGTTCTATCCTGACAACGGTCAATCCAGGAGGATAAATATTCTAGCAAGCCAGCAGATATGGTTTGAATCTAGGTTAACTAGAGTACTTGAAATGACTGCTGAACTAGATGAAATCGAACTCGTATACAAAAATTGTGAGGCAGACAAAGTTATTGAGCTTAGTGATCAGATCTGCAAGAAAAACAGTGAATTTAATTTTCAATCGCATAATCAGGGACAGAATCATTGTGTGTTAACCTGCACAACACCAAAAGCCTTAATATCTGCAACCACAGTTGCTAAACACTCAGAAGTACCACTCTACTGAAAAGAATTTCAGTTTTGGGAACTGCGGGATCCTTTCCATTCGTTTATTTGTCAGTGGCCAAGTACCAAAGACTTTAACCGAGGAAGCGGCGACTAACACCGAACTAGATCTTTACTTAAGTCGACGTCGTTGATCGAAAAATTAAAAAAAGTTCTCTTTTCACATCTTGCCAAGCGGATCACAGGCAATTTTTAAGAATAAAAAGATACTTTAAACTGAGCAAGTTAAAACCCAACAACATTAATTCGTAAGTTAATCATTCAAGTCGGGTGGGGTGGTTTGAGCCACAAAAGCAAAAATCATTGGTGGAATAATGTAAGTCATACTGTACTAATCATGTAGACCACGCAAATTTACGGTGGTTTGTATTTAAAAATTACGAACTGTTTAAAAATTTAACCTTGAAAGTACTTTTAAAGGTCAATTTTTATATTAATTTCTCATTAATATTTTCCATCACAATCTCGATTCCTTCTATATGATATATAACCGTCGCGGAACATTTTAGACACTCGCTAAACATATTATTAAATAATGTACAGTTATTTTATATTTTTATATGCTGAAAAATAAACAAAATTGATAAATAAAGGTCAGCTGCACAAAGATATCGTGATTTAAGAGTCCGTGCGACAGTTTCTTAGCAAAATCTACAATGTATGTAACGGCAAAAATTGTGTGTCATAATTCAATCTAAATGAAACGGTAACTGAATTATTTTACAATTAACATACATAAGTACATACATATATATGCGGCCCTTCACAAGTCTAAAACAATGTACAGCGACATTTTAATTAATTGTGCGCGGCACTCAACCACGGTATTGGAATTTTTTGGAAAGAAAACTTCTTTTATTTATGCTCAACGATTAAGGCGATTATCTAACCACAAAAAAACTAATTATCGATTATCGAAACTAAACTAATTGCTTTTGTCTATAGTTGTAATCGTCGATCGATTTATATTTGGTGTAATTTAAGACGTATATGCGTTCAAATTTTGAATGTCGTTCGTTTATACATCGTCAAAGTGAAACCACCAATTTCCAATCGGAGGGTGACAACGTCGATACTCGAGATTGTTGGTTAATCGTTTTGCTAACCGAAAAGATGTTAATTGAAACGAACTCACTGTGCGGGCACAGGAAGCAGTAAGCAACGTTTTAGGATGTGCGAGAAGCGCTTGATGCAGTTCACGTTCCAAACAGATCCACAGTTTCGACTTGTACGAAGAAAACCACCTATACGCTACATTGAAATGCGCCAGGTTTACCATAGCTACAGAACCAAATGAATCCTCATCGTATAAAAAAGTGCACCAGTTCATCGACTGCACAAAATCCGATATTCTGGAAGTCAAGGAACGCCAAGAATACTTTTATTCACAAAATTGATGCTTTAATTGTATTATAACACCGGGCATCGCATTAAGTTCTGCTACTCAAAGTCGAGATGTATAATTTATCATCGTAGACATCACAAGTCACTGCATGCTCACAGATACCACACCACTGCCAAGTTAAAACCTAAAACCGTCACGACAGTTTTCACTCCGCCAACGATACAAGTTCTAAAATCGTCATCAGGCTATTGTAGTTCTACCTACAGCAATGATTTCGGTAGACGATAATCATGGAATTGGGTGAGAATTTAGAGTATTACTCGATTCCGGCTCCCAAACCTCGTTCATCACCGAGTTATGTGCACAAAAACTTTATGATGACTGTAATTTCTTGCGGCATCGTTATACTTCACAAAGGACCTTGAAGGAAGAACAATGCTAATGAGATGAGAATAAACGTACAGGTTATTCCGAAAATAGCAGCTAAAGTTCCTGAGTAAATAAACTGTGATGGCTTAACCTGGTTAACCACCATACAATAAGCAAATCTAAGGTGCTATAAAAACAGAAGCCTCGACATATTGTTGGGAGTTGACGTACTTTACCCATCACAACTTGATTGCGCAAAATACAAACTTTTGGTGGATAGTTGGAGGAAGTACAGCAAAGAAATTTCAAAAAACTCAAGCACTCTGCACTCTCACCGATATAGATAACTCATTGGGCCGGTTCTGGGAGTTATATAGAGAATGTTGAATGTTTCCGTAATTTTATACCGTATCACGGGGTAGTAAAGGAGAAACTTAATGCCACCATACTCAGGGTCGTATTCAACGCATCGTTTAAATTTGATCAAAATCGTCGCTCAACAATTACATACTGATGACAGGCCCGCAACCGTTCAATCCACTCTTTGGGCTACGGTGCTGCGTTTTCCTCTGTATTCATAAATACGTCTTCTCAGTAAACATTGAAAAGACAATCAGGTAGTGGTACACGAGCTCGACCAACGGAACCAATCAATTCTTTGGACGGACGATGAAGACAACCTGTGCAATTATTAAGTAACCTCGACATAGGCGACAAAGCAATACCAGATGTAGTTTATGTGGATGATGTTTTCAGAGGGACCAATACAGTGAAAGACAAGATATTTGCGCTACTCTGGCAAAGTAGTACATTTCTGAGCAAGCATAGTTAGCAAATAATGAGTAGTGCAAATGAGATTTAATAGTAAAGATGTTGTGAACTGCTTAGTATGACTCATCAACATGTGCGGAAATATAAAACGGACAAATGTCATCAATAATATCAACAAAATTTACATATGTTTACTAGAACAACTGCAATGATATCATAACATCAAATGCCAACTTTAAAAAATTTTCTGAAAACCCTACGGTTCCTACCATATGTTGATCAAACTTCAAATATTATCCCAATCAACGAAAACCTCTAATCAATATAACAAATCTTACTAAACCAAAAACTAATTACGAAACCGTTAGATAAATTCTACTTTCATTTTTAACCATATCGAAACGATATTATGAATCATATTTCTGACATTTGAATAAAACGTCGAAATTAAAATAATTTCTTTACAAAAAAAAAAAAAAATTACAAAATTAAATTAGACAAATCATTAGACGCACGAAAAGACAAAATAACAAAAATGTTATGTTCCCAACAACCAAAGTCTTCTATTTAATTATCATCACAGCATCTATTATTTTATGTATTTTCTCCGATCCAAACAAATTATTCATCATCATCATCATAATCATTATGATTATTAATTTATGCTAATCAGCATAATGATCCGCGCGGTTTTTAAAATATCAACGATCAACTTCAATCAATTCATCACATTTAAGTGGTATATGAGAAAAAGAGTGACACTCATCGTTCGAGTACAACGGTAGATGGTTTACCAAAATTTTAATAATTCATTACAAAACTATAAATTCATCAAAGGTGGGGCAGCATGAATTCATGGCTGACTTGAACTTGAACTTGAAAATATTAAGAAATGTAACGAAAGAGAGAAATGAATTTTTATACGTTTTATGATGATTCTCTTAGGTGACGCATGCGCTGTTCATTGGTAAATAGACGAAATAATTTATTGTTGGATCATACGTTGTGGCGGTCGCCGAAAAGTGTATTATTAAATACAAGTCTCTGCATTTAGGGGCTTTGATAGATAATGTGCACTTATAAAATGGTCACTATACGAAGTTAATGGAACGGAACGCAAAATTATGAGAATCTCACTTATTTATTAAAAACAGGTGAGATTGACAAATTCACCGAATGAAGCGGATATAAAAAATAAGGGAAATTTATAATAATAAGGGGTGGTTAAAAAAATATAATTGGGTTGATGTGTAAGTTATGTTAAATTAGGTATAGAACGTTTAAAACCCGAGCAATTGGCGCAGTGGTTAAGGCTGCGGTGTTTGGGACGGGAGGTACCTGGTTCGAAACCTACCAGGGGAGGGTTGCATAAGAGTTTTTTCATCACTTGATTACGATCGGTGATGACGATAAACACATCTATGACCTCCTGTTGGAGTGCAGAATCCATGGGCCGAACCATCATCCATGCCAGTACAGGGTGGCTGGAGCAATGCAATGTGCAGTTTGATATTTAAAAAAGCGAACCTGTATTCGCGCGTCTTCAATTTTACTAGTAATTGCATAAACGTAGCTTATGTTTTATTCAAAGTGGTGTCCATCAATAGCCACATCGAATCATCGATCGAAACAAGTGGTAATCAAACGGAGCAACATGTCGTGAAAGGGCCAGGTGGGCTACAACTTTACAATAAAGTGTTTCCAATTAGGTCATGGCCTCTGCAATACGTGGATGTGCGTTATAGTGTAGGAGAATAATTTTGTCGTGTTGGGAATAATAGAGGGCACGTTTTTCCTTTGGTGCTATACACTCAATCTCATCAATTGTGTTTAGTAGAGAGCCCCAGTAAAGGTTTCGTGTGGATTGCTGTTCGGATAGTTGATCCATTTTTCAGCTCCAGTGGCTATTAGATGCAAAAAATATTTTATTTATATCTGCCATGGAAAAAATCGGAGTTCAACGTGTCTCTGCTGCAGATAATAATATTAAATCTTATTTCATGGGATTTGAATCATTTTAAATGGTTTTAAACGATGTAAAATTGGTTGAGTCACTCCTAATCAAACGTTCTTATTACGTTATACACATTAGGACTTCCGCTTTTGAAACCCCTCTTCCCTCACTTGATGCAGTTTCACCATATGCTTTTCCAAGCAATCGAATTATTCTTGAATAGCCTCATCTACAGATTTTTTTAAATCATTAAAAATAAAGCAAAAGATCCCACAAAAAAATATATTTTTTTATTAGCGCTATTATGCTAAGGCTATGTTGATAAATGTCCTAAAATATGACGTTTTATATCGGGAAATTGTCGAATGAAGGAAACTTATTTATTTACCAATATTTATTATACAAGTTTCATAAACATTGATAAGCTCTGGGCCTCGGGACCTTTTTCCTATTTGAAAGAACTGAGTAAATCATTTATTGATTGCAGCAGCAAGGATTACATTGAGCATTCTGGTTAAAGCAATCAAATTAGTACATTGTCATCATCCCTACACTGACGCGTGAACTTTTTATTTGCAGTTGTTTGACACATTGAAGTGTAGAAGCATTGAATACTTGAAAGTTTTGGGTGTTATTATTTGATTTTCGATTATTTTGAAATCTCGGATTTTGAAATCTTATTTTGCGATCTCGGTTGGAAATATACTTAAATATAATAGGTTTAGAAACTGGAAGAAGGCAAAAATATGAACAAGTGGAGGACGTGTGAACATCGATCGATCGATTTGTTAGAAAGGCATGTATTGGAAGACCTAATCTGCCGCTGGTTCTAGTAGAAAATAGTTGATTCTATTAACCAAAGAAGTCTAGAGGAGAAACAAATATATAATATATATTTGTTTCTTGAGTGAGTCTCTCTCGTTTTTGGAAAGCGTAATAAGTGTTATGTAATCGGACCATATTGTTTGATTTTAATCGTTTAGTAAATGAAGATGTCAGCACGGTAAAACTTTTCTATTGAATTGACTGTGAAATGGAAATTTAATTGGAAGCAGATGGTTAAGTTGCGTTCTCACTGTGCGATCTTTGTGGACACTAAATGTCTCTTCAAAATAGTTAATATTTTTGTTCCAGCAATGATTTTTGCACAATTATTGAAATTAGTTGAGATCAGTGAGAGTCGAGATCACTAAAAAAATCGATCCAAATACCAAGCAAATGTGGAAAAAATATACCGTGACCCTCCATTTTATTTCTTAATAATTCAATTTTATTTCTTAAATAATACAATTCTTCCAAAAGCACAAAATATAATTTCACGAAAGTGAAAATGGTGACTGGTAATATTGTGGACCTTTCCTCGATTCCGGCTCAGAAACATCCTTTGTCATGATAGAATGTTTCCAGCGTTTGGGACTTAGAAAGACTAATGGCAGAATATTAATCTAAGGCCTTAACGATACTAATTTTGGAGTATTGAAAGGATTTGTCACAATTCACACCAAATCTCGATTAATCGAGATAATTGGGAAGGTATTGATTAATTAGAACGCCAATTCATGCTCAAGGTAGCAAAGAAGTTTGTCCAATTAATGTTCATATATAGATGTTCGGAAAATGGTAAATATAAAGTCAGCCTACTATTGAAAAATTGATTATAGAAATTGGAATGATGGGATGGCTATAAAACAAAATGGCAAACTTAAAAAGTCGATTCTTCCGTGATAGCGTGTTTAAGCGGAGATATGCAAAGTTTATCGATGAATATTTAAGACCTGAGCTTATAAAACTTTAAAATTATATTCACGGCTGATATCGAAAAAATGTTCCAGCATGGTGTGGAGGAAGGAACCAGATAAAGAATTGCGTAGATATACAAATTAATAACAATTACTTATGTTACAACTTATATGCTTCATTTTTGGCAACCCAAACTTTAAGCCAACTTGTGATAGACTACCAAGACGAGTATCCAGATGCTGCAGAAGTACTCAAATAAAATTTCTTCGTCGATGATCTTGTGTCGGGACCGAAAACAATTAATGTAAAAGACGCTAAAAACATTATTCACGATTTAATTTGTTTTTATTAAGTAATGGAGGACTCATCTTACGCACATGGGCTAAACTAATGTGCACCATTTAACAAAACAAAGAAACTTTACAAAAAAACTTTGAAGATGATTTTCACGTCGTTCCAGTCCCTGGAGTGAGATACTATCCTATAAACGACACTTTTCAATTTAAGATAAATCTAGCCAATCACAAGTTTACAAAACGCAGTATGTTATCAGAAGCTGAATTTCAATCTCTTTGGTTAATAGATGTTGATTAAGGTGAACAGCTGCCGAACCCAATTTACCAGAACTACATAGGAATAAGGAACACATTGACCAGATTCAAAGATAATAGAATTGACAGGGCTTACGAAGAATTAGTAAGCTTAAGTTGTGGTGGAAGATTTCACATTGGAACTAAATATTTGCTGGCCAATTCAGACAAATCTTAAATTGAAATTTTCAGAAGCAGCTCTGAAAGAGGAAAAGGCTTCATTAGTGTGGCTTAAAATTGTCAAAATTTTAGATCTGCCGAAAAATTTGAATACTCCCAGCAGTATAATGAAGTTAAACCTGACGCTTTCAACTTGGACATCCAAGGGCTTATGCCGACTCTTTGCTTACCAAGGCATCACGTTTGAGAGTTGCTAAAATTTGCAAGGCATACCTGGCGCTGTTAGTGTGTTTGGTCACAAAACCGTTACATTTGGAACATTTGCGACGATGTCATGCTCGGCGAGGAGTACGTGGCCACATTGATATAAGGGCAAAGGTTCTGATTTTGTAGGCAGGCAACGTGGCCTATACATTTGCTTGGTGATTATCAAAAAGGACACAACTCTAATTCGATATATTACGTCTTACAACATCGAATGACATTCCATACCTCTAGATGCTCTATATTTTGGAAGTGACATGGATTGGCTGAATCAATTTTCTGTCTGTTGTAAAGTTACCAAATACTCGGTCTTGGCGTCTTGGTATCTAAGACATGTGATTATAGATTTTGTTTTAAACTCGTTGATGAGGCATTTAAGGCTTTTACTTAACATTCACTAAAAACTATTTTCATAAACTTCTTAATACTTCAAAAGGTGCTTCATACGGATGATGAAACCTGTTTTAGTTTTGTCCACCAAACAAAAATAAATTCGCACGAATTTAAAGAGTCGGCGATAAAAACGACTCTTTAAATTCGTGCGAAAACGAGGGGATTGTTGGGCTGCCGCGATTTAGTAGGACTAGCACTTCGAATGCGCTCCTTTACTAATTCTGAAAAACTCTTTAGATTCTATGCGATCCTAACATTTTTGTTAATTCTAAAAAAGTTTCGCCTCAAACTGAAATCCTTGATCTATTGTAATAACCAATCGGATACCACAACGATACAAATACTGGGAAACAAATGTTCCCGGTACAGTGTTGACTGACATATCACCCGTCGGATAATGTTCAGGCCATCTCGTAAATCGTTAAAATATTTGAACATCTTTTTGATTGCTATAATGGAACTATCAAATCCATATGGACATTTTCAAATAGGAATCTACAAATTTAATTCCGGATCGAGTATGACGATCTACTTTGAATTCTGGAAAATTTAAACACGACTCTGATCTTCCGCACGATCTTCCGCGTAGATAGAATTTTAAGTAGATTATGCTAGTTTTTAAGTATTTTAAGAGTCACGCTTGGGCCCCGACGACTCGAGTCATATAATATAACGTTACTTAAAGCGAAACTGCAAAATTCCATACAAACAAAATCCACTTATCGTATCCAACAAATTTACCTTCCACACATTTTATATTCAACACAACACATTAGGAACACACTATATCCTTGCCAACCATTTGTTTGTGCATATAAAGTTTTTTCGGTTACCATAGCATAATTGTTTTGTTTTCCAAATTCAAAGTAAAACAAAAATTCAAATTTCCTTTACTTACTGTAACACAAATCGAGTAGTCAGTTCTATTAAAAATTTTGTGATAAAATAAACGAAAAAAAAAACTAAACAGCAGAATTTCGGTCCGCTTACTTTATTTAAATTTTGTTTGGTACGAGTACATCGACGGGATTTACTCGAATAAATTCAATTATAAGTGCAGTGCTCTATCGGATATTTTAACATTTATGTGTATCGTCGTCGTCGTGTATGGAAACATATCGTAAATATTGGATTTTCTTCATAACTTCTCATGTACATCATCATCTCGATCCGAATCTGAAGAATCATACAAAATGTAAGTATTTTCTATATAGGAAAACTTTTTTATTTTATTTTTACCCAAATGAGAACGATTTTTCTCATATACATGGATACTAACATAATCGTTTGAAAAGCTCTCTGGGAAAATACTTTTTTTTTTGTTTTATTTTCCCTTTTCTCGATTTCGATTCAGTCTGAGTTTAGCTTTTGTCCAATTTACGTATACATCAATAGAAAGAAAATCTTTTATTATTTATGTCATTTTCCAGTCAGGTGTTGTGATTTTTGGTTTATTGCCTAAATTGTGTACTGTGTACGTGCTTATGTGTCATTTAAGTGAAATTATAAATTAATCAAAGCAAAAAAGTGAAAAATCATATCTTTGTTGTTGGTGTGTTGGAAAACAAAAAAAAAATTGTGAAAAATTGTTAAGATTTTTGTTTGTAAGTTTAAAAAAATTTTTTTTGTGTTAATAAAATCATTGTTGGTCCGTTTTTTTTTTCAAGTTTAATATTTAGGTTAGTAATTAGTTCCAGTCACTTTGTTTAACATTGTCTCGTTGTATGTGTGTCGACACATATGGCGTATCGTATATACGAGGGGTGCAGAATATTTATATTTTTTGGTTGAGAAAATATATCAGTCAGTGAATAATTTTAAAGTTTTAAAATATATTTTTTTGTTATGGTTTTTACAAACCAACCACCAAAGGTTGGAGAGGGTTGAATTATTGATTAGTATTTTTTTTTTGTTTTATGTATGAACGAGTATACAGAGTGAAATATTTTCGTCTGTATATACGTTTTATGTGTTTTATGTACTGTCAAAAATGTAATTAATGAAATAATGCGAGCGAATTACATAAATGTGAAGACGTATATAGTCGCGCCCGATATATGCTATCTGCAATTAAAAAGATTAAGTTTTTTTGTGTGGTTTTACTTAGGATAATCAATCATTATAACGTTCCATGTTGTGTACGTTCATGTCTATGTGAATACTCGTATATTATATAATTCTAAGAAATTAATTACCTCTTTGAACTATTTACGCATGCTCCTGATTTATTTATACTAGATTTGTAATATTCGATTTATGGCGTAGCATAATTGAATTATAAAATTAACGTCTTGACATTTTTCGAAAATTTTCGTAAATGAAATAAAACGAATAAGTAAATGCAACAAGTAGAAAATATAACTTTTTTTTAAATTTGCTAAATATTTTTAAAATACCTTAAAAATTTAAATATTTGTTTAATTGCGTTTAATATTTCCGAGATCCGTGGCCGATGGCGGTTTTATTTTATTTATGTTCATATTAAGAAATTTATCGGCTAATAAATTTGTAGGTAATGATTATCTGTTGGTCGCTGCAAAGCTACGTTCATAGTTTTTGTACAAGTTAGGCATCACAAGAAATTGAACCTCACGTTTAACCTGTGATGGCGTGATAAACGAGGATGGGAAAACTCAATGTTGAAATTTTGTTAGGAGGAGCATTATGGAAACCAACAACTGATAATGTGAACGTTCCATGGGAGGTTTTGAAAACTACGGTTGTCAGTGCCGCCCAGGCAATTCTGCATTTGGTAAATAAAACCAAAACGTAAGAAGCTTGGTCGGATCCTACAGTCGCTCATAAAAATTGTCTGTATGAAGGGATTTAGAAACGCCTCTTTCCACTGGAACCGTAGATTATTTGCCCTAAATCAACTGCTCAAGTCTAAATGCCTTCATATATAGAAAACTAGATGATTTGGGTTGGCCCGTTGTCTTGTATGGGTGTGGGAGTTTTACCTAGATTTAGATGAGGAATTAGATGAATATAAAATATGACGGAGGACATTCGAGAGAAGTATTCGAAATAATTTATTTAATGATCGTCTGATTTCGTAGACGTACAATCCCAGAATCATTAACAAAACCGTACTCTGGATGCAGATAATAAGTAATTCAGTAATAAAAATAGCTCCAGCAAGCTAGCAACTTACTTTAATTGACTCAATTTAAAATAGTGTACAACTACCTCGACGATAGATCTCTAACATTTACCCACCATGTATTGCAATCGTCGAAGTAATGTGTTTTCAAGTATTGTGTTTCAAAGTATCCAGGTATAGAAGCTTTAGGCAGATCTCCTTTACCAAGTTTTTTGTAACTGACGATTCCTGTTGAATTCAATTTGATCGATTTGATGGAACAAGTTGTACAATTTTGAGGTTGACTTTCCTCTATACCTGGGCTTAATAAAGTTCCATAAATATGGTAACATTCACATTTTTTGTGCGGTTATATCTTCTATCAATTAGCCGTTTGCTCTCGGCGATGTCATTGTCTTCAAAAACGCTTTGGAACACCATACACGTATAAGCGTTAAGGAAATGGTCGAAGCTAAAAATTATTCTTGGCCATATTTATTGCATTCTAAACTACACATATCTCATATAGTCGTGATTTAGTTAGACGAATCTCCACTTAATCATTCTAATGAATCATTTATTCGCCCTGTGTAAGGCTTACAACAAGTTGGCATTTATTCGCCAAATAACCGTAAAGTATCTGTCGTTATTCTGCAATTTGAGGTGGTCGTTTCAACGTAATAAATATTTCCCTAAGATCCTTGTTCAATATAGGTGCATACTATCAAGCTCATCATGCTCCCCATTAGTCATTTTATAAATATCTTAACTCAGTTCAAGAACATCAGTTCTTGCATATCGTTTGTAGTCCGACTCAGTACCACCACATGCTTCGTTTGTACTCCTGGTCGATATTACATGACAAAATCGTAATCTGCAAATTTTAGCCACCAGATTGACATTTTTAGTATTTATTTTTTCTGTTGAACAACTTTGTAATGACGCACAATTGGTTATCATCGCGACGAAGGTTAAAGCTTCCAATTCGTATGAATGGTACTTTTCTTCGCATTGGGTGGCCTGTCTATTTAAATAGATCTCATGTCGTTTTTTTATACTGATAGACTTGCAACAAAATTCCAACTAACCCTTTCGATCATGCATCGGTAACCACTACATGTTTTAAATTAGGGTCATATTTTGCTCACGTTTGCAATTCACTCATTTAGCATATAAACGCGGTATCGCGCTTCCATAGTTTTGCAACCATAATAAAGTTTTTCATGAACTTTCGAAAGAATCCCGTCAATCCCATAAACTGTAGTCGTATCTGAGTTCTGTTCTTTGGCTGTAGAAAATTTACGTCGGCATCGGTTTTCGATCTTCCGGGTCTAACTCGCGATACTGACACTTATGAAAGGACGACTGTTCTCCACAAAGGAGCTGCGAAGGTTTAAAGTATTTCTTCAAATGCACAAGGGTTTATAAAATCGTCAAACGATTCTACTCCATTTAGTAATACATACTGCTAAAATTTTCCCGAATAATTAAGTGATTATCGAAAGTATATACATTTTTTATAATTTTTTCGGTCGTTTTGGAGTTTAAAATTACTTTCGATTTTTGACTTTGAGTTTTGAATTGTAAGCTTTTCTATTCAGTCAATTTATTTATTCTATTCAGTCAATTTATTTAAATTGAAGAATGTGGACTTGATTTTGGGAGTTACTCATTCTTTATTTTCCTTGTGAGTAACAGTACAACAGTAAATATATATATATATATATATATATATATATATATATATATATATATATATATATATATATATATATATATATATATATATATATATATATATATATATATATATATATATATATATATCATAGTTCACGAAATCGATAATTGGCTGGAAGTATTGGCATAGATTTAACCATAATCCGACTTCAAGAACAAGAAAAGAATATCAAGGTCATTTAATTTTAATACCCGTACCAATATATCTAAAAACAAAAAAAAATGTTTGTATAAATTAATTACATCTGCTTTACGTCATGGAAACTAAAAAGCATTTACAGATCATGCTCATAAATTAGGCGTTGCGTAAATTTGAAATCGTTCGTAATACAATTTTATGAAAAATAATATGAAAATCTCTAGACTTATCCCGAAATAGGCCATATAGTTGTTGATTTTTACAAAATAAATGCACCCAGTAAGATATTTTTGAATCTATTCAATAAGTTGAACGTTAAATACTATAAATGATTTCAACTTTCCTAAAATTACAGAGTGAATTATTAACATAAATGTCACTCATTCACAGAAATAGCATAACGCCCGCTTCGTGGCAATAACTCCTATGTGAAAAAAATAGTAATTTTCATAAGACACAAAAACCTGACATTGCAAGATTCTAATTGAAATTAACAATTCAAATTAATACATATTTTTATTGTAATTAATGTCTTAGAGTGACAGTTGCTATTTCTTATTTTTTTAATTACTGTTCAATTTCACAAGAAAAACTGATCACATTGGAGATTTTGACGTTCAAATTTACGCTAATTTATACAGGAGTTTTTGTTTTTTGTTTTTCATTTTTTTGGAGGTTGCCATTTTTTAGTAGGTTACAAGTATAAGTGCGCTTGCTTTATAGCTATGTTGCTGCATTAAAAACTCATTTTGGTCAAAACTGTCATGAAGTGGGCGATAATTTGAAAATTCAAATTTTAAAGAACAGCAAAAATACCAGACGAGAGACAAAATTTACGATAAAATAAAATAAAATAAATAAAATAGACCAACGCGATGCAAGACCAACTCATTACTGAATTTTTGAAGAAAACGTTGTTTAAGAGATTCAATAATACTCGGTTTAATGAAGGGTATATGGCAGACACTGTTTATACTTATTTTCAACAGAATCTTCCAATCTCTAAATACTTTAAAAAAATTAATTAGCAAGATCCACATTTTCATTCTCATTTCATTCTGAACCCTTTCGATGCATGTTTCATAAGCCATCAGATGCATTTTATTGTATCCAAAACTTAGTGCTACAAAATTTAATTTGTTTTTACAAATTGTTGGATTTTTCCACTTTCAACACATTTTTTTCTTACGAATTCCAAAATCTATTAGATCGACATCAAACCACGTTGGTTCCCGAAACAGCTTTATATGAATCAGATAGCAAGAGCTTTTATTTATTATTGCAAATTTCCATTGATTTATGAAGAAGGTCATTGATTACATGGGGGCGTCATTTACACATTTATAGAGAATCTCGCTGTAGCAGTAAGAAATAGATGCAACATAAGAAAAATAATTTTCTCAAAATTACCTTTTGGAGCCATGAGATATATTTTAGGGTGAACAATTTATTCTTTAAACCACTTTATTATTCAAATCCTTTCTTTTAAATGGCCTTGAAATTTTTTTCAGTGATTAGATTGTATCTCGCAACTTTTGCTCCTCCTTTAAATTATTTTTGAACTCGTATTTTAGTTCATGGAAAGGTCACATTTTATTTTTAAATTATCAATTTTTTTTTGTATTTTTCTTAAATTTTTTTCGCTGTATTTCTAGGTCGACAGGTTTTTGTTCTAGAATTTCTTGGATGAAGTCGCTAGCAATGTTTTGAAATGGTGATAGAATTGTACACTTTTCTATTTTTTGGGTAGCGTGTTGGCTTGTAATACGTTTTTAGACCTCGTTTTAGATGGCCGTACTTCTCTTGCTAACGATATATCTGTGTACAATTTGGAAGTTGCTTTACTGCCGTATTACTTTACCTTGAAGTTTTGATACTATTTGAACATATTGCCGCATTTCAATTTTCAAAATTTAAAGCTTTTTGAATAGTTCATTCTCTTTAATTTCCATAAATGTAGCCTTTGCAATTTATTCTTTTACCAGGATTACTTTTAATTTCGAATTTGTATATCTACAGTACATTCTACGCATCTTCTTTCGTAATACCCCTTCATGTGCTATTCTACCTCTATAATTTTTTGCAATAATATATATTAGCCTGACATTCTTTTTAAGTAATTCTATTTTATCTCTTATCTTAAGAATGTCAGTGACTTTTAAAAATATTTTCAAATTTGACATTTATACTAGTCTTATTGCCTTCTCGGTTTAGGATATTTTCTGCAATTTAATAATTTTTTTCCTTAAGATTTTCTATATCTTTATTGCATGTTAATTCTTATCTGTGTATGAATGCCATTTTTCTGCTTCGTTGATCTTTGTGGTTAAAGCTCAATATATATCAGGATCTAGCGCATCGAATTTTCATTACGAAAAGCTTTTGCTATTGCTCGTTTAATTAGAGCTACTTTATCTGAGCAGATAGTAAGTCATTGAAGAGAACCTTATTTACTAATTCATGCGCTGGTTGGATATTTCATGTAGGCAATTTTATATATAATCTATTTACACTTCGATGAACTTCTTTCGAGGATCCAATCCACTCTGAATAATGTAGCAAATTTTTTAGAACTTTAATGCTTAAAATTTTTTTTACTTAATCATTCCAATCTACTAATTTTAGCTTAGACTAGCTATGGTACACAGCAAGTACACAAAGTTGTGCTGGATATACTATTTTACTTGTTGTACACAGCTGATAAAAGACATTTGCTATTCCACCCTCTTCGAATATATTAACATACGATTCTCATATTAGTATAATTAGTTCAATAACTGAAGGGTAAGATGATTCGTTTCGTGTTTTAGTGTCTGGTGATTTTAATTTGCCTAACTTATCATGGGTGCAAGGCTCTCGCGGTATGGTGCCGAAATTATCTACATCAGTTATTGAATCTAACTTTATTGATGCGATGTCGTCTGCGGATTTAATTCAAATTAATAATGTATTTAACATAGAGAACTCGATTAGCTGTGTGCCTTATGCCAAAAATTTCGTCTAAATCGTCGACTTTTCTAAATTGTTGAAATTTTCAGCATGAGGCACAGATTTTTGTTTTTGGTAATTTCTTTGAATTTAATTATTGTTTAGAGGAAAGTCACGATTTTGGTTAAGAACGATAAGCATAACAAGTCTATTACGCTTGGTATTAATATTAGCTACATGGAGTTCACTTTACCTGTTAAATCGTAATTTTGGACTTTATAAACGGTGATTACGTTGGATTGAATTCTTTTTTGTATAATTTATATTGGATTGAGGTTTTTGATAATCGGTTTTATGATGTTTTATTTTTTGGTTTAGATATTTTTGTTCCGTATCGTAATATTCGTTCGCAGCGTAAACCTCTGTGGTTTGATAATGAATTAAAAGCTGCAAAGAACAGAATGAACAGGCTCTTGAAGGTTAAAAAGAAAAGCGCACTTTGCAATCAATGGTTTCAGATAGCTCAAAAACATGCAAGAGGCTTAAAAGATTAAAGTACCTTCAGTATGCTGATAGGATTGAGCGAGGTATAAAGTACAATCACAAAAAATTTTGGTCTTTCGTTAATTCAAAACGTGGTGTATCTAGATATCCTTGTACCATGTTTTTGGGTGATAACCTCTCCAGTTCTATAAATAATTCTGCTAATCTGTTTGCATCTTTCTTTCATTCTAATTTTCCATGCCCTGTTAACTCAGAAACACCTGTGTCTCCAGTAAATGGTCATAGCGATTGCTTCGGTTTTTTGCAACTGGAAGTTAAGGAAATTTTTAAATGTCTATGTAAACTTAATGTTAATTATTCATCTGGTCTTGATGGTTTACCAGCGATTATACTCCGTGGATGTGCTCATTCTCTGGCTTTTCCTTTAAAGTTAATTTTTGATTCATTGAATATTGGATATTTTCCTAAATGCCTGAAATCTGTTAAAGTTGTTCCGATTTTTAAGAGTGGTGACAGTTGCGAAAGTCTTTGAATGTCTGGTTCGTGATATAATGTTTCTATTAAAACAAAATTAAAAAACAAAATTATTCCACAGCAACACGGATTCTTTCCAGGTCGCTCACTGCAAGTAATCTCATGGAATTTATTGGGTTCAAAATATAATCTTTTGCAGATGAGTTGCAGGTTGATGTTGTGTTCATCGATTTTAAAAAAGCGTTTGACAGAATTTCTCATGAAATTCTTTTGTCTAAACTGCATCTGATTGGTGTTCACCCTCGTCTGCTTCTGTGGATTAAATTATATTTATCTGATCGGGTCCAGTCAGTAAAGCTGGGCGATTTTGTTTTGGATATTCATGATGTTAGTTCTGGTGTTCCACAAGGAAATCATACATGACATCCATACGCTCTACATCTAAATAGAAAGAAGTTGTTTTTAACGTTTAATTATAAATTTAATAAAAAATCACTGAATTCAAGGACTTAGGTGTAATTCTTGATGAAAAACTTTCTTTCCTCCAACATATGGCAAAATTATTAATAAAAATTCTGACAATTCTACTGGAATACTGGTTCCATTTATTTTATCGAATCTGCATTTTCAAGACTGTTAGATATTTTTGAATGTAATACGACCAATAACTTTTTAATTTGAACATTTTAATTTGACATCTTTATCACTTGTAATTATCTTTTTAAAAGCAGCCAGAATAAAAATGTCACATTCTTTAAACATAAGATTTTCTCTATTGATTGTCCGAGCAACTGTGAAGTGAACAATTGTTCCTTGTTCAATTGCATAATTTTGTATAGAGCTATAATGTTCATGCCTCCTCCTTTAATGACCGGACCAGTATGTTTAGTGCTGAAAACCAGGAACAATTAATGACTTTTCTTTCCATCCAGGTGTTATTACAACAATTTTCATTAAAGAGGAATCTCTAATAAAATTATCAATCGTGGAAAGTAATACGACCAGTTGCTGATAAACGGCCATAAATACCACCTTGATTGATGGGTTTGCCTGTAAAGTAAACAGGTGCATTAATGTCTATATGGCATATGTTTTGTATCTGTATCGGAAATCCATTCACGTTCACTTGTTCTCATGTCAGGAGCTGATACATCAATACCCGGTTCAATAAATCATTTCTTGGTTTATTTAAGGATAAAACGACGTGTAATTTTTTCAAATTCATGACCATTATAATCTTTTGGATTGATTTTAATTCCAGCTTTAGCTCCACCACAGGATACATCAACACAAGCGCGTTTAAATGTCATTAAGCCTGATAAAGCAGTAATCTCATTATGTGTTACAATTTCGGAGGAGTATTCGTTTACTTAAAAAAAAAAAAGCAAACTCCGGTTGTTGTAATAACCAAAATTTCGTCAAAATTAAGAAAATTATTATAAATTATTTCATTAAATCCCCAGATAATTTCCGTTTAAATGAAAATCATTTTCTTTAATTACATTTATTTGATTCAATGATAGGATGCGTCAAATCATTTAAACTAGAAATCGTTTATATATATATATATATATATATATATATATATATATATATATATATATATATATATATATATATATATATATATATATATATATATATATAAATATATATATATATATATATATATATATATATATATATATATATATATATATGTATATATATATATATATATAAATATATATATATATATATATATATATATATATATATATATATATATATATATATATATATATATATATATATATATATATATATATATATATATATATACATTAAGTATCGACTTAAGTATTTTAAGTATCGACGATTGGTGCTTCGTCTCCCATGTTTATGGCTTTTACAAAAATTTGTTAAATCATTTATATTTATATTTCTAGAATATAAAGTTAAACCATTGTTACAAAATAACCATTGTCAAAATCATTGTTAAATGAACGATCCTTTCATTATAATTTAACGAAAGTGATTTAGCAATATCACCTACGATATTTTTTTCAGTGAATGTTGTGTTCGATAACCAGCAATTGTTTTAAATTTATCAGAATCACTACGTTCTGGAAAACTTACTTTCAACATATGATCACAACATATACCAACATAAGAATACCTCGAACTCATTTCTTTCTGTTTTTCTTTATGCGATTGTTTTACACTTCATTCTTCGATCAATTATTTGACAGACTCGATGATTCAAATATTCAACCATATTGAAGAAATTTGGATCTTTGTCGGTATCAACCTGTTAAGCTACCGTGCATTTTACTGTTATAATGCCTCAATTGAGGCTTGTTGGAAGAGCACGATCAAGTGTGGTCAGTTATTCTTTCGTATTTTACCTAAAACAAATGATATGCCAATGTTGTATGTTTTTGACAAATCTAATAGGTTTGTTCATAATATAAATACACATAGTACTACCATAGTATGTTAGCCCATTGACGTGCTAGAGGTCGCTAATAATCGCCTAAATGTCATATATTTATACAAAACGTTGACGATATTCTATTGACCCGACATCTGGAACATCAATGGGTAAACTTTTTTTTTTTCTTAAGATGGTAGTACTATGTGTATTTATATTATGGTTTCTTACAATAGATAGCAAAACATATTATACACATATCTATAATTAAGACATCCAAACATTTGGTGGAACCCTTCAAATTGGTTAGTTTTTTGCTACGATAGGTAAAAGAATATGGCTTAAAGCACTACAGTAAAATATAGTATATTCCTTTAACAAAAGTTAAATCATTGCTAAATACATCATGCAAATACCACAACTTAATAAAAATTTGGTGTCATTTTGATTTTAGACTAAATTAAAACATTAAGGTTAAATTAGGTTCAAAAGTGGTAGATCGCGGGTAACATTTTAAAGTATGTTCATCTAAACAAGTTTCAGTGTCATTTAAAAGATTGAACCTTCTTATTGTCTTCCAATTACTGTCCAATAATTGAAATAAAAGTGAAATGTCTTGTGCTTTAAAAGGATTTAATTTATAATGATATTTCAATTGACTTTGGAATGTGTAGTCTCACTCATGAAAACATAGAGAGACCATAGAATTTTATACGATTTAAATGCGATAATACTCATATCATTATAATATTTATACTATATAGGACTTTTAGGTATGACATTTTATTTCTAAAATGAAGAAATAATCAAGCTAAGTAGATTTTGAACTATACAGTTGGGTAATTGAAATTAATAGCTTTATTTGTATCACAACATTTAATTGACAAATTAATGGTATGGTAATGATTGTTTGTTTCGAAATTTTATTTTACTCGTAAATGTATATCAACTGAAGAACTTTACTATGATTAAAATTTATTTAGAAAAATCTATCATTATATAGGTTATTTGTCAATGAGTACTTAAAATATTTAAATATAAAATAATATATAAGTACTTAACATATTTAAATTATAATTAAAATTTTATTTCAATATAACATTTTTATGTAATATGAGGACTATATATAATAATAATTGATTCAGCTTTGATATCAATATAAATTTTTATTGGCAACAAGGAGAAAGAGTGACATCTACCATAACATAAATACACATAGTATTACCATGGTATGTTAGCCCATTGACGTTCTAGATGTCGTCATTGGTATCGTTTTAAAAAAATCAAAATATTTTTATATGTATAATCGCTTAAATGTCATATATTTATACTAAATGTGGATGATATTCTATCGACCCGACATCTGGAACATCAATGGGTAAACTGTTTTTTTCTTATGATGGTAGTACTATGTGTATTTATATTATGCATCTACGTAATAAGTGGTTTGGTCTCCGATATTGTTACACCAAACGTTTATCACTTAGACGCAGAATGAGTCAGACCTAGCGCGTTTGCTGAATTTTATTTCCTTTAGACATAGTAAAAATACATATAGTACTACTATCACAAGAAAAAAACAGTTTACCCATTGATGTTTCAGATGTCGGTTCGATAGAATATCGTGAACATTTACTATAAATATACAACATTTAAGCTATTATACGTATACAAATATTTTAATTATTTTAAAATGATACCAGTAGTGATATCTAGCATGGGCTACCATAGCATGGTACTAACTGTATTTATATTTTGCTTTAGATAAGAAATATATAGTTAAACGTTTATATCATGCCCATAACTCGTAGTCCAAATGTTTTATTTTACAATGTGCCAATACTAATGGTTGCTTCTAAACTGATAATTAACTGATAATAAATCACAGGAGACTGGTACGCCCTATTTCTTGTACACTTTATCTCGAAAGTTTAGATACCGTGAAGCCGTTGGTAACTAACCGAAACTTAAATAAGTTAAACATCTAGATTTTTAGGAAATCCTCATTTGATGTTTTAATTATTTCTAGATGAAATTCTTGTCTAGTTTGCTTGAGTATCTGATAAATTAAATGGAACTGTATAGCATTGTCTAGACCATGTGTGCTAAGATTATTTAATCATCGACGTGCTAAGTTATCAATTTTAAGTTAATTTCACTCCAAACTTTTATGTTATGATTTTTCTTCACAAGTAGCTATTTACTGAAAGACACTATAAGAAGTTTCTGTTACAAGTAAACAATATGGTTCTGTCTGAATTAGTTGATGATATAAGTGTGTTACTTTATTTTGATTTGTAAACCCTACCTACCAGTGTTGAACTTGATAAGGTTTTTAAACACGAATTTTCCAGTTCTGGCAGTAATTCTGTAAATAACCGAACTTCTTATATTTATAGCACCATTGATGTGTTCAGGTAAACTGTACGAAAATGATTTTTATGCTATTTTAGGATCTACCAAATCCTCAACGTCCAAGAAAAGATAAGTAAGCTTTATGGATAAACTATTTGATTAACTATAGTCGACTACCCTGGCTGTAGTTTGTGGCACAGTAAATGATCTTTCAAATTGTAAAATAAAACTCACTGGCTCTTTTTGTTTGAAGACAACTTTGACAAATCTTTGAAATTTGATAGACAATTTGATTGATTTTTGATAATTTACTTTTTTTTCTTTTGATGGTAGAATCCACACGTTCCAGGACAAGTTTATTGTATTCATTGTGATTCCCGCTGCAGTTAGCACAATTATTGAATTTATCTGATATCGACATAGTTTCAGCAAAGTGACATTGCCATTTATATTTAGAGCAACGAAGAGAAATAAAATTCTATTTCAGTAAAACTTTCTTTATACTAACAATCCGGAGTTCCGGATACAGCAGCCAGAATATTTTTCTTGATCAAATATTAAGTACTTCTTTATTTTTTATAAAGTGTTCTTACTATAAAAGTCAAGCTTAAATGCCATTTAAAAGCACTTACAGCTGCATTTGCGTAAGGAATCTGCTGTCCGTTAATAACTACTAAATTAAGTAAATTTTTAAATTTATGAAATTTACATGTGAGATTAAGGCCGTGGTTTTGTCCAATTTTAAATTATGCTGCAGGCTCCTCGATATTGTCGCCAACCGTCAGAATCAAAGTATCGTCAGCGAATGTTACCAGATAGTACCATCATCCATGTGACAAATTGGCTATAAACAACTTTAAATTGCCTCTGGATCATTTTAGAGTATAGTGAGGTAAAGTCGGTTTATGACCATAAACCGTTTCATATGGCAAGAAACATGTCGAAGTATGTGCGGTGTAGAATTATAAAGAAATACTGAAATTGGTGTCCACTTATCCCAGTTTTTTGTGTCGGTTGTGCAGTTTCGTAAATATTCATTTAGTGAGTGTTCGATGTGATCGCTCCAATGCACCATTTAACTGGGGATGGTATATCTTTGTAAGTTTTTTGATATTAATGATTTTACAAACATTCAAGAATACTTGTCTCATTTAATAGTTCATTGATCTGTTATAGAAGTGATATAGGCAAACCATATTTGCAAACAAAATGTTTAACAAAAGCTTGTGGTACTGTTTTGGTGTCTGCCATCGGAAATGGAGCGGCAATTGAGTGAGGTTATCTTCAGTGAGGTTATCTTGCATTGTTAGAATGTATTTGTTGTTATTATATAGCTAGGAGGATTTATTGGTTCGACAATATCAAAAAAAAATTTCTCAAAAGGAGTAGATGACGTGTGTGTGTGTGATATTCATTTCACACTTCGTTGACTGACCGACTTTTTTTATTTGAAAATTTTTAACTAAACTTTTGATTCGGCTGTACATTTCAGGAATATATGACCGCCTATAGGGCATGAAATTCATTAATGATTTGTTTAATTTTATTTTCGTATAATTTTAGAAATATTGGATTCATTGGATTTAGGCTCATTAAAATTTCTAGATTCATCTGGTACGAAGCTGTCTGCTATTGATGTATTTGCCTATACCAATAAACTGTTATTATCGGTTGAATTGTGACTTATTGTTTTATATCTTGTTAAAACTGACTTGGGGAGTTGGGGTTACAATTCGGTTTAGAGCATCGGCATTAGTGTTGGTCTTTCCAGATTTGTATTTAATTTGTGCATCATATTTGATAAATAATTCATAAATTAATTCAATTATAACATTTAATAATAAAATATCAAAAAATTCAGACTTCGTCATTATTGGACCTCAAACTTCATGGGTTTTTTAAAAGTCATACGATCTTATATCTATAGCTGTTTGGTAGATGTCTCTTTTTTACAAGAATATGGTTCTACATGACATAAATCTGCATAACTTGTTGAGCAGAATACTGCGATACACTTTTTGTGTTATCATCGAGATGCAACCAATCAGCAATTTCGTGCTCTTGAATTTCTACAAATTGTTATGCATTGTAATTCAAGATTTCGCAAATCTCATTGTAAGGTTGTTGTTGTTACTTGATGTCTGATTATCATTAAACCACAATTTGTTCCAGCCATTTGCTAAAGTTGGGCATTTTATTTCAGTTTAGGCAAATGCTGCATTAAATATTTCATCTTTGATGTTATAAGAATGAAACTATTTCACTGAATCAGCAGAAATCATTTTTAAAATTTTCATAATCTGACTGATATTAGCTCACATTTTGAAGGATGAGCTCTACAATTGTCTAATAATAGGAAATATTTTTGATTGCGTGTACCATCTAAGGTTGTGAAATGCGATTTAACCGATGATAGACCGATATTTCTCGGATTCGACTAGGATTTATATATTACCAGGAAGGCCGTTGATATTTTTCAATGCTTTTGGTCGAGCATAATTGCCAATAACCAATAATTCTCCAAATAATAAAAAAAAAATAATTTCCCTCGTGAATAGGAAAAAATCAAAAAATTTCCTAAAAATTAAAATACCGGTTAACTGAGTGTTCCGATTAATTGGATGCCGAAAAATGGGGCTTTTACTGCTTTCGCTCCGCTTTATTGAGAACACGAATAGCATCAAATTGCATCGGTTGTAAAAATAAATATTTTCGCAAAGTCGGGGTATTGCAAAATTGGTGGACTTATTATTTATTTATTATTTTTATACGGTTTTTCTACTTAATGCAAAAAGAGGTTCGGGTAATTTAGTAAAACATAATATATAAATCGTCTAAAATATCTGCATAATCCAAGGAATGCCCTTACATCTTTATCTGTTCAAAGAGTGTGGAAATGTTTTATTGCGTTAATTTTTGACTTGTCTTGGTTTATTCCGTCAGGAGTACTATTATGCCTAATTTAAGAAATTTCACGTTATAAAAATTTACATTTTTCAAGATTTAGTTGGAGATTATATTATCGAAATCTGTTGAATACGCTTATTAACTTTTTGGTATGGTCCTCCAGATTGAATCCGTAGATAACCAAATCATCCATGTACACAAAACAACTTAAACCAGAAAGTTCCCCCAAAACATTATTCATGAGTCGTTGAAATGTACATGGTGCAATTTTCAAATAGTCATAATACAGTTATCCATAAACACATTTCATCGTGATTACCTGACCAAATAAAAAGTATGTCCACGAGTGGCGGATCTACATCAAGCAACGACACAATAGTTATATCAGCTGCGGCATTGTTAGAGTCAACGATAGATACGGCTATCAACCGAAATAATGTAGGAGAATTCGATCAAATTGAAAGCGAATCTATTGTGAAACAAAAAGTAGTTTCAACACCGACGACGACGTCATTTAGTGCTTTTAACCAGTCGCAAACCGATCCGTTATATGCCGCGACACGTGGACCACAGTCAATAACGGTAATCAAACCACCCCGCTGCAGCTCAATTTACGGTATTCGAGCGCATTCTTCAGATTTTGCTACAAGTAATTCTGTTCAACCGTTAACCACGGTAGATGAATTGCAAAATCAAAACACGCAGTTAAGACAACAGGTTAAACACTTCACGGAATTAATGCAACGCTTCTTCGAACAGCAGTCACAAATACAACACCAGCCGATACAGCAGCCACATATGCAACAACAACCAATAAAGCAACCAAATACGCCTCAACAACCAACGCACAACCAGCATTATTACGATCGCCTTCCAGTACCAACATTTAGTCGAGATAATATGGAAATGTGGTTTTTCCAGCTAGAAACTAGCTTGTTCAATCGTCGAAATATTGCAAATGATGACGCAGCAAAGTATGACACGCTGGTTGCAGCACTGAACACCAATTTATTGTCTCAAGTAGCTGGTGTCCTAAAAAGTGTTAGTAATGGGGATAAATAGAAACCACTCAAAAAAGCAATCATTGTCAATTTTGCCGATAGTGAAATAGCAACTTCGGAAATTGCTAGCCGGAATTCCACGAGGTACTAACAAACCGACGGGCTTGCTCAACATTATGCAAAACACTTGCAAGAATTCAAAAGCGGTGCAGCTTGGTTTATCCAGACATTTTTGGCTAGACCAAATGCCGTCAGAAGTTCGTGCAGTGATAGTGGGGAATAAAGCAAATGCCGCACAACCTGGCAACATTACTTTAGATGACGAAACAACGCTCGCTGATGCCATCATCGAAACGTTAGGTACCAGAAATTTAAATGTTGCCCAGATATCTCAAGTTTCCAATGGAGAAAGAATTCAGCTAGCCATTGCTGAACTCACGCGAAATTCAACGGATTGTATCAACGAAAAGGTAGAAATTGCTTAAAAATCGTTCGAACTCGGGTTCTGCAAACGTGATAGTCATCGTAATTCAAGATGAACTCGATCAACTACTTGTATTTATCATCAAAAATATGGAATGGATGCTCAAAAATGTAGAGACCCCTGTAATTTCCATACTCCTTCCCAACAAAAAAACGACTAGGGCACAGATTGTGGTCGAATAATCTGCCTGCCATCAACACCGACATTTCAAAAGAATATATATCCGAACAAACAATTTCAAAACACAAGGCTGATCACACAGATTCAATTGCATCTGCGTCTCAAGAAATCAACTGTATTTTCATTGCTGATTCATCTTCGAATAAAACGTTCAGCCATTCCAATGGAAGACATGACCGCCGAGCGCGTGGCCAATACACTGATCTCAGGATGGATTGCTCGTTTTGGAACACCTCAAAGAATACCGACTGAGCAAGGACGACAATTTGAGTCGCAAATTTTTGCAAAACTAAATCGGCTATTTGGCACCAAACATTTGCGAACTACACCAAGAAATTCGCATGTGAATGGAATCATAGAACGATTTCATTGGACGATAAAAGCTGCTATTACATGTAGACAAAATCAAGACTATGTATCCTAACTGCCCATTGTCTTGGCCTACGCACAGCACACAAAGAAGATATCGGTGCAACACCAGCTGAGATGTTATACGGAACGACTCTTCGATTGCCCGGTGAGATTTTCGTAGGAAGCACACAAACACCCTAGTCCGAGTTCGTAAAAATTTTAAAGCAAAACGTAAGCGCTTTGCAGCCAACGGTCATAGCACACCTTATCACATCGCAGGATGAGCACCGGTCGCTATGCCAAACTAAGTACGTTTTTGTTCGAAACGACGAGGTCCGACCACCATTATCACCCGCATACGATGGCCAATATCTCGTAAAAAAACAACATAACAAATACTTCGTCCTGGAAATAAATGGCCGGAAAACCAAGATTTCAGTGGATAGATTGAAACCAGCACATGTTTTGAAGGATGATCATGAAATCCCGTCGCCAGAACAACAAAAACAAAGTCCAGAGTTACCATCGGGCCAGCAAAAATCGCCCAAAGTCACCAAATCTGGCCGTCCCATAGTGACGCCCGAACGATTCAGAAGATGACTTCGGTCTGGTGAAGGAGTAGTGTAGTGACATCTGTTCTACACATATTGTCAGTTGTAGCAGTTGTAATGACACCTACAATATACATGCCTTGACGGTACAACCCACAATAATTATATTTTTTTGGGTTGAAAAGACAAAAAGAAAAGTAAGTCTACAAAATGAAGCGGAACGATACAGACGTATATAATAATCACAATTCCTGTAAAATTAAATATTTAAGTTAAATAAATAATTAGATAAAGTTAGACGTTTTATTAAACTCTACAGATCACTCCTAAGCTAAGCAAATTTCATTTATTTTCGTATGTAACAATCGTACAAGGTTTAAAACGGACTGATTAACTAATAGCCGCATTAATCTTCTCGTTTTCATTATATACGATCAGCAGAAAGAGAAGAATATACAATACAATCAATATATTTGACTCGTTTATAACATAAAATATCGCATAGGGTATGTGCTAACTCACGACATGGTTCCGAATCTTCCATCTCTGGAGACAATTTTTTCTCCTTTTCTTGTTTCTTTTGTTTCCTATAACGATCCAGTATTTGTTTCTCTTCGATTTTTTCGACCTTCATCTTCTGAAGTATCATTTTCATTTCTTTCTAAATTCGTCTTAGAGTTGTCTTTACTTCCTACTATATCTTTTCATTTATTGTATTTTACTAAATTTTACTATTTTAATAATTGTCAAAATTTTTTGGGTCCTTTGACCTCGTGGGTGACCTCTGGCATTCGATGGAGCTAATATTTTAAATAACAGTTACAGTGTATTTACAGTAATTCACACAAATATTAGAAATAATTAAACAATAAAATTATATCTGACATGCTATTATAGATAGTTTAGATAAAAATATAGTTTTAAATTTAAGTAACGAAAAATTCGAAGATAACATCGACCTTTTTTAAAAATGTCAAAAAAAAATTTCAATTTGGTTTAATAAAATTTATATTCAAATCGAACCTACGCACTCGGGATATTCAAATAATGAATATGCAAATTTCGTATTTATTCACTACAATGTAAATAATTCCACCATTTAAAAGACGTAAAACTGACTGTAAATCAAATCTTTGGGTGGCAAACGATAAGAACAATTTTTTTTATTATCATTATCAAACTTAATCATTTTTTATTATTATTTTGTTGTTATCTCGCGAATACAAAATAACATTAAAATGCTCGAGCTTTTATTTTATTTCGACGTGCCACATCTCGCCCAGAAATGAATCCTATATAATATATTCGCAGGATATAATGGAATAACAATTTTATCTGTAAAGTAGGTCAATTAAGTTACGTATACAAAAATATAAATAAATTTCGAATGATGGAATGGGTGGTCGACTCACACACCCCACAAATGGAATCGTTTCTTTATTTTGCTCTGTGAGAGTAAACGGATGTAACAATAGTGATACAAAAATGGTGCGCAGACTCATTTTAAAAGTAAAAAAATTTAAAAAAAATTACGTACGAATCCGAATTGTTTTTATTAGATTGGGTCTTACAAAAAACCATCAGAAGACGTAAACAATTACAGGTGGTATTTGATATCAACTTTGATATTGATTTGGATGATTGATAAAAAGACAAAAAAATCCCGACGTCAATGTTTAATAAGATAGAAAAATGGATAAGATGACGTAAATCGGGAATATTTCCTTATATATTTTGTCATTTCAAAATTAATTTTCCACTACAACTTTCGTAATCTTATCATCATCTTATCATTATCCCCTCGTTCGTCTTATAACAACTATTTTTATGAACGTTTTATAAGGAGGCTTATTCGATTTCATTTCATCCACTCACATTTTTGCTAAAATTTCACCTTTTGATATAATCTCGTTTGATGATAATACGAAATTAATATCAGGGAATGAAAATCGGTACAAAAAAATCGATACCAGTATTGGTTTCTGATTAATAAAATCATACAAAGGTATGCACATATTCTCGGTGATATTTAGTTCATCTGATATATATAGAGCATGATCTATAAAATAAGTAACAAGTTGTATTATACCCAGTAGATGGCTGAAATTTGTCCTTATGACACATAGCACGAGAAATCATAGCAAAACCAAGATGCATCATCGGACTTTAACATTCCCACGCATGTTTCTAATCTATTTCAATTTTTAAAAATATTGCCATAACTGAAAACTCGACAACCTGCAAAACAGGATCCCGTTGTTTTGCAATTTTCGTGCAAAACAACGGGATCCTGTTTGCTGAAATTACTTCCAAAAACAATGGTTATTCCATCAAATGGCTTCCGGCAATTAAGCAAGTCTTTTAAATTTTTAGAAGCTACGTGTTCATTAACATTTTCATTCATCGGATACCTGGTCGTTGTTTCTTCAATCTTCAGTACAATTCGAAAAACAGAATGTACTGGTTGACCATTATTTAAAAAATTTCCCGTGCTATAAACTGAATCTAAAGCAAGCCCAAAAACCTTCTTTTTCTGCTTTTTATTAAGGAGTGGAGTAAGTTGATTCAATACATACGTGTTCGTTGGCAACAATTTTTGGGGATGTTAATCCAAAATCAGCACATGATTTCTTAAACTGCATGAGATTATATTCTAAATCCTTAAGTCTTAAAAGCACAGCTATTCCTTTTTCTTGGATCAGTTTGAAGCCTGTGAAAGTTGGGGTCTGGAAATTCTCCTAAAGTTAAGATGGCGCCAGAATTATTCTTAACTTGGAGGAAATTTGAATAATCCAGGCTTCAACCAATATTTTAATTACGTTCTCGCCAATCTCCAACAGGTTAAATGACTTTACAGCATCTCATTAAATCATGAATGTCTCATTAATTACTCCATCTATTTCATGATTTCCGAACTCTCCATAATTTGAGAAGTAAACAAAATTATCAGGAATTTCGTGAATTTCGGGCCTTCGGGATTTAATTTTAACCAAGCTGTAAGTATGTGACCCCCTTCTTTCAGCAGATTCAAACGCTTATTATTCTGAACTTTGTTTAAAAATAACTGTTTATTGCTGGAAGATGAAAATCTATCCAAGTATTGATGAAAAATGTTGATTTCGTTCCAATTATAAGTCTCTTACCACTGACTCGATCACTATGTCTGGGTCATCCGCGGATGTTTCACCAAACCTTAGTTGATCAGTAATTTCCTTACACCGTGGGTTACAAGTGAACTTTATAAATAGAACCAAGTTTTACATGGACAACCACCAGTACCATAGCGTCTTGCTAGTTTTTCTGAATTGCCCTATATCACGAGCAAATGATGACGGATTATCGTATTCTCTGCCTCTTTAAGTTGTTGCTGGTGTTCTTGATTGCGCACATAATCCAAAGTACATGTCCACTATGAAATTATTTAAATTTTATAAAAGTGTAAAAGTGGGATAAACGCTGTGAGTTCTTGAAGACGGGTTAGGTGTAGAGTCGAGAAATAATATCTGCTGTTCATTTGGTCTATGTATCTCAGGTTGCCATCCAAAGTTTTCGTTTGAAAATAACATTAGATAAACCATCTGACCAAGATTAGGGCTGAGGATATTCATTTTTGTATTTTCAGCATTTTTAGGATAAATGCATGTATCCATCCAAAATGGAGGCTATTTATCTTCTGAAGTGAATACAGCTGCAATTTCATTCACTTTTAGAATTTTCTGGTATCCTTGCACTGGTCCTTAACGATCCACTTTGAAATGTCATTAGACTGTGTAATGTAAATCATTTTCTTTATAATTTAAAAGCTTGGGCGTATAAGGAATGAATTGTCTCAAAAGTGTTTCAATTTGCACCATATACCTTAGGTTGCATTTATTGTTGTGAGACTTGTAAAATTTCTTCAACAGCAAATTTGGGATCCAGTAAGTAAAGTTACGAATATTTCGCTTCACCACAATGCTTAGCCAATTATAATTTTCATTTAGATCATAAGGCTGCATCAGCAAAACAAAGCAGAGGTGAAACGCATGTATGAAGGTAAAGCGCGTCAAGAAAGAATATGGCAAGAAAAGATCGAAGAAAATATGCGGAGGATATCCTCAAAGCTGCTGAGGTCGCAGTAGCCAATCAAAACATGCGAGTACTACCAATGTGTAAGAAAGGTTACTGGCAAAAATACAGACATACCTTTTATATCTATAAAGGTGGTACCGGTCAAAACTGGATATTTTACAACTGGATTTGACAAAACAGGATAATTCAAAACTGGATATTTTAAATCGAGATAAGGTACAAAACGAGATATGGTACAAAACTGGATACTTCAAAATTGGATAATTCAAAATGAGATAAGATACAAAACGAGATATGGTTCAAAACTGGATTTTTCAAAACAGGATATTTTGACATGTGATTTAAACTTAAAATTATTTTTTAGGAAAGTTCTGGAATATGGCCAATAAGAAAGGGACTCTGCGAGCTCTTAACCGATTATAATGAAATTCGATATGTAGGATGAAAATGTTGATGAAAATTAATTAATTTTTCTCAAATAGATTCTTTAAAGTGAAGAAAAGTTATATTAAGTAGAAGAATAAAAAATAGATGAAGATAAATTTTACTGACAGTAAACTCGATCAAGTCAATGATTATTTTAATAAGATGAGTGAAGGAAAATTCTATCTTTCTGCTTAAAATTATTCAAGTATGAAACCTTACTGGCCATATTCCAGAGATTTCCCCAAAAAATCAAATTTAATTATAGAATTAAAGAAAAAACATTAAATAAAGGAAAATTCTATTTCTCTCCTAAGAAATATTCAAGTGTGGAACATTACTGGCCTTATTCCAGAACTTTCTCAACAAATCATTTTAAAATCCCATTTTCATCCTACAAATCGAATTTCATTATAATCGGACTCGCCGAGTTCCTTCCTAATTGGCCATATTCCAGAACTTTTGCAAAAAATCATTTTTAAAACCCATTTTCATCCTATCGAATTTCATCATAATCGGTTAAGAACTCGCCGAGTTCCTCCCTAACTGGCCATATCCCAGAAATTTTTCAAAAAATCATTTTAAAATCTTATTTTCATCTTACATATCGAATTTCAGCAAAATCGGTTAAGAAATTACCGAGTTCCTTCCTAATTGGCCATATTCCAGAACTTTCCTAAAAAATCATTTTAAGTTTAAATCACATGTCAAAATATCCTGTTTTGAAATATCCAGTGTTGTACCATATCTCGTTTTGTACCTTATCTCGTTTTGAATTATCCAATTTTGAAATATCCAGTTTTGTACCTTATCTCGTTTTGTCAAATCCTATTTTGAAATTACCAGTTTTAAAATGTCCAGTTCTGAGCGGTTCCGCTATAAAGGATACTTGTGGTCAAGTCTAAATAAACTGTTAAAGAGATTGAAAAAATATTTCGAAGAACATGTCAACAGCAACGAAAATCTTTGTCCATCAATTAGCATCAATAAAAAAACTTGCAACACCCATCCACCAACGGAACGAGAAGTTAAAGGTGTCATAAAGAAGCTAAAGTACAGTAAAGTTGCTGGATGGAAAAAATACAAGAAGTTTGTAATTATGGAAGAATACCATAAAAATGAAAAAAAAAACTTGACAATTACGATCCCTAAGAAAGGTGACCTAAGAGAGTGCCAAAATTGGTGAGGTATATCCTTCCTCAACATCAATAAAATACTTGGAATGATCATCCTTAACGGTATCTCTCTTTGTCTATTTTGAACGCGGTTTTGACACGATAATTAGAAATGCAACAATATGGCAGACACTTTGGGAACTGAACATCACAAAGCAATTAATTGACCTCTTACAAGAAATGTATATAGGGATAATGGAAACCGAGTTTAATAAAAAGGCAAACAAATTGAAACTTAAAGGATGGGTACTCTCACATATTCAATGTGGATTAACAGATAACCTCAGTGATTTGGATTACGCAGATGATATATACCTATGCTAACACACAAAAACCGGTGGTACAGAGAAAGGCATAAATAAATGCATGAACAAAACCAGATATGAATTTAACATGTTACATGTCCTGTTAACCGAGACCAAATTAAGGATGTTCAACTCATGTGTAAAATCAGTACTTCTGTATGAGTGTGAGACATGGAAACATACGAAAAAGATCATACAGAAACCGCAGGTGTTCGTAAATAATGCCTTTTGGGAAAATTTAAGTGCTTCTGGCTGAACACCATAACAAACATCGAACTTAACAAAATCATAAAGCAGGAAGACCTTGAAATTGGAGTAAATAGAAATGAAGATGGATTGGTTACATAATAAGGAAACAACAAAGTGATACAACAAGGACATCATTGGGCTGGAACTGGCTAGGGGATACTATTTCAAGTCGGAAATTCAGAAATGGCATGAGGTAGAACTGTTCTAGCAGAAGTGGAAAAAATTTGGTAAATCATGAGTGAAAATGAAAGCCGCCTCCTAGATAGTAAGGCAGGCTCAGCCTAGTAAACGCCATATACTCCTATATGGATATATTGGAAAAACTATACCGTTAGCTCCTTCCTATAAGAGGCGAGGTTTTGCACTTCTCTGATACTTAAATCTTGCTCATAGCGAAATGGTAGAGTGTGTAAACTGTGCAAACCACCTCTTTGATTTTGATATGTAAAGTGCAGCTTGGCTTATTAAGCCTCCACAAAATTGTGACTCTCTGGTCCTAGACCTTTTTAATCTCATTCACACAAGCACTTAAGCAATATGAGTAAAGCTGTATTTAAATATCTACAAAGTTGTAATGAAAGCCTGAGATTTAGATTGTAAAGTGTTAGACAGATCAAACTGTAAACAGTATATATAGTTTACGGATTATTTTCTCTTTATATTGCATGTCAAGTTCGTTTGGGATTTCAGTTTATATAGTTTATTGACGTCATAACGAGATTTTATTTATTGCAATAGAGCATTAGATAACTATATATATAACGTAGATGTCTTTCGTTTTAAACTTCAATTTACGGTGAAATTGTATTTGGATCAATAGTTATGGAATTCTTTTAGACAACAGTATCAAGTAGAATTATAATCAAGGTAGATTATACTATTGGTATTTACCTTAAGAATTTTGTGTAACAAGTTGTAATGGGGTCAAAGATATTATTTGGTTATATACACCATCTATACACGTCTAAATCTATACCTTCGGCATAATGTGGGTATATATGATTGAACTACTTTTGCCATTTATAAAAGTCCGAAATTAAATTTTTGAAATTGAAATTTATAAAAGCAACCTTTACAATATCTTTTTTGGAAAACCTCGTTTGTCTAACATCCTTATCAACATTTTTTTACCTTACCGATTTCACTATACATGAACCCTTCTTAATCAATTCGAAAATGTTGAGGTTAGATTTTTGTAGATATAACGTCATTATCTGATAAATTTTGGTTAGATAGATAAGATATATACTAAATTATTTTACTGTAATTTTCAACCAAATTTGGTAAACTTTAAAAGCTCGACGACAATAATGGGTGATGTTAATTGGTTTCCAATTTACAGCCAAGTTGTTGACGAGAATTTTCTAAATCAAATGATTTAAATTATATATGTCGAACTGTTGGTTTGGACGTATATTATCGATTCACAAAGAATTGGCAAACTTCATGCCGAAGGATCATTTGTTAGTTCATAGTTTAATTTAAGAAAGTCTGTCTGTCATATGACATGTTGAGGCAAAAGGGCATCTGATTATGAACAATACTTCTCGAGGTAGAAAAATTATTGCGCCAACAAAACACGTTCTACATTTTCATAGATACTCCTGCATTTCGCTACACTTAGAGTCTACGTTATGGTTGGCCTGTATGTCGTTTATCATAACACTTCATATCACAATACTCTAGAACATCCTATATTAAATTAGACCACGAAAGAAACAAAATTCTTGTAAAAGTCGTTAAAAAAACTTAATCTAATTTGAAATGGCAGTTTTAATGGTATTATTGAGTTATCTTCGGAGTAAATCTATATTTACCTTTGTGACATCCATAGTTTGGTTAACCAAACCTTATTAGATAGCTGACAGCTTCGATTTGATTGAGAACTGTATCTATATTGATTTGGATAAACATTAGGATCGTTTGAATTATTTCGGAGAAAATTACACGAAGAGGAGTCGTTCACAATTTTTTGACCCTCAATAAATTTGTAACAAATACCTTTCGAGTATCATAAAAAGCATCCAAAAAAGAAATATTTCCATTATGATGATAAATATTATTCAATTTATGCAAATATGCAATTGTTTGATTCGGAAATAATTTGGGCTTGTTTTTACCGTAAGATGTTTTTCTTATAAATTCAGGAATGAAATGGGTAACTGGTTGACCTCATAAAAATAGTGGTGACCAAATTACTTTATATGCCAGTTATGGGTCTATTGTAAACTTAAGCTTACTAAATTTGTCATCGTGGAGACCGTCAAGTTTGAGCTTTTTTTGCACTCATATATGGCTTATTCTTCAAAGGTGACAATCCATTGAATATCATCTTTTTCATCCCACGTTTGAAGCATGGTATCATTTGGGAGCTTAACTTGTTTAAAGCACGCATACTTTTGACTTTTAATTTCATATGTTTTATCAAATTGTCAAATTATTAAGCTTTTTTTACAATTTATGAAAGCTTAGATATCTAAGATAGCACAGACCATACTATCAACCGTCCTAAGGTCTAAAATTACATTCGAACCTGAAATATGGGTGAGCTTCAACTTCAGTTTTTATAATTTTTCTATTCCATTTTTGGTTCCCACATTTGCAATAAGATAGTAGTCGGTATGCTTCCTGTGCATGTGGATTAGTAAAATAACTTTTGTATCTATTTGTTAAGTGAACTGAATGTTGTTTTGGCTGGATCGTTCATGGATACAAAAGGAATAAATTTTCAATGTAAAATTTCTTCCCACTTGATATCCCACGTAAGTATTATAAATAGATCAGGTTCTCCAAAAGTACAAACCTAGCGCATTGTTTCTTGTCGCTCGTAATCGTGGTTTTGCTCTTCTGATATTTGACCACTGGGAGATATTCGTATTACATCTTGTGCCGATGGTGTTCTTGTTGTAATTATGTAATTGATTAAAAACTGCTTGCCTTAGAGGCTCAGCAATGTATGGGCGATTATTACCAATTGACGTTTCGCAGTAAATTTCTAAACCTGGTAGCTTGAAAAGTTTAAGTTTTGTGCTTGAGGTTAGAGGACGCTTGAAACCAGAAAGTAAAATCTGAAGTTCTGAATCTGATTTCGGCTTTGTCATGATAGCATTGTAGTCGAAGTATGGTTCGACTGTGGTGATATTGCAATCAGTCGTGCGAGATAATGTATCTGCCACTACGGTATATTTCCCTTATATGTGCTGGATTTCCGTTGTAAATTGACTAATGTAATTCAAATGGCGAGATCGCCGCGGATTACGTTCAGTTTTAGACTGAATTGCTCGTGTCAGGGGATTGTGGTCTGTATTTACACAATGAATTCACGACCTTCGACAAAATACCTAAAATATCTAATAGCTAGGTAAATTGCAAGTAACTCCCGTTCGAACGTTGAATATTTTCTTTCAGCATTCGAAAGTTTCTTTGAGAAAAATCCCAAGGGCAAGACAAAAATGTATGTACTGTTGAAGTCCTGCTCCGACCGCCGTATTCGACGCGTCTAAGCTTTAAATTGCTTTGCGGGTGCTGGAGCATCGTTATATCAATTCAGCTTTTATTGACATAAAAGTTTCTTGGCAATTGTCGGGCCAACTAAATTTAGCAGCAGATTTGGGTTTACGTGATAATACGGCCAATTGAGTGTGAATTGGATCGAGCATCTCAGCTAATTTTGGTATAAACCTATGATAGTAATTTATCATTCCAACAAAACGTTGTATTTGTTTTGGCACAAATGGCATTAATTCGTTCTTCTATGAAGGCAAAATACCATTAAGTGTAATTTTATGGCTGGAAATCGAGTGACTGTACTCCGAACAAGCATCAAACTCGGTTAGTCTATGAAATTATTTTTCCAAATGAAGTTTATGATGTTCCTCAGTTTCGAAGCTACCAGAATATCGTCGATGTATACGACGTCGATGGTGCGACGGGAATTAAATGGTACGCTCTGACTAGATCTATTTTTGAAAAAATAATACAAACATACAATTGCATGTTGAAATTTTGAATGTGGGGTATCGGATAACGATCTGGTGTCGTAACCATATTTAAGCTACGATAATCCCCACATGGTCTCCAGTAATTTTCTCTTTTCATTACCATGTGAAGTGGACAAGAATATGGAGATGGCGATGGTTGAGAAATCCCAAGTTTAACCATGTGTTGAAATTTCACTTTAGCAGCTTTATGTCGACTATAGAATATAATCTGCGTGGACGCGACACCGGCCAGATGTGACGATATGATGTACCACGCTGTGGTGTACCGGCAACTTATAATTTGGTATTGCTGTTAGTGATGGAAATCTATTAAACAGCTGCCGTACCCTTTGTTGATTTTGAAATTAATGAGTGTTGGTGTATTAACCTTATCCATCATGGCGTTAATTGCCAGCATTGTATGTGAATCAACTACCTAGTTCCCTTTTAAATCAAGAAGTTAACCAAATTTGGTTAAGTAAGAAATCGGCAGCTAATATCGGACGATTCACAGCAGCTAATATAAAAGCATGTGTGAAGGTCCGTATGAATCTGATATCCACATTAACAATTTAGTACCATATGTGTGCAAGTTCGTGCCATTTGCCGCCAAATTAGATCTTTACTGCGGTTTAGGCTCGAATATAAGAATTTTGAACATTGTGCTAGAATAACCGACAGGTCAGCGTCTGTGTCGACTAAGTAAGCTAATTTGTTTATTTTGTCAAAGACAAATAAACGGGACGTATAGGGTGTTTTGCTTAAACTGGCTTTTGCCCGGCATTCTACTCGTTTTTTAAATCCGATTCATATTTACGAACGGATTTAGATGACAAGTTCGATTGAGGAAAATTAAATGGCTTGATGAAACTATGTGCATTATGCCCAAACTTTACATGATAAATACACCGACCATCTTGATGGGGCATATGTTTTAATGGTGTTTTTCCTCTATATCGGTTGCGAGACCTTGATTGACTTCGACCTCTTATGAAGTCATAGAGTTTGTACTCATAAGTCGAGACATTCGTTGCTCGAGTGTTAATTTTGCGGGAGTGGGTGCCTACTTTGATTCTTCTCGGCCCGTAATGTCGGCCTAGATTGTCTGTGAAATAATGCCAGTTTTGGGGAGGGTTGATGTTGTTGGCCGACGCTTATCATTTCGTGCATTTTATCGGCGGTGCGTGCTAAGTTTTCCATAGAGATGGACTTTGGTTGCGCAATGAGTGCAATTTTTATCAATTCTGGCATTTTTCTGATCCAAAGTGATCGTATTAAGATTTCGGAGAAATTATCTCCGGCTAATGTACGAATGTGGCGCAGTGCATCTGAAGGCTTACGGTCGCCCAATTGTTGTCCCGATAAAAGAGATTCGAGCTGACGTTCAGCTGATGGTGACGGGCGGTCCAACAACACTTGTTTCAGTACTTCATAATGATTTCCGTTTGAGGACTTTTGAAGGAAGTTCGAAAAATATCACATATTTCTGACGACAAAGCTGACAAGGTATGCACGTATTTTTGCTTGTCGAATGTATTTTGAAGATCGAATTGAACTTCGGCAAGCTAAAACCAATTGTTCGGGCTTTGAGGCCAGAAGGGCTGTAAATTTGGCCTAATTTTCGCGGCTGTAAGTTTAGGTATCGCATTTCCACATCTTGTGAGACTTGATTCTCGACTTCGGATTTTGGAAAATCCGTATTAATTGAATCGTAGAAAACGAAGTGTAGTAACCAAAAAAAATATGTACTGCCCGTAGTACTTAAATTTAAAGATGAAGTTGCCGTGCCGTGATTGGTTCAACCCATACACGTGACTATCTATGCTAAATACATATGACAACACTATAAAGTTCTGACCCAAACTACAATGTAATATGCTTAGTGTGTCTAGTGGTTTATAGATGTCATTGAAAATGATATGAATGGCATGTTTTTAAATCGTCATTAAAATGATTTTTAGTGTGTGAACTTATTTGTTGCGACGCTACATATCATACTTGGAATATATTACAAGGAAAGTTAAGGAGATCATACTGTCATTTTCGCAACGAAGTAAGCCAGTAATAGTTCATTTCATATTTTGAAGTTGATGGCTAAAAAGCCTAATATTTTTGATTCTTCAAGTGTTACAAGGGCGTGTCGTTTTTTTAAGTGGATATGTGTATGAGGAAAGATTGTGCTGGCCACAATGTGATCGTGCGTGGTCGCAAAATACTTTAGCATTAAAATTATCAATTATTCTGACGTCGTGCTCCTATATAGATTTCATCAGGTCATCCAGATTGTTGTTAAATGAGTCTTTATCTTTGGGTTGGCTTAAATCATGGGGCGCAATAATTCAAATGATTGACGGGTAGGCCTATCAAATTGCCTTTTTTATGACTGATATAGTACGATTAAACACGCCTGGTAAAATCCTAAACCTCTTGTCCATAAACGTGATATTTTTTTTGTTGATATTTTTAACAATTGAGTAATTTAAGGCTGCGGGTAGTCAGCCCAGTGATCTAACCTTTGTTTACTCACTTCTAACGAGAAACATATGATCCTGTGGGTGGGTTTGAAAGATAACACACCGTTTAACAGTGTTTAGCGAAGCATGGGATGATCCCCACGGAGACCATAATTCATAGCACATTAATCATGTTTAAAATTAAAAGATTAATTAATAAAGAATTAATTAGGTATAGTGACGTCACTGAGAAAACCTATAAAACCGTAATAAAACTGAAAAAGGTCAAACAAAAATTGAAGCTATATAAATTAACTAATTAGTCAAGACCTTACCCAAATAATACAAGTTCTTTGCTATTTCATTAGTTAATTTCTAGACCAAAACATTACTCCTAATAAAGATTATGATTAAGATTATGTTTTAAAAAATTGTAAATCTGAAAAAAGCAACAAATAAATCGTAACTAAATGTGCGGTTAGTTTATTTATATACTAGACAACCCTCAGTATTAAATTTCAAAAACTAAAAGTTCTGTGATTTAAATACATACGTCATAGCATAAATCTAATAAAGCCTATTTACGTCATTAAACTTATCAAAACCAGATTTAATGAATTCTCCTCGTCTCATCGCACACAAACTAACACACATACATAATGAAAAACTTTTCTGTTTACTACCAATTACACAACGCCAACGACGATTTTTCGTATACAATTTTATTGTTGCTTTTTTATATACTTTCCAAACAAAACCATGACGGAAAAACTTTGTCTTTACGATAAACTGATATTTAAAATTAAATAAAATAGAAATTTAGTATTCTTTAGAATGGTTTAGGAAAATCAAAACTTTTCCAGAGTTTTAATTTCTTAATATCTTTAGTTTTCTTGTATTAGAGATGGTATTCAATTGCAAGATGATAATAGTAGTACTTTTACATGCATTTGAACAACGTAAAAGATTTCTTCCAACTAATAATAAGAAACCATTTTTTTAGTAGTAATACAACTGATACTTAAATCCGTTGCTGTAAGATAGTCAATATACATGTTTCTAAGACGATTCAATATGCACACACTTACCATAAATTAAAAAAAAATTAAATCACAGAAAATTCTTGGCAGTTTAATCAGAGATTAAATAAGTTGGTATATTAGCAATTAGCTCAATGGTTTAAACTGTTGTGTTTGACTCAAGAGGCACCGTATTTAAATCTTCTACGTGTAGGGATATAAAGGAATTTTTATCACTTGATTACCGTTCCGTGACGACAATGAACACAACTATGACCCGCAGCTGGGATTCAGGATCCACGAGCCGGATCGTCGTTCATGCGCCAGTACCTACTGTTTTAGCCAATCTATATATTGTATAATGTATATAAATATATATATATATATATATATATATATATATATATATATATATATATATATATATATATATATATATAATATATATATATATATATATATATATATATATATATATATATATATATATATATATATATATATTTATATAAATTATACAATATGTAAAATTTTAAAATTGTATAGACTCTAACGGATCAAGGTGCGAGTCTCATAAGTGTCATTAAAAAACGTCACCAGTAGGATCCGCACCCCGATTGCGTTAACAGAATTCTTCCAGCAAAGGCCATGCTGCGGTATGATAGCCGGCTAGATCTCAGCGTGGGGCGTGGGGCTTGCAAGGCATGGTTAGAAGCTGGAATAACTGCAGGAAAGGATTAGAAGATAGGAAGGGGGGGTTCACTCGACAAGTCTCGTCACGCAACCGGACTCGAAACCATCACATCACGTTGAAAAAAAATCACAAAAACATTAATACGCATTACAGTTACTTTAATCAATATAAATAAATAAATAAATAGAGAAACAAAAAAAACTAAATTTGAGAAAAAAAAACCAACAAACTAAAAATAATTTCTTAACTAACTATTAACAATGATAATTAAAATAACAAAAAGAAGAAATCTTAAATAAATTAATTTTAACACACAACACACACACACAAAATAAAATAATAATAATGAATACATTAATAGAAAAACTTAACTAAATTTCGTCCATGTGTTCTTGTTTCAATACTTTCATCGCGCAGTGTATAATTGTACAAATATATACTGATAAATTAACATTCTCGAGCTGCTGTGGTCAAGCTCATGACTGCTTATAAATTCAAAGCCAGAAATTTGAACTCTTCAAGCTGTGACGTGGTATGCAAGGAGACTATGCTTTGATCTGGTCACAAATCATAGCTAAATCCATATTCCAATGGCTCGTCGCCGAGTTTGATTAATAATGGCAGCAACAACATCTTTATTTGTTTTTATTATTCTTTAATGGTTTTACTTCACAAATTTCGATATGTGATGCCTTTGAACACTTTTCGTTTCACCTTTGTTTTTTAATTATTTTATTTCTTTTTTTTTTTTTATTTAATTTCCGTTTATTAATTTAATTTTATTACTAATTTTTTATCATTTTTTTTACATTTTTACATTTTACTAATTTGAACATAAACTTTGTTTTCTTTTCAAATTTTGCTAAATTTCTCATCACGATTAACACTAAACACGACTTCATATATCCACTCATAACCCGTTACACAATTAAAAAAATTAATGTAGGGGAAATGAGTAGGTATACAACAACACTAACATACAAAATAAATATAAAAAAAAAACAAAACCAGCGTGGACAACATATAATGAATTTTGGTCCCAGGGGAACGAGCACAAAAGTCGCTCGTTACAAGACACTTAAAAGCTTTTTAGGTGACATTTATGATATTGATGAAAACATTTCTAAGATATTGATTGTCATTTGTTTTAACTATTACTTGTTTTGTGATCTATTTAAACGGTAAACATATTTTAGATAGTTACGTACAGCAACAACGTCTCCAAAAATAAAGATTTTATATATTGTTTTATTTAATATTTAGGGCTAGTAATGGAAAGAAGTCCTAAAGGAAAGCTTGTAATTTCTTTAACAATGTGATCCCCAGTATAATGCTAAGGGTCTTTAAAGTGGAAAACATCCTAAAGCGATATTTAAAGTTTCATTCCATTGAGAATGCTATGGTTGGTCAAAATTGCAACCATGATTAAAAATATTATATAACATTATCTTAAATTGATAAATTCCAGTTACCACTATAGCGCTTTATGAGTTGATAGTGACCATATATCTTTACGCTACAAGATATTTTGTGCCAATTCGTATAAAAAATTCGTTAAAGCTGCATTACAGTACAATGATATGTATATAGCGTAATTTAGAGATTATACACAAATCAGTTGCATGCCATGGCCTACTGAGATGAAAATTTATTTTAAACAATTGCTAATCAGATCGAAACTGAGCAATTGTTGCGCATCACATCCAAATCTGAAATAATCACGACTCACAGATACCATCGACGTTACAATGGCTATGGTACTCAAGAAGTATTCCTTTCTATCAGACAAAAACCTGCATTTACGGTAGTCCAGCATATATAGAGAGCACCTGCAACTTCATTTCTTATCCACATCAAATGGGTACAAAAAACTAGGATTGGAGACAGTATGTGGCTTATCGTAACAACAACACCTCATTGTTACTTGATATAGCTAAGTAGTAGACATTCGAAATTTATTTAGGCACTTCATGGTTTCAACATATTCTTCAAAATCTATAGCAGAAAGCTAGAAAGCAGTAACCTGCTTAAACGGGTGATGCGAGTAAATAATTAAGCTATACTCGGTAAGGGCTTCAATGCATAACCCTTTCCAACGACAGCTCTCTTAATTAGTGTAACGTTAATGTTAATATTAATTACCATCATCGTTCCAAATGTAGCTTGATTAAGATCACTATAAATTAGATTATTTAGTTAAATTAAAGAGGTTGACCCTATATTTAGCATATTTTAAAAATACAAGTTCTGGGCTACATAGATGCTAAATTGGAAAATACCATCGACGATAGTAACAAAAAAACGTAAAGCTACTGGGCCGAGAGAGATGTAGTATAAAAGGTTGACCGCGGTAGCCTTAAAACCGAAATAGCCATCTCTAAGTTTTGATGAACAATGATTTCAAGCTTAGAAGCAACGATATTTATAACTTCCCGTATTATTAAAGGAATCAGTCAATAGTCATCTGGGAACCAGACTATTGAGAACCTCCAAGTTTATACCCAAAGAAAAATGTAGTACTGCTCAGTTTATAAAAATGGAACAAGCAACTTAACAATTAAAATTGACAGCTTCTGTGCATGGCCAATCTAATCCAATGTATATAGAAACAATACGGTAAATGCTGGTAATACTCAATATAAGGGAAATACAGAGGTGCTTGACGTATATGAAATCTGTAAATAATATAAAACTACTGCAAACTATAAGATGCATGAATCTATTTTACTTCACTGTGATTAACATGTCAAAAGGTTAGGATGTTGAGATATTGGCCAAAAGCAAAGGCTTTATGGCCTAATAATTCAACTAAATGAGCAAATGAAGGAAACTAATGAATCCAGACATATTTACAGCCATCACATCAATCACCGAAACCTGTATACATAAATTTTGAATGAAGAACATACAAGATCACAAATTGGATACTTTGGATTTGGAATGAGTGATTTAGATTGAATTAGACTCCGGCACAAAGCTTTAGTTAGAAAAGTGCAAAACTTAAACTCAGTTAAAAATGAAAGCACTTGTTTCTAGCATAGTCTTTGCTGACATGACAAAATGGTCACTCTCTGCTTATTTCTATTAACTAAGGCATCATAATTAATTTGACCATGCCCCATGAAGCCTGCGGGATTCGTAAGCTGTTTGGATTTGGCCAATGTTATTGTCCTGTGCAATAAATTTTGCAACGGAATCAAAGTGTGAGTATTAGTTGTTAGTTTCTAGTGACTACAACTAGCGGCCTTGAGCTGATACGCCATAATTGAAACTGAAATATTTGCAATGAAAAAAGGAATAAAAAAGGAATAGATTTGAAGGGAAGGTTGGACTTGAAACCATTACAAAACGCAATTAAAACATTTTAAAGTTTATAAAATTCCATTTCACAATTTCACAAATATATCATTATTCATTTTGATCCGATTCGACCGATTCCGACTTTATACACCTATTCATAACGTTATCACATTTTAATATTGAAGTAATTTAAACATTAGGTATAGAAAATTATAACTTAAAAACAATAACCAAGAGGGTCAGTATGTAACAGTTGGTCTTAGAGTGAGTAGTACCAAATTAAAGTTCTAGTTTGTCTCATTTTTGGTGATTTCAAAAAAAAAAAGATATACATTTTTTTTAACTTCTCTCAAATTACTCACCTAAATTAACATTGAAATTTTACAGTTAACGCAAGTTTTTTAATAATAAAATATTAAAGTTCTTTTATTATTAAAAAGCTTTAACGTTTAAAATATATTTTTAAGTTTATTCGGTCTTCGGAAGCTTTTGAAAAATTTGCTAAAAAGTTTATTAAATTAACATTAGATTTCAGCTTCATTTCAAAGCGTTTCATTGCAATGCATTTAAATGTCATTTTTATCATTTGAAGATCGGGTAACATTGTTAGTGGTTGAAATTATAAAAAAATGAACGGGTGTTAATGGGCTCCATTACTCTTCTTGGATGTCTTCTAGTGATTTAGAGTTAAGTAGAGCTTCAATCTGCTTGATCGATGTTAGGAAGTCTTCATAAGTCAAACGTGTCTCTACAATAATACGTCGTAGGTGATGTTTGCAGGATTTAACTGTCGCTGCGCCCAATCCACTAAAGGTAGGAGTAACAGGTGGTATAAAATGTCGAGTGATATGATGATCAGTGAACGCCAGGCTTGTGTTTTACTTTGTTGAATCTCTTTGAGGTATAATTCGTAAAAGTCCTGTATTTGACGTTTAGCTCCTACAAGTTTAGAACGATTAGAACGTTGAACAAAAACGGGAAATCATATATTCGGCATACGTTATTTCATTTAACGTTAAATATTTACTATTGGGTTTCGATGATAATTTGGCCCTGTAACGAAGAACATAGCCCAGGATGTGTGACATTGTTCGAAAGTTTAAATATTTGGTAATTAGTTCATTAATAATGGCATCATTTGATTGGGTGATAGCAAAATTTATAATAGTGGCACTATAGTATTATTGATCATTATTGGTGGCTTGGTGAGCTGAAGTTGATTATAATGTAAAAAATTTTGTCCAATAATCTAAGTTTCAAGTTGTAACATTTTCTCTAGTTTTACACCAAACCATAATCAACAGGGTTGTTTTTGGTTGATACAAAATACCATTGGCATAATTTTTGATGATTATGTATGATATCATTTGACGATATTTCAGCCATTCGATTTGCTTTGAAAGTTTTCAATAATTTTGGTGGTTAAGAGAGCCATTGTAATAGTTGTTATGGTAGAGTTTGAGTATAAATAAACTTGAGATTCCTTTGATAACTGAAGGTTTTCTAGTACGGTATTCATAAGGCGGATTAGCATAGTTGCAGCACTTAACTCAAGATTGGGAATGCTGAGTGCTTTAATTGGTGTTTCTTATGTTCTTCATGTTACTCATGGATTCTTTTATTAACGGGTGGTACTGTAAATAAAACACTTTGTTATCAGATTAACTAATTTCATTTGGTGGTACGAGCTCCATTTGATTCAAGGCGAGGTATTCGGTCATAAACTGGTGGTATGATTTCTGTAGATCCATGTCTTTCTCCAAACGTTTTTACCAAATAGTGGAAAACTTTTGAAAGGTAAACAAACGGCTTTCCAGCTCAATGGGTTTATGAGTATCACAATCGTTGGTTGTGTCACAACTGGTTGAATAAGATAAATGTTCATTTTATTTTAAAATGAATGAGTCAATAATGTTCAATTGACCTGGAATAATTCAACCGAATTTTGAATTAATTGCCAGGGGAGGATTGTTCAAATTTCACATCATGAAACAAAAAATGGTTGACAACCTAACAAAACATCAACCTTGAATGGTTCAATGAAAGCTGGTTCAGCTAATGGCTTGTATTTATGAATTTCAGGAACTTAAAGATTTGCGGTTCGAACTGGTGGTAAATTAGACGAAATTGTTGGTATTATCAATGCTTCTATTTGTGCTATGTAACTATTATCTACACAAGATTCCAATTTTAAACTAGAACTTTGGCTTCAGTATTCAGCCACTGAACTATTCAGAGTGTTAATTTTCGTTTCATACTTATAACTTGGAACCTTTCATTAAGAGACGAAATCTTCAGGAAAAAAGGAGGACGTCGGTCTCAAGTATAATAAAGCTCGACAACTAGCCAGATTTCCAAACTGATCTAGAACTTTGATTGATGTTGTTGGTAAAACTAAAATGCTTGCCTATGTCAACTTCATTTGATGGTATTGAAATATGATTAGCTATTGGAGCAAATCCATCTGGTATAAAATGGAGTAGTGTATTTAGGGCTTTTGTAATTGGTAATAGTATGATCGTCACTATAAGGCACTGGTAACATCTGTTTGATTTGGTTATTAATTCTTGACAATCTACAATAGACATGGTTTGGAATTTTGTGCAATCGTACAATCTATGACCTACGTGACAAATTGGACAAATGGGCAACTGAGCAGCAGAGTAGAACATTTTGGCTGTAGCCTGTCTAACGCTATAGTTATGTCTGTCGTTATAATTATAATTCGGTCTTGCTAAAACGAGCCCTGAAATAGTTTCTATTAGCATCCATACGTCTATTTAAGAAATCAAGAAATTGCTGTGATGTTGGAAAATCTTCTTCAGCACTCTCATATTTCCAATTCCACTGTTTGACGTTACCATCAAATATAGGTAAGGCTAAGCGAGGTAACTTAAAGTCCGATCGGTAATTTCAGGTTCTGCCATTTCAATCGCATTTGCACCAATCAACTTTTGGGTTTGGCCTACTAATAAAAAATACATTTCATCCAGCAAATCTATTGGTATCAACTGCGAAAATTTGATCTTCAACTGTTCAACTGTTTATATAATTCGAGAGTTTTGGACAACCTCGCGTTTAACCCTTCGACGGTTGCATCGTTGCCTTTGATATTGATGAAGGTAACTTTTTCGTTTAATTAAAAATTCAAACGCTATTAATTTTATTGATTGGTAATTAATCGTTAACTGATTAGGCACAACCTAAAACCTGAACACGTGTGATAAAAGTTCAAAGGAGTCACAATTACGCTAGGAGTATACCGAAACCTTAATTCCGAATAATAAATTTAGAAATAGTACAGAATACTTTGTGATTTCCTTTCGAAAATGTCTTTTAGATGATTGCCAAAGTTGATGTAAAATGGACCATGTTTTCTTCTTGCACCAAAGAAACGGGAATCGTCAACCTTGAAGTTGTTCAAGTCTGGGGTTGAGTTCACTGCACTTATAACTGGCTGGTAACCTTGAATGATTATTGAATGTAGGTTTGGATTCAGTGTGGATAATCCGGCTCGAGGGACCAAATGTTTGAATACGTAAGGTTTAATATGGTATTATTTGTACCAACATTTGTATTGATAATAATAGGCATAATGTAGTATGTTCAGGTTGAAACTTTTTTGGAATAGGATTTCAGATAATACTACAGAAAGGAATTATCTATCACAATAGTATTTTTGGAAACCAAACGATTTTAACATATCATATTACATACTAAAACAAATCTTATTTTCTTCAAATGGACCTTTTTTGCAGAACGGAACTCCTCATTCTTTATAATATTAAGCTCATACATTTGTAAAATTATATTTATAAACTGACTATTTTTTAAATGTCAGTACATAATTTAAATTCTGTCATTAAATTGGATATATCAATTATAATTTATATTGTGATTTCATAAAATCATCCAATACTATTATGGATCATCTGGACTGGATATATTTTAGATTTCATCTATCTCTGAAAGATAACACCTTCCGTGTTATCCAGTAGCTGGATGGCCTCTATATTAACATGGTGAAGTAACCGTTGTTCATGACTTTTAGCAAATTTCATAATTTCCGTTTTGATGGGTTCTATGCCCAGATCTTTTTGGATGTCGCTATTTCTGACAAACCATGACGATGTTGACGATGGGTCTTAGTACTTTGTTTTGGAATCGTTGGATAATATCCTCGTTGCTCTGCTTGGTACATCCCCACAGCTGTACACCAACAGTCCAAACAGGCTTCAGTATTTGCTTATAAAGCAAAAGCTTATTAGGAATTGATAGATGAGAGTTTCTTCCCAGTAACCAATACATTTTATTGTATTTTAATCCCAACTCGTCTCTTTTATTTTTTACATGAGCTTTCCATCGAAGCTTAGCGTCTAATGTCATACCAAGATATTTGGCAGTGTTTGCATGTGGTATTTCTTGATTATTTAAATATACTGGTTTATAACCAAAGAAAAATGGTGATTTAAAAGAAATTATTATGCAAATATATGAAGCCTTTAAAGTTTTCGTGTGTCGACAAGCTTTTTGCATTACATTTTGGATAAAGGTTATTTCTGAAGATTGATCTAATCATATCCAATTTTATCTTAAAAACTTAAATTTTAATATTTTTTTTTTTTTTATTAAATAGTGCCAATGGCTTTATTCTTGAATCTTTCTAAAGAAGAAACTAACAAGAAGTATTCAAATCTTATAAGCTAAAATTATTATAGTTTTTAAAGTCTTAACCAGTGTTAATACTAAATATTAGACCTCATATATTCTTTATTTATGTGTTAACCTTAACTATTTCAATTACATAATTAAATTAAATTAAATTAAATTGTCGCAAGTCCAAGTGGATCTACTCTTCTAAGTCGTCGATACCTTGGTTGTTTTAATATATCCCTGGCCAATTTGTTGGGATGCACTTGTAATTTTGAGTAATATTTCGTACTGAACTCTCTGATGATTTCTTTAACGGTTTTAATACCAAGGTCGTCGTGTATGTTACTGTTTCGAATGTACCACGGAGCGATTGTAAAAGTTCGAAGTATTTTTGCTTGCATTCGTTGCAGGAGTTCTCGATTAGATGCGCTGGTAGATCCCCACAACTGAATTCCATAGGTCCAAATGGGCATAATTATCGCTTTGTATAGCAAAACTTTGTTGCGCAAAGATAATTTTGATTTTTTGCCTATCAGCCAGTACATTTTCGAGAAAGTTATTTTCATTTGGTTGCGCTTCGCTTCGATATGATTTTTCCAAGTTAGCCTTCGGTCTAGGTGTAAACCTAAGTATCTAACTTTGGTTTGTTGAGGAATATTTACACCGTTTAATTTGACTGGTGGGCAAGTGTTTTTGTTTAGGGTGAACGTGATGTGAGCTGATTTTTGTTCATTCACATTTATTCGCCATCTTTTTAACCATTCCTCAATTTTGCCCAGATGGTTTTGTAATTCTTTTGAGGCAGTGTGGAAGTTTTTGTGTGACATCAAGATTGCTGTATCATCAGCAAATGTTGATATTACTACTTTTTCAGTGCTAGGAAAATCGGCTGTGTATAACAAGTACAAGAGTGGTCCAAGGACGCTGCCTTGCGGAACACCTGCCCTAATATCATGTAAGCCAGTGGTTGATTCATTTTGTTTAACCATATATTGTCTTTGAAGAAGATAGTTCGTCAGAACTAAGTGAAACTGGTTTGGCAGTAGCTTTTTAATTTTATAAATTAACCCGTCATGCCACACTTTGTCAAATGCTTGAGCAACATCCAGAAAGACCGCAGAACAGTACTTCTTTTCCTCAAATGATTGTTTGATGATATTTACAATCCTGTGCACTTGCTCTATTGTTCCATGTTGATTGCGGAATCCAAACTGATGGTCTGGAATAACTTGACGCTCTTCCAATACTGGTTTAAGTTTCGTTAGTATCATTTTTTCGAATAGTTTTGATACTGTAGAAAGCATGCTTATTGGTCGATATGATGTTATTTCTGTTTCTTTTTTCCCAGGCTTAGGTATCATTGTGATAAGGGAAATTTTCCATTTTTGAGGTATATAACCAGTTCGCATGATTGCGTTGAAGATGAATGTTAACAGTTTTACGCATTTATCGGGTAGTTCTCTTATCATTTTCCCCGTAATAAGATCATATCCCGGTGCCTTTTTCGGGCTTATATGATCTTTTATTGCATTCCTTACATTTTTCCACTTAAACTTAATTGGCTTAAAGGGCAAACCTTTATTCGTTTGTTCGGGTAACTTAAATTTAGTAGTATCTTGATGAGGTGAAAATACTTCCTTTAGATGAGTAGCGAAAGCTAATGCTTTTTCTTCGTCGCTTCTTGCCCATTTTCCACATGTCAGTCTTATTGGGGAATTTGAATTAATTGGCCTTTTTAGATTCTTCGTTGCCTTCCATAAAGAGTAATTGGTCTTTTCGGTTGCCGAGAGTTCACTTAAATAGTTCTCTAAACTCTGGTTGTGCTCTTCCTTTAACGCAATTTTAAGAGTCTTAATAGCGCGGTTTAATTTCCACTTCAACAAAGGAGATTTAGATTGTTGCCATTGCCTCCTTATTCTTCGCTTTTCTTGAATAAGGTTTTGGATGTCACGGGGCAGTTTGTTTACTTTCTCAGTAATATTGACAGCGGGTGTTGACATTTTTGCTGCTCTCTCCAAAACATCTTTTAACATCTCAGCAGCCTCATCAATGTCAGATGGTGTACTAAGTGGAATATCTAGGGAAGTATATTGTTCGACTAGCGACCTGTATTGGTCCCATTTAGTTTGCTTATTTGTGAGACGATATGGCATTTCTGCCTTTATGACATCAGTACTTAACATTACTATTACAGGTGAATGATCCGAGGACAGATCGTAGCAGTTGGTTGCTTTAACATTTGTGCGTGCAATACCCTTCGTTACGCAAAAGTCAATTAGATCTGGAATCTTTTTTCTATCTGTTGGCCAGTAGGTGGGTTGACCTGCTGATAAGTAATCCAAACTATGTTCCTCTATCGCTTCAAAAAGTTGTCTTCCTTTAGGAGATGTTAGTCTTGACCCCCAAAGAATATGTTTGGCATTATAGTCTCCCCCCGCAAGAAATTTTTTACCTAACTGGTTAAAATAATCCATGAACTGAGGTTTTTTTATAGCGTGTTTTGGTGGGCAGTATACTGCCGATATTACACAGTCTCCAGGCCATCCCTGCAGGCAAATGCTCGTTGATTGAATATGTTCTTGCTCGTATTTGTTAAGTTCATAGTGTTTTAACCTTCTTTTAATCAGTAAAGCTGTGCCACCATGTGCTTTGCCATCCGGATGTTTAGTGTCATAAATGGAATATCCATTAATTTTGAAATAGTTCTTATTAGTAAAGCGTGTTTCAGATATTAACATTATGTCAATATTGTGCTCGATGAGGAATGCTTGAACCTCTGTTTTGTGTTGCGCTAGGCCATTTGCATTCCATATGGCTATTTTAAGGATATTCATTTTTGATTTTTAACGACTACCTGCATCAGCATATTCATATTTTGCATCATTAGATCCATGGTTCTCTCCATCATTACCATGAAACTTTGCATCATATCAGTGAGCTTGTTTAAAGCTGAAGAGATGTTTCCTTCATCATTTTGTTGCACTTTTGGAGCAGTTCCTTTAAGAATGCTAGCGTAAGAAATTCCTTGATGTACGCTACTGTTGCTGGTTTCATTCTGCCTTTTACCTTGAATAATGTTGGACGACACTTCGGTAAACATTTTTTTCCCCTCTGATGATTGCAGTTTCAGCAACCGCTGTTCTTCACGCTGCCTAGGATTAATTCTTCGTTTCAGCTCTAGATATACTGGGCAACCTCTATAGTTTGCTGTATGATTTTCTCCGCAGTTGCTACATCTTTTCACAGAGGTGTCGGCTTTATTTTTTGTACACTCCTTTGAGTTATGTAATCCCCCACAGATAACACAGACATCGCTCAACGTACAATAAGTTTTACTGTGTCCGTATTCTTGGCACTTAATACACTGTATTGGCCCAAATCTTTTTCTGGGTTCCTCAACAGTGATTCTCCTATGCAAAAGGTATTTCAAGCTATAAATTTCATGCTTTCCTTTTGATAGTTTACCATCTAGTTCCAATTCCACGCGGAATAATGGTTGGGGCACTTTTTCTCTGCTAATGATGTTAGTTATATTTTTAGCGTGAAAACCTTTATCACCTAGGGCGGTGTGTATTTCGCTAGGGTCTACGAAGCTCTCAATCCCTTTGATTATCACAACTAGTCCTTTCTGGCTCTTTAGTTGGTAGGTATAGTAACGCTTACCAATTTTATCAAAATAGCTTATCAGTGATCTGTAAGCATCAATGTTGAGTGATTGGATTTTTGTTTCTTTAATGTTTCCTTTTTTCACTCCCGAAATGTAAAAATTACCATCTGTAATTTTATTGATTAAGATGGTAAGATTTTTTGAGGATTCTTCCCTCAAATAAATTGGTGGCGGTTTCTCCTTTTTTGGAATAATTTCCTCGGGTTGCTCTTCGGTTTCTACTAAACTTGAAAACCGATTTCCATTCACTAATTCGACGCTAGCTAGTCTAGTGAATTTATTCATGCTAACATTTGCCGCCGATTTAGGACTTCGTTTTCTTTTTGGTTGCACGGTTATGTATCGGTCAATACCTGTTTGCACTAAACACTGACCTACTTCACTTGAATTTTTATTGTCGATTGACGACGATGCACTTATTTTATTTTCCATTAAATGTGGAATTGTTGCACTTTGTTCTTTTAATAAAATGTTTAAAACGTTTTTTGCAGGCGAAGCAATTTTTTCCACATTCACTTGTTTTTTTTGTGGACTATGTTGCACGTTTTTTTTTGATTCCATAGGGTTAGGAGAGTTCATTACCAAATCACTCGTGGACAACGATCTCTGCGGATTTGGCCATGCTTTTTTACTTGCAGGTGGAGATTTAAACATGGTGAACCATATTTCCACGACACAATATTTTATAATTGCTATAAATTATAAATGCTGACACTGATTTTAAATTTTTTTTAAATTTTTTAAATAAAATTATTTCAAAGTAAGAATGTTTGCTTGCCAAAAGCGAATTCACAACTTAATATTAAAAAAGCTTTTCCTTATGTATAAGCACTAATTTTTCTCTTAAGCTTTCATTTAGTCCTGAATTATTAGTGTAAAATAAAAAAATTTGATTTACTAGTTTTGTCTTTAATTTGGCAAGAAATTTCCAATTATTTATATGATTTCCTATTATCGGAAAAAGCTCGTCAAATTTCAAATTAAAATAAATTTTGTTTTCAAAATTCTAAAAAAAATTAATTGTACACCTAAATATAAATTAATGTTGAGCTTTTATACATTAATAGTAAAAGGAGGGTTTTAATATGAACTTTATTGATATTTCTTTAGAACGTCAAGCTTTCATAAATTATAAAAAAAGCTTAAATAAAATTTGATAAAGCTTACCGAACTAATCGTAAAATCGATAAAAGTATAGTTTGTAGTTGTTAGAATTAATTTTAAATTCATAAGGATAAAATAAGGATTAATTGTGTTAAAGTTGCCGTTTTTAAAGAAATTTAAAAGCTCTCGTTTTTTAATATTATACGATATCCAATCAACTAAGGTATCATTTTATATTTTATATGTAAAGTAAAAGGATGTTTAAGTCAATATATCCTACGACATTGGCTAAAAATGTTTATGTTTTGTTATGAGAAGATAAATAGCCTTAAGAAATGATTCGATTGAAAGACTTTCATTTATCACGTTTCTAAATAAAAATATATGTAATGTATGCTACCGATATGCCTATATATGTAAATATATATTATATGAAAACTATTTTTTGATACCATCCCAATTGTATTTTACCATCGAAAAGTTTGAATACAAAATAAAATTCGTATTTTCATGACTTTTCCTCACAGCATTACTTTAAGGGTATATGAAAGATTTAAATTGTATAAAACAAAAGAAAAACCATAAAAATGACACCCACGTTGCCTAGGCTGTGAATTTTCTATGGAAAAACACATTTCAATAACAGTTAAATGGTTTTTGTCCCAACGCCAAAAATTAGATTTTATTTGATATCGTTATCTCTGGTAACAAATTTTTCAATTTTCATTTAAATGTTTGTCGAAAAATGATTTTTCTTTTCGTTTATAGGATCGATTCAAAGTTCAAAGAACTGTCACAATATATTACTATATATTGCGTAGCTATATATGTTTAGATTTTCAAAGAAAAGAACTTTGTAAACTTATCCAACAGTTATAAAGTTCTTAAAACATATTTGGATTTATGTTATTAGCTGGGAAAATAAATTTACGAGGCGTACATTAAAAAATCATAAAAAATTCGAAGTAAAATTATTATCAACTTCAATGATGTCTCAAAAGCATTTAAGTTTGCTATTTTGTTTGGTCTGCAAATTTCTTTTTGAAACGAAATTATTTCTAAATGACTTGGAATAAAAGAAAATTGGTTTTGAACTCAATTTGACAGTATCGATGTTATAAACGAAATAAAGACAATTTTTTTTAAAATATAATACCATCACTAGCCGTTACAATGTTACTATAGAAATACGGATTAAAACAGAGTATAAGTGAAGTTTTACAACAATATAAATGAGTTGTCTAGAAAGCCACCAATTCAAGCACATCGATAGTTTTAGAAGTCATTAGGTTCCTATAGGAACTGCGTTATTTTTAAGTTATTGAACTTTCTGCAACTGAGACAACTTATTTAAAAGTTACAAGCACATAATAAATACTGAAAATCGCTTATATTGTCTCGAAAAGAATTTTATCGGACTGAAAAAAAAAAACAAAAATTTACAAATAAAATTATTACTAAGTTCAAGGATGTCTCAAAATTTAAATTTAAATTAAATTTAAATTTTTGGTCTTCAGATTATAATTTTTTCGGCGTAATCATTTTTATATCTCTCATACCTTTATGTAAAAAGTTATAAAGTCACGCAATAAGAAGAAAGTAGATTATGCTAATTTCGATAACATATTAAATCAAAGAAATAAATATTTTCTGGTTAGCTTAATGCGTCCATAACGACTGATGATATTTACACTGGAATCTTATCTTTACATAGACCATATGAAGTCGGTCTCTTCTAGTGGAATATTATAGTGAAATACTTCAATTTCTTTGAAAAGGTTATAATTTTTCAGAAGCTAAGTTTATTTTGTTAAATAGCATATATTTATTCAGGAATATGTATGGAATCGTAGAACAATATCAAAGTTACACGAGTCGGTCTGGTTTTGGGTCAGCAGGTTATAGCCACTAATCACTATTCAGACTTTGTGTTTTGACATGAATCCAAATGTGGCTAGATTCCGTTGGCGTATTTTACGATTGTAAATTTTGCTGAAAACGAATTCTCAAAATACAATCTCATATGCGTGTCCACAGTTGACTTGTTTGATCGTATATCGTAATGTTGTATAGTAAATATTGTGGCTTCTGATGGGAGCTCACAATAGTAAATACGAAGTTCTTAACAATCATCTCTTAAAATCAATATAAAAAAGGACGGCGCTGCAAGGAAAACCAAACAATACTGTGAAGCCAAACTCACAAACTTGCAGTTACTTTTCGATAAATTTTCTACAATCGATGTTTTCTTAATCCACGCACTTTCGTGTCATCTATATATCGATACAGTTTTACAACTAAGTAAAGCAAGCATTTGAGGAGACTAAGGAACAGCTACTATGAGCCAAACTAAAAGTAGCAGGAAATGATGAAGACAAGGCGAACTTAAATAAACAAATCGTTGATGCTTCATCATATGTCCTAACGGATGAGGATCAACTAAACGAACCTGAAGCTAAGGTTGTTCAAGTCAATGACGACCAACAACAAAAGAGATATAAAATTCAGTATGTGAAGACTAAAAAGTTTCGCTTTAACACTAACGCGATTCACAAAGTAAAAGATGATGAACAATACTCCAAGGCATATTATGAGTTAAAAATCAAACTTCTAACCGACTCATGGATCTCGATTACACAAAATCACGAAGAGATAATTGGAAATGCAAGTGAAAAAAAAGCTTAAAAAAGAGTATTTTATCCGAGAAACGTACGAGAACCTACAACAAGATTATGAATTTACCATCATATATCTTCAAGACCATCTTGCAAAGGCAGTATCAAAATATTACTCAAAACCAGAAGTAAAACGATCCAATGTAAAACTTCCCAGGATCAAAATACCTTGTTTTAACGGGGATTATAAACAATGGACAAGCTTTCAAAGCCTCTTCAATAAAACCACTCATTATAATAATTAATTAACTGGTGAAAAAAGATGCATTATCTATTATTAGTCATTGTAGGAGATCTATTTAAGCTCCATTATTGCATGGTACTGTATTTGAATGTCTTCATGCAATTGAAAACCAAGGGATCAATACAGATTCTTGGGATGCTATATTGATGAACATTCTAACAAAGAAGCTAGACAGGGAAACTCACCGCTTGTACGAGACATCTCTCAAGAACGAGAAAAAGGAGACCTACGAAAAAACCTAACAAAAAACCTCATCCAGTAAAGCTGCAAATTTAGCGGTTACAAAAAAACCCGTTAAATGTAGTTTCTGCTACACAAACTACCTGAATGTAAAAAGTTCCAAAATCTTTCACAAATCGAAAGAAATAAGGCAGTAAATTATAAACCACTATGCGGAAGATGCTTGCTTCCGGAACACAAACTCCCATGTAATAAAAGTTGTGAATTATGTAGGGGTTTACATCACAGTCTGCTGCATCGTGACAACAGTACGCGAACTAGGGCACCAAAAAGTTTAAAGCCCGCTAATACAAACGTAAAAGTAGCACAATCAATGAATCGGAAGTGTATCTTATTATGAACCGCTTTAGTGAAAGCAACGTCAGGTAGTCATAATGAATTGCTTCGCGTGATGTTAGATCCTAGGTCTCAAGCAACCTTCATTAAGGTGCCCGTTCATGAAGAAGCCCGTCAGAGACTTAAGTTAAAAAAGCGCAGCGTATGCATAACAGGCATGGGAAAAACCGACGCTGGAGTAGCGACCTCAACTGTTGAATTTAACATGAAGCATGTAGAAGGATTAGTATTCAAAAACTTATTGCGGGATATGCCAGAACAGCCTCTAGATCTCTGAAAATGGAAACATGCCAGAAATGTGCTATGGGCTGATTCATTATTTTATACTCCTGGTCCAATCTACTTATTATTTGGTGCAGATTATTATGGAAACATTTTGATGAATAAAATAATAAAAGCCTCATCCGACGAACCAGTTGCTCAAGAAACCAAATTGGGCTGGATATTGCTAGGTCTTGTTTCAGACGATTGTCACAATTTAACAGTAATACAATCAATGACAACAAGAACTGCTGATTTAGACACTAAATTGAAAAGCTTCTGGAAAAAAGAAGAGGTTTCTCATAAACGTACATTCACCAAAGAAGAACTAGAATGTGGAAAAATGTTCGCAACTAGCCAAAGATGTCTCAAAAATGGCCGTTACTTAGTCAAAAAACCCTTTGACATTGATTTGTGTTCTGCCAAACCACTGAGATGCTCAAAAAAAGAGCGCAATTGCACGTCTGTTACAAGTAGACAAACGATTTGTTAGAAAACGAAAACATAACTTCACAAAGTTATTCAAAAATGCGTTAATACTAACCCATGGACATTTCTTAAATTTGGATTCACTAATTACAACTCCAGAATCAAATTTGCTGAACGAAAACTTTCTGCCAACCATCGATGGCGACTAATCCAAAAAATGGTTCAAGATTTCTGGAAACATTGGTCAAATGACTATTTAACTGGATTACAACAAACAACAAGAAGTAAAGATAGATGATATCGTTTTAATAAAGGACAATAACCTGCCGCCCACCAACTGGCCTTTAGGAAGGATTATAGAGCTATACCCTGGTAAAGATAACCTAACTAGAATAGTTACAATAAAGGGAAGTAATGGTGCCACATTTAAGAGACCCATCACAAAACTAAGTGCTCTCCCTCTAGAGTCTGTCAACTCCGAACAAAAGGAACCAGAAATTGAGACTTGCAAAATTCGTACATGGGCTATCACCAACTTCAAAGTGCTACCAATTCTTCTACTAAGCAATCTTTTAAAAACTCATAAAATCTTTAAAGAACCCGTAATTGACTCATCATATCTACCAATAGTCAACTTATCACTACTTTGGATGAAAACAACAAATAATTCAATTGATTTTGAAAATACATCTATAGAGAATGACATCAGTCACCTTCACAAGCAAATAATTCACCAATTACAAGAAGAACAACAGCCTATTGACATGGGCTCAATATCTCATCATATTATTTTCCAATACACTCTAGGATAAGGAATGCTTACTGTAATAATAATCGGTTACCTTATCTATAAGTTTAAAATCCAAAAAAGAACTCCACCAAAAGAAGACTATAGACTAGAAACAATGATTTGGGAGAATGTTGACACACAACAGGGTAAAGATCATGAATAAAAGGTGACAATTTCCTTATCAATCATTTATGATTAAAAATTAAATACAGAGTGTCCGCCGGGAAGGTATACTACTTTGTTTGTTTATAATTTTTGATTAAATGAAAGAGAATGGATCTTATATTGATAAATGTTTTATTTAATGTCGGCAATTATGTATGGAATACAATATCAGATAAATGTCCGCCTCTGTTAGCCTCACAAATGCGAGTCCTTTTGAGCACATTTTTCATTACATTCTCACACATTTCACGCGGTATTTCATTAATTTCATCATGAATATTTTGTTTGAGTTGCTCAAGCGTTTCTGGTTTGTTTGCATAAGCCATGCTTTTTAAATATCCCCACAAAAAGAAGTCCGGATCAGTCAAATCAGGCGACCGTGGAAGCCAATCAACATCACCATTTTTTTAAATAACTTGTTGAGGAAAGATGTCTCGCAGTAATTCCATTATAATCCTGACTGTATGCGATGTGGCACCGTCTTGTTTTTGTATCAACTTGATGTTAATCAAGTAGCCCAAAGCATGCAGTTGTGGCGTTAAAAAGTTTTCAATCATATCACGATATCACTCCCCATTCACAGTTACCGTTACGCCGTTTTGATTTTCAAAGAAGTAATGTTCAATGATTCCTCCTGACCAAATTGCACACCAGACTGTCACTTTTAATGAATGTAAAGATGACTGATGAATAATTTGAGGGTTTTCCATTGTCCAAAACCGACTATTCTGTTTATTCACATATCCATTTAAATGAAAATGTGCCTCACACATTATGATTTTTTCATGAAAATCGGGGTAGTCATGGGCGAGCTGTAACATCCTATTGGCATATGTCCGGCGGCGTAAATGGTCTTGTGGAAGAAGCTCTTGTGTCAACTGAATCTTAAATGGAAACAAATGCAAATCCTTGTGCAAAATTGTGGCCAAACTTGTTCTTTGAAGACCAAGCTCCTGAGCACGGCGTCGAATTGAGGTTGATGGATTGTTTTGAACACTTTCTTGAGCAGCAGTAATGTTTTCAGCCGATCTTGCAGTACGTTGTGGCCCATGTTTGGGCCTATCACTTACAGACCCTCTTTCTTCGTGTAGTGAAATCATTCACTACACGATAAATAGTGCGTTTTGTTGGCGCGTTATTTCTCCCAAAAATTTCACGTAACTTTCTCATCGTCACAGTCGATGATTGATTTTGATAAAATGTTTTAACGATTAAAATACGTTGGTTTATCGAATATTTTTCCATAATAAATTTGCCACGTGTCTACTTCACGACTGCCAAATATGAACAGTCAATACTAACGTTTACCAAAATGGCGGCAAAACAAAGTAGTATTCCTTTCCGGCGGACACCCTGTAAAAATATAATATGTATACACAAAACTATTTATAATTGCTTAGCAAGCAATTATTTTGTATAAATTAAACTAAAGCATTAAATAAATTATCATTCGTAATTAAGAACTTTGTATTTACTATTGCGAGCCCCTATCAGCGGTAAGCCATAATATAAACTATACACCATTACGATATACGATCAAACATGACTCTTTAACAATTTTGCGAGTTACATTTTATGTAGCTTTACAAGTTATATTTTCAAGCCTTTCAATTTTTAAATAATATTGCATCGAGCATTGACCGCAAAGTACTGTTATTAAGTAGAAAATTGCTGGTGCCTTAAGTTGGCTTTGTAAAGACAGCAATACATCTCAATAGTGTATAATACAACAGTGATTGGAGAAGTAGCCATTGTTATTATATTATAGTTTTTAAAAGTTATAAGAATGAATTGTTCGACTTTGAATACATCGTTTTGATGTGCTAAATTGTTCTTACACGAGTTTTGGAGGCCAGTCATTTAAGTAACTCTCAGTAATATGAAACGGAGATTGCTTGATCTTATTTTCTCCAATAGTAAGTTAACATCCCTCGTGAATCGGTAGTAGCCACTCTCGAAAAGCACTCTCAGTACCTGTTCACTTCAGTTTTTACTCTCGAAATTCACTCTTTATTTACAAATGGATACCTTTACGGGGTCGAGCAATTTTTAAATTAGTGCTGGTATAAGGAGTACCTTACATTTCTTAAATTTCTATACCATAAATCTTTATTATTTTTTGGAAATATTATATTTTTAAACAAAATATAAAAATTGTCTACTAATTCATCGAATTAACCCTGAATCGACGGGATCATGCAGACGATTATAAATCAAAATAAAAAGCTTATTTTAGGCAATAAAATAAAAATTATAAAGTCATAAATTTTGAAAATTGAAACCACTCCCCTTTATTACCATTTAGGTATAAACAACGACTAAGCTACTTTTATCCCATTAATATTACCCAGAGTTGAAGAGTTGGATCATTATACAATTCATAATCTTTTAGTCTAATCCATATACATACACATTAAATATTAAACCCATAAATCTTAATTTTTTATCGACTGTATATATATAAAACACAGACGTCTTTATATGGATCCTTAAAAATAAAAAAATTTCCATCCCAAAACCTAAAGAAACCCAAATATTTATGAATAACCTAAAAACATAAAAAAAAAATGTTGGGATAAAGGATTAAATATCAAAACAATACACTTAAATATTTATAATCTGTTAACAAATTAAATATTTAATAAAATAAAAACTGACAACAACAAACAAACAAACAAATGTTAACTGATGTGGATAAATTTTGTTCATCGGTTTTTTCAATTATCATCATTACGGAGAGTACATTTGTTTTGTATCCGAAAATCTAAAATGGCTGAATTATTTACGAACTAATTTCAATATTCGGTAAATTTACTTACAAAATATATACAAATAAAACAAAAAGTTATGTGCTTTTATAGAGCCATTCGTATACGCATAAGGAAACAGCATCGATTTGAAAACAATCAATCAAATATTTATGTATTGTTGTTGCTCACTTATTTTCCCATAAATTTTGGAATTTTATTGTACTTTTTGCAAAATATTGCGTAGGATTTTTGTTAGCCGTTTTTCCTTTTTCATAAATAAAAAATGAAAAAATTTACGCAAAACAGGCAAATGCTTTAATAATAGATGTATATATGTATATGGATATTTTTTTTCTGTATCCCTCTCAAAGGATAATAATAAAATGATATCGGAGATACTTTTAAAGATATTTTTAGAATTTTACGATTTTGTTCGTGAGACACTTAAAACGTAAAACGACTTGACTAAAATAAATGATAACATTTGTACAATTCTTAACCAAAGACCATCAACTACTATAAAACGGTTTTGAGTAACATATATGCCAGATAATAAGTTACAAAGTACAAACTCAAGAGGGTGAAAAGATTACAGTATTTAATTAGTTATATTTGCATTCAAATATTAAAGAAATATCCTTCCATCAGTTTTAGGACTAGTATTTATTTGTACAATTTGTAGAACTGCATCTCGCCTAAATGTCAGTTCAAGCTAATCTAACATGTTTTCTGAACATTTTAATCCGAAATTTTTCTAGTATTACTCCATATAAAGATTAAAGTCTAGTCACTGTTGATTGATTGATTTGATTAATGAGACTGAGACCAAGCACTTGTCAAGGATTTCGGTTAAGGCCAGTCCTATTCCCACAGCCTTTTTACATTCAATAATCGGTAAGATAAAAGGGATTTTCATATATTTATATTTCACCTTATGATTATTTTGGCACAATTCTGTTCCATTTTTGTAGTGTAGGGAGAAGAAAGGTATGTCAGTAATGACAGGATTGGTCCAGTTTCCCGGTAGCCAATATTCAAATTACCGTAAACATAAAACAATCACAATTTTATTAAACTACTCTGCATTCTGTTTTGGTATTCTGTCATCTCTTATCAGCACCTCCAGTGTGTCACCTTTCAACTTTAACCTGCAAAAAAATCCCTAAAAACAAAATATATTAATAGTCTAATTTTTTCAAGCCGTAGTCTGTAATAAATTAAAATAATTTTTGACCTGCAAATTATAAATAATTAATCCATAATATAATAACATAATAATATAATAATATACTTTCTACAAGCTGAATGCTGTAATAAATTGGATTAGTTTTTGCCTGACATTTACAATTACTTAATTTATTACATCATTAAAAATATAAAAGTATTATAATTTTAATATAAATTAGATTTTTTCAAAAATTTATTAAATATTACAAATCAATTGAATTAATCGTTTTCTGGCCAATAGGTCATGGAATCGTCGAAAAACAAATTTATATACACTTTATTTGACACAAAACTTTAAAATTAATACAAATTAGATTTTTAAAAATTGATTAAACATTATAAATCAATTAACTTAACCGTTTTATGACCAATACGTTATATAATTAAACAAAACTTTAAAATTAACATAAAATAGGTTTTAAAACAATTGATTTAATATTACAAATTAATTGAATTAACCGGTAAATGACCAATACGTCATATAATCGCCAAAAATCTAATTTATATACACTTTGTTTGACCCAAAACTTTAAAATTAATATAAAATAGATTTTAAAACAATTGAATCAATATTACAACCTAATTGAATTAACCGTTAAATGACCAATACGTCATATAATCGCCAAAAATCTAATTTATATACACTTTGTTTGACCCAAAACTTTAAAATTAATATAAAATAGATTTTAAAACAATTGATTTAATATTACAACCTAATTGAATTAACCGTTAAATGACTAATACATACGTCATATAACCGCCGAAAATCTAATTTATATACACTTTATCTTACATAAAACTTTAAAATTAATACAAATTAGACTTTAAAACAATTGGTTAAATATTACAAATCAATTGAATTAACCGTTTTATTACCAATACCAGATTAAAGTGCAGTCAATGTTGAACAACAAATTACTATAGCCACGACAAGCATTAGTTAAGACCATAATAAAAATATTGAATAGCTATTAGGCTTCCTGTTGATTGGTTTGACAATTTCGACACAAACATTCATATTTCTGTTAAACCCGTCAATTAATTTTCAAATCCTTCCTTGATAATTTGTTTTTTTAATAAATAGAAATTTGATTAATGCATGAGAAGGTATTTGCAATGATATTATTTATTATGTTGTGTTGAATATCGTTAGTGAAGTGGCCCATGAAGCCTATAGGCGCCTGAATTGACCCAACGATGCTTGTTTCGGGTTTTATGGGAAAGCGTAGATCAAAGGTTTATGATCGACAACAAGGTGAAGTTGCGATCGTCCAACAAGTATCTGAAATGCTTAAGACGTACTGAAAAGAAACTGAGTGGTTGCCAGATGCCGGAGACAAACTGCAGAACAACAACCCCAATTATCAGAATCAGGGGCATCGACCATGATGGTGAGCCATGCAGATAAATAACGGTGCACTAGCAAAGTATTATCGAATAGTTTTTTCTTACAGGTTTCGAAAGCAACTATGGATTCCTCTGACCACTCAATTTATGTTTTACTGTTATTCTTGTAGCCTTTCAGAAGATCATTGAGGCCGTTTGATCAGCTTGCGCTAGGTGCAATTAATTTTTTCCTTCACTAAATGTAACGGACTGGACTCGGATCCACTACTTTTTGGTCGGCAAGGAACGTGACCTAGCCAGCGTACTCGATGTCCTTTTATTTCAGGAATTTTCATTAAACTCCTGATCCCGTGGTTGAATAAAACTTGGTAGGTGCCATCATCGTCGCGTTTGAGGCCATACATCAAGCGCATGATTCATCTCTCGAATCTCATTAACCATCGTGTTCATCCGTTAGGGTTCAATTCTCACAACCATACATGACAACGGGTCTGATCAACACCTTGTACAACTTCAGCTTGGTGGCATTTGCAAGGTATTTGACTTTAGGTATAACTGTGTGGGAGGAGATATTAAAGCACTTCTGGTAACTAGCAACCGTGCTGTGTATTCCTTACGTCTACTTAAGGAATACACAGCACGGTTGCTAGCTACCAGAAGTGCTTTAATATCTCCTCCCACACAGTTATCATGAGTTACAGTTATGGTTGTCGTTAAGTCCAATAACACATATATCATCTGCATATGCCAAAACCTGGTTAGACTGACGGTACAAGATGTTGTCCCGAAGTGTTTCACTTTTACGAAATATAAATTCTAAAATGAGATTCAAGAGTATCTCCCTGCCGTACACCAGAGCTAATTTCAAAAATTTCTGATAGCTTGTTCTCAACTTTGATACAACATTTTGACTGCATTAGCGATCTCTTTTTGAGCGATCTCTTTTTTTTAAAGATAATGCACAAGGCGACAACTTTCCATTCATCAGAAAGAACTTCGCGTTGCCATACTAATCAAATAAGGCCACCCCTCCGATATCAGGAGCTCGAAATTAATACAATAAACCCCAAGGGAATGGTTTAGTTTAGGATGAGTCCTCTATGCATATCCCTACGGTCTGTATTTGACAACTTTCAAATGCAGCATTTGACACTTGTTGAACATCGAGTTAATAAGAGAAATGCTCCTTCCAAGTGTCAAGCACTGCATCGATGTTAATACGAAGATTTCCATCATGGTCTCTAATGGCAATAGACCTCGGTCTAAAGGTAAGGTGCGCTTAAGTTTCGTTTTCCTGTGATCCTTGACTCGTAAGAAAACTGCCATCTTAGCTTTGCAGTGGCCAATTGATGATCACTGCCTACAAATTTGGCAGCTGACCGGTAAAAACTTACTTCTTGGATGACCCGATGACTGTGGGACTTCTTACGAGGGTGTGTCCATGTTTCCAAGAGGATATTTTTATGAGAAAAGATTGTAGGATATCCACAATGAGATCGTGCGCGATCACAAAGTACATTATCCTTTCCCCATTATCGGGCACTAGATCGTGTCGGGAATACGGACCTATATTTTCACAAAATTCAGTTTGATTTTTGCCAGCTCTAGCATTAAAGTCACCAATTGCCATTTTGACGTCGTGCTTTGGTATGGATCCCATCAGATCATCCAAATTGTTGTAAAATGAGTCTTTATCATGAGTAAATTATAAATTCATCATTATAAATGAGTAAAATGAGCCTTTATTGGTTGGCTTACATCAGTGGGCGCAGAACACAAATGATTGGCAGGTTGTGATATTGCATCCGTAAACGATGCTTACACATACGATTATCAACTGCTTTGAAATCCAAAACTGCCTTTTTTATCTAAAACCCAATGAGAAAACCAACACCAATATTGTTGAGGTCATCTCCTCTGTAAAGCAATGTATCGCCGTGGGACACATGATCTCTACTTTTTGGCCATCGAGTTTCTTGGAGAGCAACTAATTTCAAGCGATGTTATTTCATGGTTGATATAGTGCCATCAGACACAGTGGTTTTCTTAGCGGCAGCACGTTCCACATAAACCAATCCTAAACAGCGTGTTAACATAAGCTGGGGTCGGTCAAAATTTTAGCGGTATCCATTTTTATTTTTGTTGATATTTTTAACTTAGACATTTTTTACGGATGCGCGTAGTTAGCTAGTGATTCAACCTTTGTTTAGTAGCCTCCTATGACAAGCCAAGAATACTGTGGTGGAATTCTAAGAATAACACGCTCATTTAGAAGTATTTTGCGAAACATGGGAGTGTCCCTCAACCACAGGGACCAAATAGAACATTGTGTCAGTAGAACATTTAAATGTTGTCCCTATTAGTCGTAGACTCTTAATCGACTAGTAATATAGCTTTCAACCGCAGCTATAGTTTTTGATGATAATTTAAAAATCTGGTTTGTTTTCGGTGGTACGATATTTACACCTATAAAAGCCTTTTCGTGCATTAATGCCAAACTTATAATGACATAGTGGCACTGATCATATTTGGTATTTATCATTGTTGAAGCATGACGATGCAGGCATTGACGAATATGCTGTTTATAGTTCCAATTGAGATTAAGTTTACCACTAATAGCGGATAAATCCTGAGCTAATTGAGATCTTGGTGGGGACTATAACCTCCAACTTTTTTTGTAACAATAGTTTATTTCGTGTATCTGATTTTTTTTTACCCTCGAGCCGTTACCTTAACGAAAGCTGTATTAAATTTATACCATTTGTTAAGCTATTTGCTTCTTCTTTCTTAATTCGATTTAGGGTGTCCATTCTGATAACTGCATTGCGTTCTTTTTAATTCTGCTTTCAAATTCTTGCACAGTGTAATTTTGATTTGTTTCAATTTTTCTTTTTTTGGTGCATTTGTTTATGACAAGTTGATTAAATTAAATTTTCCTATTTGCTAGTTCATTTTCAAGCTTTGCTGATCAATTTTCAACCTTTGGTTATGTCGTTTAGATTTATATAGAGCTATATTCTCCAATAGTCCTGTTCAAAATTGTATCTCTCTGCATAGATTTTAGCAACCATAAAACTTACTTAGAAATATTACCATCCAATGACAACCCTCGTCGATCCACCAACATTTCACTCCACAAGTTGTTATTTCCCCATGTTTCGATTTAACATTTTCCAACAATTATTTACAGTTTATATATGATGTAATTAAATTCTCTCAATACGGCTTCAATTAAATTAATCAAAGACATCGTGATTTTCAATAAATCGATCAAAATCGTATTCAAATTTTTAACACCCTTCGTTTTAAATACAAAAAAAAAGCAAAAATATTTAAGGTGGGCTTAATAGGTATATCCGAGTATATAAGGATTTCGTTGAAAACCTACACAAATGTTTATTTGATACCACGTCTAAAGGTAATTCAATTTGAAAAATTTGGTTTGTGTGGGCTCAAATTTACGGTGTGTCACTGTGAATATGTGTGTTAGCTCAATTGACATGGGAATAAATGACGAGGAGATGAGCTCACAAAAATAATCGAAAAAATTGTAGAAAAGCTTTTATATTCATTTCCCACACACACACATGCATACAAACACTCATACACTATAAAAATGTCAATGTCGGTTGTAGTGTACAAAATAAAATTGTTTTTAACGGAAAAATGAGCAACAATTTCCCATGTTACTTGTATACTTTTACTCTTGATATTATTACATACATTATGTATAATGAACTACATATATTTTTTATAAAGTTGTACATAAACAATTTCTAGCATGAATGGGAAAATCATAAAAAAATGAAAATCGAGTTTTCTATTCCGTCTACATCGAATATGCATTTTTGCATACAAACAACTGTTCTACAATACAATATACTGACAGAATGTTAACAAATGTTTTTTTTTTATGTGGTTTTGGTACGTATAGACTACAATAAGACGTCATTCTTGCAAATTTATTGTTGTATTTCGAAGAGATCGTATTGTGTATATAAATGTAGTTTTATTTTTCAAGTGTTCGTTCCTCAAATGTTGCGAAGATAGTTTACTTAACCAATTCTGAAATATTCATTATACTTAACCAATTCTGAAATCCATTGAGCTGAAGAGTCAACATCTTTAATGAATTATTATCCTACTTTAATTGTATGATAAGGGTGCGGTCCTTATTATTTAGTAGTTGCTTGGCTACTGCTTTTGTGAAAATGTCCGATAGTAAGTCCTGTGAGCTTACATGTCTCAATTTTATAATTTCAATATATGTCAATTTTTCTCCTTCGTCATTTCGTGAGAAGTTAAACTTAAAATCGGTGCCTTTTAAATTTCGGTGCAGCTTAATTTTTCTGCATAATTATGGTTATAGATCTCTTTTAATAACTTTAAATCCAGTGTCTTCTTTGACTTTCTCTTTTTTTTAATATTTGCTGAATTTTCTATTTTAGTCTCTTTCGTTTGAAATCTTCCATTAAATCTTTTTTTGTATAGGTTGGATGAAGGCCCTTGCCATCATATTTATTGGATAAGTGTTTTTATTTTCGGATGTATATTACATAGAATTATTTTCTCTCAATTGAGCTTCGTTTCTAAAGCTCTATACGTATCAGAGTCAGATGTATAAATTGTCAATAAATCGTTGTTCAATATGATATTACCATATATGCAATGATATTGCAAAGGAATTATTGGCTCTGCGAAATTGAAAAAAGCTTCTGAGGCAAACTGCTTCGGAAGTACCAACCACTCCTACTGCGTCAGCGAGCGGTACGCCTATGTACATTGCAAAGTCGCTATCAAAGATATGATTAAGTGCTTTGATGAGCAATTCCACGTTATTAAATCAAAGATACTGAAAATCAAGACTTTACAGGAATTTATATGTATTGAGTTTGATGCCATAAAAATTGAAATTAAAAAAATTGTAGATGAAAACATAGTTTTAGCAAAAAAATGCGAAATCATGTAAGAAGCAAACCGCAATCAAGAAGACCGTATCTATAGTCTTGAAGTAAATCTTGATGGTTTTTACCAAAGGGAAATTAATTCAAATCTAATCATTGTTGGGCTGCTAGATAAGGTGACTGAGCCAATGGTTGTAACCATGAATCTTCTAAAAGTATTACAATGTGAAGATCTGCCAAAGTACACTTGTTCTCCAGAAAAAAACTAAAGCCTAAAATTGAATAATATTGCGGCAAGTTGAATAATAATTTACTACTTTTCTTCAGAGACCATCTTACTTCTCTGCGGAACTCGCTGTACCGGGAAGCACGTCACATACAAAAGTTAAATAATTTCAAATACCTGTGGATTTTTTTTCTTTATTTGGAGAAAAACTTAACCTGTTAGTCAATTAAATGACTGTGGTAGGTAAGTATAGTAAGTACATACATTATACAAAAGGTTTACAAATATGTTGTTGTATAAAAAAAGGTATATATATATATATATATATATATATATATATATATATATATATATATATATATATATCTTTCTTTTTGTTTTACTTTAAATGTTAAATTTTAAATTTAAATCTATAATTCGAGATTATATTCTTTAATCCACTCTAAAAATAAAAAAAATTTTAGTTTAATTTTAAATGGTTTCAACCCGATGATGTGTTTAATGTCCACTGGCAAACTGTTGAAATGATGAAGTCCTTTAATAAAAATGTTTCTGTATGCCCTATTAGTTCTATGTGATTGTATGAAAAAATTTGACTGTCTACGAGTATGATATGCGTGAATTTGATTAATTCTCACTAGATCCACATTACACTTAATTAAATTTAAATTGATTTTTTTTAATAAAAATTATACTTTCATAAATACAAAGTAGCGGTAAAGGTAGGATTTTCGATGAATAAAGGTTTTTCGATGGAGTAAGCCATGGTAACTGCAATATGATTTTTATAGATTTATTTTGCAGAACCCTTAAGGGCTCTATTATATAGCTGGCAGCAATGGCTCAGATAATATTCATATAGCTGAAATGTGATTGAACATGAGCGAAGTAAAGCATGAAAGCGCATTTTAAATCAATAAATGGCCTGATCCGTTTAATTACGAAAATCATTGGTGATACTTTTTTTTAATATATGTTATATGATTTTGCCATGTAAGACCAGAATCAATGATTACCCCAAGATACTTTGCATTTGAGACTGCTTTAATTTTAGTATTATTAAATAAAAAGTAATTTGGTAAACGAAGTGGCCCATCATCTGATTTAATTTTAGACCGAAACATAATATAGTTGGTTTTAGATTGGTTAATACTGAGCTGGTGAGCTATTAAGAAATTATTAATAATAGTCAAATCAAAATTCATATATTCAAGTAACTTTAACGGAGAGATTGATTGATAGATAATTATAGCATCGTCTGCATACATTTGCAGGGCTCCATGCAGTGGTAAATTAAATATGTCATTAATATAGAAATTAAACAGTCAGATTAACGGAGGCAATATTCTGTTTCGGAAAGATGAAGGCGCAAAGGTTATTCGAATCCACTCAAGGATAGACTTCAAAAAAATTGAGGGCCACATATCGAGTGGTTCAACATAATTTTATATCTGCATCAATTAGCTGTGTAATCAGATCGCGATTCTACTACTAAAATTCTCGCCGAAACTCGCCGAGTTCCTTCTTTACTGGCCATATTCCAGAACTTACCCAAAAAATCATTTTAAAATCACATTCCCATCCTACATATAGAATTTCATCATAATCGGTTAAGAATCCACCGAGTTCCTCCCTAATTGGCCATATTCCAGAACTTTCCAAAAAATCATTTTAAAATTCTATTTTCATCCTACGTATCGAATTTCATCATAATCGGTTAAGAACTCGCCGAGTTCCTTCCTGATTGGCCATATTCCAGAACCTTCCTAAAAAATAATTTTAAGTTTAAATCACATGTTGAAATATCCAGTTTTGTACCATATCTCGTTTTGTGCCTTATCTCGTTTTGAAATATCCAATTTTGAAATATCCAGTTTTGTACCATATCTCGTTTTGTACCTTATCTCGTTTTAAAATATCCAGTTTTGAATTATCCTGTTTCGTCAAATCCAGTTGTAAAATATCCAGTTTCGACCGGTACCCAAGTATTTTAGTTCCTTATGTATTTCAATCATTTTTATTATTATTTTTGTTATATTTAACGTAAGTAGTGCAATTATTTTAACTTTTCTAAGTTTGTTTACCTTTTTTGTTAGATTTTTTATTATGTTGTCTGGTTTGTTACCAGGCTACAATTATTTTACTAGCGAGTTTTAAATGGATCATCACAAATATACATTGGGTACTTATTACACTGCCATCTTTATGGGAGTGGAAGGAATTTATTTAATTGTTCAAATAATGATGTGTTAGTTTCATTTTTTATATGTTTTCATATGGCCATCTTAAATTATTTATATGTTTTAGAGTTGTTCTATTGTCAATTTTAAATGAGCAAATTATCGATTAGCACATTTCTTAATTTACTACACCAAAATATTCGGAGCCTAAGAGCTAATTTTGAATTATTCAATATTTATCTAGCCAGTCTTAAAACAAATCCCGACTTAATTTTCGTTTCACTATTCAATATACCAAATTATATTTTTAAAGTGTGTTGCAATGATGATTATCATTCAAGGGGTGTTGGTGTTTTTATACGAAAGACTATTTCTAATTCAGTACTACAACTGGCCTTCAGCTGATGTTATTACTTTGTATTTGAAACTAGGAAAGATCATTGGTCATTTATATGTATTTATCGTTTTTATAATACAAGTATCAGTATTATGCTTGGTGATATTAATATTGATCTATTAGATAGCGATGAGTGTTATCAGTACCAAACAATGCCAGCGTCATATGGCCCTAAAGTCTTTTAAATGACCCAACTCGTAATTTAACATGCCTTGACCATGTATTTGTTAAGTCTACAGATAAATATGATTTCGATATCGAGAACTTACCAATTCATCTCTCGGATCATAACCTAATTGGACTTAAAATGCTATCATCATCGTACCGAGAAGCTCCTATAACAAGTGTTTCTAACTCTACTCATATTGACTATAATCAACTCCGAGACTATTTACTATGCGAAAACTGGGATTCGGTTTATTCAGAAGTTAATTGTAATAAGTCATTTACAAACTTCATTAATATCTTTAAAGCGCTTATTGAATCTTCTAAATACGCCATGGATGAATTCCAATTTACTTCGAAAAATTAATAAATTAAAAAAATTCTCAAAAAAATTAAATCGCAACCAAAGTAATATCAAGTTAGAAAGATGTCAGATTGTCTATCAAAACTATTAAAAATTCTTTTTACAAACAGAAGTTTGACTCTATAGGATGCAATTCTATGTTATCCTCGAAAGTTCTCGATGATGTATTGGGTAGAAATAAAGATAAGTCTCAGATCACACAAATCTATCAATGTCAATCAAGTACCTTGATTGCTGATCCCTAACTGATTTCAAATGAATTTAATAAATTGTTTACCAATGTATCTTCTGACATTGTTTCAAAATTAGGGAAAGACATCTCGAGTGCTAATTTAGATTGGTTTCAGAAATGTTTTTACATCTTGCTTTTTTGAGCCAATCAATCATCTTGAAGTTGTGTCAGAAATCAGAAAACTAAATAATACATCTTCTAAAGGACTGGATGGTGTGGATAATGTAGCTGTGAAAAACTGTGCCTGGTATTTGGTTGATGTTTTGTGTTACTTGTTGTTACTTGTTAAATTATCTGTAGTGGTTCCAATATTTAAAAAAGGAAATAAGTGTCAATTGAATAATTATAGACCAATATCGCTACTTAGTACCTTCTTCAAATTATTGGAGAAACTGGTTAAACGTCGACTACTTAGCTATCTCCAAAAATTAAAATTTTTGCATTGTCATCAATATTTATTTAGCAATCAATAATTTACAAAAACCAACAGCTTTATTTTTGGACATTGCAAAAGCCTTAGATACAGTTAATCACAATATACTGCTAACGAAACTTTTAAATATAGGTATCAGAGGTAACATCTTTGTATGGCTTGAGAGTTATCTTCTTAATTGTCGTCAGGTAATTAAAGTGAATGATTTGTTAGGTTGTCCAGGTGTTTTATCTTAAGGTGTCCTTTAAGCCTCAATCCTCGAACCTCTATTGTTTCTAGTTTATTTTAATTCAATTTTTGAAATAGAACTGATCGGCTGCGCAGCAGCATTTGCGGATGATCTAGCATTAAGCTACGCATCGACTGATAATTTTTCCAAATTCCATCTAGTATTTCATTTATCTAATATAAGCAAATAGTTTTACTACCATAGACTTGCTGTTAGTGGTAAATCAAGAGTTATGCATTTTAGTGGGTCCGATTCTTTAGTTAATCCTAATTTCTTGATATATCATATTCTGACTTGCCATCGTAGTCCATGTTCGCCTCTGTGTTTTAAACTTATAACTGTAACTGATTTTAAGTACCTAGGTCTAATTATTGATTCGCAGCTTTCTTGAAATTCCTTAGAACAAAGTTTTAAAAATGTTTTTGTTAGAAGCAATAGTTTTCATAATCGTATAACGCATCCATATAAAACCAGAAAACCAAACAACTTTGCCGGTCATCATTGCGATTATGAAAAATGTAGAAGATTCTATCTTTTTATGGCTCCGAATCTGTTCCATATGTTGCCAAAATCTATGAAATCACTTACTTCTGATCGTAAACGATTATACGAAAGAGTAACTAAGAATTGACCAAGCAATTGGAGCAGTGGTTAAAGCTTCAGTGTTTGGGACCGGAGGTACCGGGTTCGAACCACAAAGGGGAAGGGTTGCAAAAGGGATTTTTCATCACCTGATTACGATCGGTGATGACGATGAACACAACTATGACCCAGTGTTGGAGTGCAGAATCCATGGGCCGAACCATCGTCCATGTCAGTACAGGCTGGCTGGAGCAATGCAATGTACAGTTGGATTTAAAATCTAACCTGTATTCGTGCATCCTGTATTTGGCCTGGTGACGGCGTAATATTAGGACGTTAAAAAACCGCGAAAGAGTTGGGAGAGCTTCGGTCCCAGAAAATATTGCAGAGTTCAAACACAAACAAACACACAAACTAAGAATTGGCTTAGAATACAATACTTTTAGGGATAAACATAACCAAAAAAAATAAAAATTATGTATTTATTTTTGATGATATTTGTATTTCCCGCTGTTTATGTTATTGTAAACAAATAGTCATTGTAAACAATAGTGCATATAGTAATTATATAGATTAATTATTGATTATATCTTTTTATTTTTTCAATATTAATTATTGTACTTAAATTTTTATTTTTTAGTATAAGTTTTGTGCTCCACCACGGACATCATTGTCTATTTGGAGCTTTGCTTTATTTTTAAAATGTATTTGTCTTAAATGTTCAAATTATTGGTCTTATTGTAGTGTTTTGTAATGAATGTTAACTTAAATTTGTATACACTATTTATTAGTTTTGAAATAAAGATAATAATAATAATAATATATTACTTAACTGTAATTAGTTTCATGGTTTTATGCAACTCTGCATATTCCGTTATGACAGTAACATTATTTGATGGGAGGCATCCGATGTGGAGACTGATCAAACCCCTTCACGAATTGGAACGATTTTTAATCTTTGATAAAGAACCCAAAGCAGACCTTGATTTTTTACTTTACACGAGCTTTAACTAGAATGGAACTGCTGTTTTTACTGACTACAATTTTATGCATTTCTTTACGCTTTTCGTGCGGCTTGAAGTGATCAATGAATATGATCGAAAATAATATTCTCTTTTGAATTGTAACTTGTTTCTCGAATATGATGTGAACCTAGGAGACTCTTGAAGATTGTAGAAGAATATGCTTAAAGTTTTGACAATTATTTTGATGGATTGGATGTATTTCTTGCTTTTGAGTAGATCGGTTTACCAACATTAGAATGCAGTGTTGCCCAGTAAACCAATTAGGTCTACGTTAATATGTTAATTACTTCCACTTGATAGCTCAAATTTATAGAATTCAAATTTTGTGTGTAGTGGATTCTTCAGGTCTGGAAAAGTTACTTCGGTATTTGCCTTTCTTGAGTAAAATATGCAAATACAGGGAAAAAAGCGAAAATAGTTTAATATTTGGTAGATTATTGTTGATTCTGGAAAGTTTGAGATGGCTTTTATTGTGTTTTTTGATAGAAGAATAGCATATTTTAAATAGAGTCGTTCAAGCTGAGTAAAAAGATGGATAAAAGCCAAAAATGTATTTCAAAGCTTTAATAAATATTCCAAATTTCTGAAATATATTGATTCAGTGGCAAACACTATTTAGCAGTTGAATAAATTGAACTCCAAAGTTATCCTTATATGAATAGTTACATCGATCTGAACATCGCCTAAAATCTTTACAGTGTACATTGAACTTAGTTTATTGTTCATTTTATACAAAAACCAACACGAATGTTTTCTATTATGTCTTAGCCTAAATTATTATTGTATAATACAAAATTTTGTTAATCAAACCCTTTTAATTATAAATTAAGTTTAAAAAACAACAAAAAAACTTTTAAAATTTTCATTTTGTTTTTGATTGTCAGTCTAATTTGATTATTCACCATAGGAAAAATGTTTTACAACGAAAATGTTAAGGGTTAAAAATGTTATCAACTTTGCTCATCCCATGTCTTGGGTGGTAAATAAAAGTGCGACTTTACATATAAACGATTAGTTTTCCGAAATATTTTAAAAAGTGGAAATTAATGTTTTTTAAATTGTATAACTCGTCCCAACACTACCACCCTAAGGGTGGTATAAAAAAATTTATAAATCGATTTATAGTTACAATAAACGTACTTAGTTTTAAATAACTATACTGTGCTATTTACCGTATAATCACGCCAGTAAACTGTTTCCAACTTGCTGGAATAAACTTGTTTATATATTTGTTCGATTTTAATTAAATTACTTTGATAATAATAAAAAATAAAAAATGTTAGTTTGTTAGCATAACTAAATCGAAAACTTCGAAATAATATAGAGGAACTTCATTTCGCCCCAATATGTAAATATAGTAAAATATTTAAGTTTAAATCAATTTTTATTTGTTTGTATGTTTACTATTTACAGTATGATCTATGGTACTATTTATGGTAGAATTTAGTTATACTAAGAACTCCGTTTAAATTACGAATTGTTCAAAAGATTGAGTTGCTAATAATGAATATTACATGAACATTGGAAAAAAACCCAAAGGGAGTGATTTTCAGTTTCCTTATAGGATTTCCAACTTAATGAATGAATACATAAATACCGTCGTTAGTCTAGTTGGTAAAGACACAAGAATTTGTTTTCAATATAAAAAGACAACCGAAATAAGATAGTTCTTCAGATTGATTTAACCAGTAAGCTGAGAATAAGTGCTAAAAAGTAAAAATAGTATTAAAGTTTGACCTTGTTCCTAAACACAAAGGTCGCTTAGGTAAGTTTGATTAAAATTGTCCGCCATAATATTGAATTTTTTTACAAAACAAAAACTAATATGTCTGAACATGATGAGGTGAAATATAACAGTATCGAATAAAAGCCTTGGTATAGTTTTAGAAATGTTGAAGTTGCCACCATAAATTATTTTAGAAAATTACAGAGACTACAGTCGGGAAGCCCTAAATTTACGTGTATTGTTATTGATTAAAGGCGTTGCCACATGACAAAATTTTTCTCAAAATTTCGATACTAACCTGGAATGCTAATGAACTTCTACAGCATCTTTCAGAGCTAGAAATCTTTTTGAATACAGAAAAAAAGTTATTCTTGTTGCCATTCTATGCATCGAGCAGAAAGAGCTAGAGGTGGAGCAACTATCTTCATCAGAGAAAACATCAAACTTTTCGAAGATGTCAAACTCTTAATGTTCAAAGATCATCTCTTAATGTTCAAAATGATGGACTCAAATTATAATCATAGGAGGAGACTTCAATGCCAAATATACGCATTGGAGTTCAAGACTAATATCACCTAAAGGTAGAGAACTTTTGGAAGCTGGATATCAAATAAACTGCGGGTTTCATTCAAGTGGTATTCCTACTTATTAGCCAACGGACTTAAACAAAATACCAGTCGTGATTAACTTTTTCATAGCTAAAGGTATTTCAGAAAATTATATCCATATTGAAAATAATGATCATTCTTCGGATCATACTTACAATCAGTGAAACAATAATTGAAAAATAAAAGCCACTAAGGTTAACAAGCGGAAAGACCAATTGGGATACCTTCGCACTGGTAATTGTGGAAAGTATCCTCAATTCAAGTTCCAATCAAAAACCAAACAGAACTTAAAAAAGAAGTATAGCTGCTTATAAACAATATTCAGATCGCAGCATGGAAAAGCACTCCGCCGCTACAAAATAAACCTCAAAAGAATGAAACATATATACAGGAAATAAGAAACTTCGTCAGAGAAAAACGGAAAGCTCGCAAAATCTGGCATAAAAATCGAGCACCAGAGGGCAAAATTGTTTTCAATCAGCTCAAAAACAAACTGCAGAAGTTAATACAAGAAACCAAAGCGGTAAGCTTCAACAAATATTAAATAAGTCTGTCTTACTACAAATAAAGTGAGTATTCATTATGGAAAACTACAAAAGGACTAAAAAAACCAAAAGTGCAGATGCCACCAATCAAAAAAGCAGATGGTACTTTGGCCAAAAGCCCCAAAGATAAAGCTGATCTTTTTGCTGAAGATCTGTATAAAACGTTTAAACCTTCGACTAGACAAACAGCAGATGAAAATACCTGTCTAATGCAAAAAGAAGCCGAGTTAGACATACGACCAGTTCCAATGAAAGAACTCAAAAACTTTAAATGCAAAAACAGGTCCTGGATTCGATCTTATTACAGGAAAAGTTATTAAAAAGTTGCCAGAAAAATGTCTTAAAAAGTTGCTATACAGAATCAAAGCAGCGTTTAGAATGAAATATGTTCCTCAGCAGTGGAAAATATCAGAACTTATTATGATACCCAAGTCTATTAAGCCACCAAATGAAAAAATGTCTTACAGACCTATATTTGTATTACCATAATTGTCCAAACTGTTTGAAAAATTACTCCTCAATATGATGAAACCTTTGATTGAAGAAAGGTACCTGTTACCATCTCACCAATTTGGTTTTATAGAGAAATACTCCACCATAGAGCAGGTACACAGAGTCACTAACGTGATTGAGAAGACGCCTGAAAACAAAAAGGTATGTTCTGGAGTTTGCCTTGATGTTGCCCACGCCTTTTGACGAGTCTGGCATTAAGGACGTAGTTGTTATATATAAATTACATCGCAACCTCCCGAAACAGTTCTATGAGATATTAGAATCAAACAATGAAGAGAGATATTTCAGAGTGAAATATGAAGGAGAGTTCTAATATGAAATCTCAACTCACCCACAATTATTGACGATTTTTTTTTAGTCGCAAAGGTCCGACGGAAAAAAAATACACAGTTATAATATTCATACTATGCAAATGCAACTGAAATTTAACCAAACTAAAAATAGATGCACTTATAAAAATGCATATTTTCTTTTTATTTTGCACACGATTATTATTATTATTTTTTTTTTAATAAAGCAATAATCAAACTAAAATATCTGAAAAACTTTTTAAAAATTGTTGTTTTATATTTTATCCATACCACTTATTTATCTGGTATAATTATCTGTGTTAATGCTCAAAATTCATAAGACCAGTAGGTTTATAATTTTAAAATTGCTATTAAGTTTTTGATAGAGAATTGTTTCTTTGACTATCAGCTCAGGTAACGAGCTTAAAGTAATTTGCTTCAAAAGTATATCGACTTTTTTACATTATCATTTGCTGGTTTTTCTTAGTATTACGTTTTCAAAATTTGACTGTTTGATTTTATCAAATCTTTTAATATCACTCACCATTCCAATCGAGACTTACGAATACTGACTTTAAATCTACTGTAAAGCAACGTATAATATTGGGAAAATGTTGCTTTCTGTTTTTCACTATCGAGCTACTTGGACTAGCTCCAACTGTCTCTCTTTTATGTCTTAAAATAGCTTGTTAACAAAACAGCTGTATCCAGAATATAATGAGGCATTTTTTTCGAGTTACAAAAGTAATTTGACGAGTTTTTCTTTTTTAATTATGATCTTATAATATCTTATTAATTATGATTCCGGACTATTTGAATTTTATAAGACTGGCATAAAAAAATGTCAATCTATTAAAGTTTCGCAAAATTGTAAGGAGTGAAAATTTAGTAAAACTTGTATACCACTTTAAGCAAAAATATACAAATGGAAACCTTATCGTCTCTAGTAAGGCTCCTTAAACATAATGAAGTGAAATATGGCAGGTTAGAACAAAAGTCTCAACCTGGACGAATGTAGCTTTAAATCAACATAAATTATTTTAGAAAATATTAGAATGAATAGAGTAATTAGTATCAAAAAACTATAGCCCACATCGTCGAGGCCTTATATCATATGGATGGCAGTTCCTTAGAGTCCTACTTTGACACCAATAAATTATAATTCCAGTTTTTTGGTATTGTTAGGATATTTAAGCATACTGCGGATATAGGGAGTACGACGCATATTATCTAGTGGATAAACTTGAATTGATAACCCTTTTTTCTCAGCGAGAGCCCCAAATATTTTTTTTTCAGTGTTATAGAGTCACCAAGGTACCAACAGGTTTTAGTTTGAGTTCATATATTTTTAACTTCAGCACAAGTTTTATTTGGCGGCCGTTTAATTTGTTGCTTTAAATAATTCCATATATTCTTAATTAGGTTTATATATGGTCTTTGCAATGACAAAAAAAAGGGTTTGTTGATACAAATTTGTAAAAAAACTTAATGATGAGTTTATACTTTGGTGAATTGAAGCGTTATCTTGCTACAGTATAAAATCTTGGCCGATCAATTCACAGCTGGAAAATAATGCGTGCTCGTTCAACAATTTTAGGTACTTATACTTGTACAGTTACAAGTACATTGTAATTTTAACTTCCATGAAAACTAAAACTTGACTCATCGGTTCAAAAATATGACATTAGAACTCGACAAGCATTGACTGGTAAGTCTGTGTAATTTTTATTCGCTTTGTCATATTTGTTTGGCTTATATGAACGATGTATTTAGAATTGTTTATCCCTTGACATTTGCACAGTATAGTCGCTTGCATGAAGTCATCTGGATCATTTGGCTTTTCGAGTGTTATTTATCTCATTATGATCTTGCATGATGTTAGACTGAGATTTGCGTTCCCGTTACGAGAGAATGTTTACTTGTGACGCACAAATAATTTTAGTATGGTTTGTCGACAAATATCGACTGTTTTGATTATGGGCTTTATATCCATTTTAAAATAATGTGAACCCTTGGAAAACCGTGGCCCTGTTATTTTCCCCATTGAGCTACTTTAAGAGAAGTTTTAGGCAGTAGTTGACCTTTTACTGAAGTTTTTCAGACAATTTTATTTTTATTGGCTGTCGATGTAGGTATGCAGCTCTACGAACGATTTAACACATAATTGGTCACCGAGTTGATCAATTCAGGTGAACTTTTTTAAAAAGTTTCGTAAAATCGGGATAAATATCATCAACTCAGTTCCTTTTTAGTGTAACATATGCAATGTTGTTTACAATACTAGTGACAGTTGATAATAATTTATACGGTTTTTACAGGTCATTGCTGTTCCATACCGTATCGTTAGTCCAGTTCTATCGGATTTGATCCCGATCTTGCTCTTATTATTATACTAGACAAGTGTAAGAAGAAAAGGGACTCTAGGTATCGGAAACTTCATTGTGTCGCTAAACCCCTAATGATATATTTTGTTTTGGACTCATTGTTTTTGAGACCAATTAAAAGCCTCTCCCGTTGGACTTAGCAATGGCTTGCAAAAATACAAGAAGACCAGAAAAAAATTTGATCAGTGCCTAACTGATCCGAATAATATCCTTCTTGGAAGTCACCTACAATTAAGTGAAAGTTGATCTATAGTTAGCCCAGAATAAAATAGATAATCAGGAATTTCATTAATACCACAAGTGTAGCCGGTAGCTTTTAATTTTTTTTTAAATAAGGCTTTCCTTTATTTAATCTGTCTCAGTTTATTTTCCATTTTAATTTATATTTCACAAATAATTGAAACCTTTTAAAAATGCAAATTGCCTTATAATAATTTAATAGCAACATATTACTTACCTTAACAGTAGCAGGTTAGTTTCTAAGGTGTAACATAAAATGACTATGTATGTATAAATTACTGAAGTAATTAATTCCTTTACATCTCTAAAGCTTCTTGTTTATGTTTTCCAAGTACTATAACTTTTCGATTTGGAAATCAGCTAAATATTTATCAAAGGTTTCTCTATTCCATAGTTAACTTTTAACCTTTATTCTTATGCCAAACGACAAAATCCTCGAGTAAGGTTCTCAGGAAACTTTTATCCCTTATGATAAATTCTTTTACTATTATCGCTGTAGGGCATCGTTCCCACCCACTATATATGTGACTCACTATGATTTTTATTCCGTATTTGGTAGTGATTTACATTTTATTCAATGACTCTGCAGTATCTTCAAATTAGATTTTAACACACAAATACTGAATTCATGTACATTTTAAACTTAAAATCTACTGGCAATAAATTTGACAATTAATAATTAATTTGTTTCTATTGTTTTATGTGAAAAATATTTTATATAGCTTACTTGTGCGAGTAAACATTTTTTAAGTTAAGAAAAGTTAAATGATAAAGTAGATTATCTAACCATTTAACAAAAGTTGTGTGCTCTATAGATCAACCTGTATAAGATGTCTGCGTCATACGGAAATAGAAAATTATGTATACGAATTTTCGATCAAACTTTTACTATTCGCATACCCCGAAAAAGACATACAGACGAAATATGAAAAAATGGGGAAAAATATAGTAAAATATTTGTTTGCGTAGTCAAATTGTATGTTAAAATGTTGATGGGGACGTGGGAGTCATTCAAACTCGATTTCCAATAATTTATTCTTTAAACGGAAAAAATGTATAATAAAGTTGATAACCACAAATCCTAGCATTGATAAATCTTTCAGAAAATAACATATTCAAACTGTGTTTAAAATAAGTGAAACCTACATAATCTAATTTGGTCATTTATGTCGGGATACAGATATGACCAGATATATTGAACCAAAATATGGATATAGTTACAGAAATAAATATTTACAGCTACACAATCAAAATAATTTTATTTCAATTCAATAACAATTGTTGGGTATCAAACATTTAGTCACATGCTTATAAATTCAAGATGCGTCTTTATAAATTGATGAGTTGGTGTAACATTTTGATTTATATTCATTGGAGTTTTGCGGTCAACATTACCATATTCAAAGTTCATAAATAAAATCATGTAAGAGCGGATATTACGTTTAGATCTGAATTAATTATGGGAATTGCTGTGGTAATATTGATAAACTTATGACCTTTTTACGTATTCCAAAAGTGTAAAATGACGGATCGTTGCTAAAGATGACAGTTTAAAGAGAAGATTTAAAAGGGAACGATATAAACAAATATTATCAAGGATCCGCTGATCAACCTATATATAACAAATTATGGTGTATGTGACTATGTGGTGAAAAATAGTAGAAACCCAAACCATCCTCATCCGCTGTGGTTTAATGATCAAGCCATAAATTTGAAAACCGTAAATCTAAAGCTTATGCGAATACGTTAAAAAAAGGGCCTAAAACAGACGAAACCAAGTTTTGACAATACTGTGGAAAATTTGACGCCTTCTTTAAAATAAAGTACTGATCATACTAAGCTGGAGTTCAAGAACTAAACGAGTAATTGAAAGGCAACCGATTAATATGTCAAAATCACTAAGAGCACGCTCATTCTAAAACAATTTACATATTTGGCATTTTTTTCTAATCTGTCTTTAAGACACAAGTCAATGCTGGTCAAGCAGGGCAGTTAAACAATACTGCAGTACTGATGACAATATTTTATCAGCACTGTTAAATGTTGGGGATGGTCGAACAAATATAACAGACATTTTAACAGTTTAGTATGTTCTTGGCAAATCTGCTTCAACTTATAGCTATAACAACTGGCGTGTTTCCTGAAAATAGAAAATAGAAAATCAAGAGATGATGTTTCGTGCTCTAATTTTGGTAATTTTCAAGAAATTGGGGAATTTTGAACAATTTAAATATTTCCTCAATCGAAATCACTAATCAATTTACAGAAAATCTTAACAAATTTCGAATTTTTTTATTACAAATTATAGAATATTGAATATTTTGAAATATTTCCTTTAATTTATTTAAAATGATTCGGCATTTCAAAATCTAATGGAATAAAAAAATTTGGTAGTCTAGGAAAGCAAAATTTTGATTTCGAAACATTACATAATTTCACTTGATTTTTTCGAATTTAAAAAGTAAATCTCAAGTAACTATTACTATCTCAAGTAAAATTTTTGAAATTTATGAAACTTCAGATTTCTAAATTTTGGTAAAAATTATATTCAAAATTTCGAACAACTAAAAAATTTTGAATGATTATATTTCTTCAAATCAAATCTCTATACAATTTACAGACAGATTTTCTTAAATGGTTTTAAATTTTTGGTTAACAAATTTAAATTATTGAAAATTTCCAAGCTTTCAAGAATTTTAAATAATTTAAGTAATTTTCAAATCACTAATCAATTTACTGTAAGATTTTCTTAACGAATTTCGAATTTTTGGTGAAATAATTTCCTCAATTTCTTATTTATATTTAACAATTGAAATATTTATCAAAATTAGTAGAATATTGAAAACTTCCAAAATCTTAAGAATTTTGAATTATTTCAATTTAAAACTCTTACCAATTTACAGACAGATTTTTTTATAAATAGTTTTAAATATTCAAAATTCATAACAATTTTTCAGATATGGAAAATTTCATACTTTCTCCAATTTTTTATTAATATTTCGAGGTAAATACTAAATCTTAGTTTAAAATATTACAATATTAACAATTTTAAAGTGTCTAAGAATTTTGCATGAATCGAATATTTCCTAAATTCAAATCACTTATTAATTTATCAGATAGATTGTTGTAAGGGTAATCCAAAATATTCAGAATTTATAAACATTAAAAAAAATTCTAAATTTTTTTTATATTTATACTTTTGGTAGATTTTATAAATTCCGAATCAATACTTTCAAAATTTTCAAAACTAATCGAACAAAAATATAATAATTTCAGGAAAGTCAAATTTTGATTTTAAAAATTTGCAAAATTGGAAATTTTATAAAACAAGTTCTAGTTTAAATTTTTGAGATTTTAAAAGTTTGATTTAAAATAGTAGAATATTAACAATATCGAAAAATTTTAGAATTTCCATTATTTTAAATATTTTATCAATTCAATTAGTAGACAAATTTTTTTAAACAAAATTCAAAATATTAGTTTTAAATTTTGAAATTTAGAAAATTTCGATGATTTTAAAACTTTTGATTTGTATATCCAATTTCTAAAATTCCAATTACTTATAAGATTACAGACAAATATTATTAAGGATAATTTAAAATATCCAGAATTCATAAAAATTGTACAGATCATAGTAAAAATTAAATTACATTTTTCGGAAATTTTAGCTTGCAACTTCTTATATATTTTATAAATTTTAATTTAAAATTATCAAAATTTGAGTAAAGTACCGTTTTGTTTTGTTCGTTTATCGGAATAATGGGTAAATGATAATATTTTGGACAAGGCTGAGCTCATACTGGGTTATGTAGGTTACGGAATTTTGAGACTGCTTAAATGAGTATTAAAACCACAATTCAATCGTGTCCTGGCTGAACATTGCCAGGCTATTTTGCTAAACCAAATTGAAATTTTAAGTCTCAAATATTTTTGTATATTTTGTATGTTTTATGAACTATAACACAAAACTTTCAAAATGTATAATTCTTTAAAAAATATTTAACAAAAATTCAAAATGTCATAATTCTGAAAAGCATAGTTTTGCTTTAAAAACTTTTTCTTAAATATGTAAAATTTCGACAAATAAATTTTTTAAATTTAAAATTGATACAAATTTAAAAAATTCTAGAAAAAATATTTAAGTTTTTTAAGTTTTTTCATTGTAGTCTTTCATATTTTGATATATTTTATAAATACTAAAAATGTTAAGATATATTTAAAAAAAAAAAACTCAGCATTTTGAAATCCAATGAATTAAAAAATTTCATTCATTTCATTTAAAAAAATCCAAAATAAGTTACCAACTAAGTCAATCGAGACGAAATTTTTGTACCTTTTCCAATATGTTGGACACTACTGTGCTCATATTGGGTTATAGCATCTTGAAACGGCTAAGTTGAGTATTAAAACCGCAACATTTTGGCTTTTTATAATTCGTAAAGCCACAATTTCTATTTTAAAGCACGTAAGATGACAATAAATCGACCATGAACCATTTTTTCTGTCGATGATATTAATCGTATCGTGACAACTATTCCTAACATTTCGATTTTTTTCCTAATTGCCAATAAAGTTGGATAGTTTAAAATTTTGTTAATTTCATCCAAACTAATCCGTTGGCTATGTTAATAAACATCCAACCTAATCGAATTCAAAAATTTGATAATTTCCTCAGTTTCTTTTTTATATTTACCACAACGCAAAAATGTATATTTATACATTTTTTTGTATATTTTATGAATTCTAGCACAAAACTTTCAAAATTTATAATTCTTTAAAAAATATTTAGCAAAAATTCAAAATTTCATAATTCCGAAAAGCATAGTTTTGGATTAAAACCTTTTTCAATTTAAATATGTAAAATTCCGACAAATAAATTTTTAAAATTTAGAATTCATAAAAATTTTAAAAGTCCCAGAATTTTTTTTAGATTTTTAACAATTGTAGTCTTTTATCTTTTAATATATTTTATAAATACTAAATTAATACTTTTAAAATTGAATCAATATATTTTTTAAAAAAAATGTCAGCATTTTGAAATTCAATGAAATAAAAAATTTCAATGAAATAAATTCAATGAAATAAATCATTTTAAAAAATCGAAAATTCTTATGAAAACCTTCAAAATTTAAATATTATGGTAAAAATAACCTGTCGAACGTTTAAGAAACAGTATTCATAAATTTGATAGCTAGAACTTGATAGAAGTTTAAATTTTGAAAATTAGGAAAGTCTTAATATTCTTGTAACTTTTGCCAATCAAGTACGAGCATTACATAACTTTTTCAATTTCTTATCTATACCTTTGCAATTAAGAAATACAAAATATATTAAAATTTTACTACATTAATTTTGAAGATTCAAAAATTTAAACAATTTTTTCAACCAATTTAAAATCAAAATCTCCTAACACAAATATGGTACATATATGGTACATATATGTCATATATGGTTCACTTTTGAAATGTGTCCAAACTCTAAAATTTAATTGTTTCTTATACTCTCTGACTTGCAACCTTATTTATCACTCAAATTTTGAAAATTTAAGCTGTCAACATTGAAAACCGTATCTGACTCGACCTTACTCGAATATGGTCCATCCTCCTTACTCAACAATTCTAACCCCACTCCAATATGGTCATTTAGGCGTTCAATTGGTATTCTGCTTGTTAATATTATGCATAATTTAGCAAATTTTTGTCCTAAAAATTTAAATTAAATAATAAAAAAAAAACTTTTTAAACTTAGTGAGAATTGAAATTAGCGAGTACAACAATTAATTTCAAATCCTGACTACATCTCGTCTCAGGCAGGTTTTTTATTTTATTTTTCTATTTATTTGTTTCAATATCAATGATATTGAAATGATTACTTTCAATATCAAAGTCTTCATTCATCCATTTATTAATTTCACTTCCAATATGAATTAAGTAAACTAACGATACGTCATCACCAAATGCCACTGGATGTCCCTTTAATGGAAGATGAAAGAATGAATTAGTATAAATTAGGAATAGTAATGGGCCCAGTACCGACCCCTGTGGAACACCAACATTTACAGAAATTGGACCGCTCAAAGCACCATATACATTTACCACCTGCTTTCTATTAGCAAGATAGGATTGAAACCACTTATTTGCCAAACCACGTTCACCGATCGAATTCAATTTACTTAAAATCAATTGAAGATCATCAGTGTCTAAGGCTTTAGATACATATCTATGTATAAAATTAAAAAATGATTTGTATGTGTGTGAAAAAAGGGTCGGTGTTCCTGAACAATTGTTAGAACAAAATGCAATTAAAATACATGGCATCCCGTTTAACGTCAATGAAAACATTGATGACGTTGTCTTGAATATGTTAAACAAAGGAATTGATGGCAAGGTTACAATGGATGAGATAGATTACTGTTTTCGAAAAAAGTCTAAATTCTACAATCAAACAAACAGTAAGGCGCCTGTTTATATGAAATTTTTAAAAAGAAGCACAAAGGAACGGATTCTACTTACTAAGGCCAGGCAAAAAATTAATTACTTGGAATTGGGTGTTTCAAATAATCAAAAAATTTATTTTAATAAAAGTTTGTGATTCGCCAAACGTAAGCTGCTACATGATGCCAAACTCGCAAAGAATAATATGAATTTTAAGTATATTTGGACTCGAAATGGGAATATATATTTAAGAAAAACTGATGGCAGTGAATTATTTAAAGTGAGCTGTAAAAATGACCTTGATATATAGCAAGATAACTTCAAAAATTAATATACATATATTTTTTTTTAATCTTTTAAGTTATAATGAATTTTAATCATAAAAATCAAGGTCATATTAGTGCTAATAACTTTCTTAATTCTTCTTTAAGTATCCCAAATGAAGCAGTCACAAATAATAAAATATGTAGTGTGCATCAGAATACACTAAGTTTGACCACAAATAATTTTATTGACGGAAGTTTGGATTAGTAGTAATGAGCTTAGAAGTTATAACCTAAATAATTATTGTCTGGTTGATTGCTGTAATAATGATTATAGATCTGGTGGTATAGTTGCGTATATTCATAATGATATTAAATTTAATCATAGTACTGTTCATCGTTCATCTGCTGATATTCTTAGGATAACCTTTTCTATCGGTAATTCTTATTTTTGTATAATTTGTATTTATAGATTGACGCATGTTCTTCAGACATGTTTAATTTTGACCTTGAAAACTACCTCATGCAAATTACTACTAAAAATGTGATTGTGATTGGAGACAAGAATATTAATATTATTGGTGAATTGAATTCTTTTGAGTATAAGTATTTGGCAATGAATCTTCATTTGGTTTGAAATCGGTAAATAATGAACCTACTAGAATAACAGAAAGTACTTCCTGAGATTAAATATTAACTCTCACCGTGAATACAAACCTGAATGTTTCGATTATGCCTTGTCAGACCATCACATGCCTTCTATAACTATTGCTGGTTTAGATACTATGATTTCTATGATAGACAACCGTATTAGCAAGAAAACAAATTTGATACAGCTAAAGAATATTTTGTTTAATGAATCATGGTCCAAGGTTTTGAATGAAAATTCACCGTCTAAATCTTATGAATTGTTCATTTCCATTCTATGCACAATTTTAACATAATGTACTGAATTTATCCCATATACCTCTTCCACATCAAAAATTAAATCCTGGTTGAATCACAAACTATTAAAATTAATTAAGATGAAAAACAAATTGGCTTATATTTTATCTATAAGCATCTCAATAATTTGAAATTGCGTTGTAAGGTACACGCATTAGCTAAGGTTTCAAAATCAAAATGTGATAAAGCAAAAAAGGAATATTATCAGAATAAATTCATAGCATGTCAAAATGATCAAAAACAGCAATGGCAACTTATTAACCCAATTTTGGGCAAGTTAATAATATCATCGATGCAAATAGTTCTGTCATCATTGATAGTGATATAATGGTAGTGATATAGTGAAGATTTTGTCATCATCGGTTTTGAACTTAAAATAACATACAATGTTAATAACCTTATAAACAGATGGGCCAAATCATTTAACATCGCAGTGCAACAATCCCTGGAATTTTGTTATTGATGCCAATAAATCTTCGGTGTTGCTGTATAGAAAAACTAATAATTGTTCGTCAAAGGCATCATGAGGAAGAACCACACTTAACGTCACTTTTGAAAGTTGAATTTACCATTATGGAGCATTTATTTTTGATAATTATTTCGGAACTAAACCGCAAAGTCATTTCGACATCCAGATCCAATGGAAAATAAAAGCATAAAAATTGTTTTAAAATTAGGCATTAAAATCACTCCAAAACAATTGCTACACCATAGACAATATCGTAATACGTATAATCTCAATATAATATCCTGTTTGAGATAATCCTTCCACAATATAGAATTTATTTTCAACATCGTAAGTTATACAACGATAATAAAATGAAAATTAAGATGTGTATCGACCGAATAAGAATTGGGGGTATATATTTGTCTGTCGTATGTATCGTAAATTATAGTCGCCTAATAAATATCGCGGCGTATATTTATATACGAGATGTTCAATATAAGACAACAACAAAATATAATCTTAACATATCTACTATGAATCTATAAGAACTGACAAAAAGTTCTGATATTTCTGAATCATCGTCAGTAAATGAAATAACATTAAGAAGATTATTATGTCTAAATAATAATCATAAAACGAGATATAAGAATTATGTTGGAAAATTGTATTTTCATTTGATTTTCTGTACATGACTAAAGAACATATATTTGTGTCATTGTGTATATATACAGTACTGTGCAATGAAATCATGACCATAGAATCTATTATATGGAACTTTTTAAAAACTGCTTCTGGGACAGTTTCCTCACTTTTAGCAGTATTATAGCTGTCATGCTAATTTAAGCCAGAGCTAGTTTAAGAATATCAAATTAAAACATCTAATATCTAACGGTATTAGTGCTTTAGTTTGGATTTCAGTGCACATTACGGTTTATGGGCGACCATAAATCTACTTCATTTTCATTTTAATTTCAAATCCTTAACAATAAATAAGAACAAAAAAAAATTATTTCCTAAACAAAAACAAATAGGAAATGAAAGGAAATCCTTAAGAAAATTGTTAGTATAAACTAAATACGTAATACAGTTAGGAGAATTTTCTTTCCGATGCTTTAAACATTTTGATACAACGCCATCAGCACCCATCAGCGCAACATTTTAATAAATGTAGGTTGCGTTTCGTCATTCGTTTGTTAGATATGATTATACGTGGGATACGAGATAATGGAAATGAATGAACACGACACAGCATAATGCACGCTCTCGAAATAAACATGAATGGAATTTCGAAAATATTAAATTTCCTTAATTGTTGCGTAGAGAAAAATTAATTTTTACTTCGTGCTTAGTAACTTTATGTTTCCGTGAATCGGAAAATTGAATTTTTATTTTTTTTTTGTGTTATTTTCATTGTGTGTTCGTACAATGAGTAATATGTGTATATAGTTAAAATATTAAATTGAGATTGCAGATAGAAATATGGTGGGTGAGATTTTGAGTGGTTAGAAATTGCCATATGAAGGCCTCTCAAATGTCTTAAACCAACTCCTGAACTGATTCGTCAACATCTAACAAGGATCATCGAGCGAAAAGAAATGGTAAAATTTTAAAACGTTGCTTCAAAATAACCTCCAAATTTTTTACAATAAAAAAAATATCAAATGCGGCATCGTATCTTTAGCAGGTTTCCTGATTTTGTTTAATCGATTTCAAAGATTAGACAAATCGTTACTTGTTGATTCCAACTATAGATACATTTTCAATAGACGTTATTTTAATAGTCTGGCAACGACAACTTTATTGGCACCAATTAATATTCGAACAGTACTTACAATCTTGTCCATTGCAATTTATAAATTGACTGTTGCTTTTTTAATTTTTTTCATGATAGAATTTTAAATGTATTTTGTCCCATATGTACCGAAATTGAAGTGGTGTTAATTATTTTTTAACCGAGCGCAGTAGATAAAATTGCGGCGTTCGGGTCGACATGTACCGGATCCCAAATTACTCGAATCCCAACGAGGATTACTTGATCGGTGATGACGAAGAACACCACTTCGACCCCCTTTTGGAGTGCAAAATCGATGAGCCGAACCATCGTCCATGCCAATAAAGGCTAGCTGGAACAAACCAATGTGCAGATGGGTATTTGAAACGAACTTGTTTTCGTACGTCCTTGATTTGATTAGTGACGGCGTAAAGTGGGACGTTCTATTAACCGCAAAAGAGTTGGAAATTCTTTGTGGAATTAAGCTAAACTGTTCTGTAATCTGCCGCCAACTTAGAACAACCCAGTACGATAAATGGATCTCTTAGCTTGTAATGGCCCTATATCTCCTTTATGTTAAAATTGTTTTTTTTTGGTGTTGACACACTTTGCGTATGACCGTTGTTTCTGGACCCCAAATGTTTGACTGAGATGCAAATAAATGGTAAAATTTATATCATAAGACTTGTTGTAGCCTATACGGAAATTCTATATGGTATCGGTTGTACACGTTAAGGTGAATTCCTTTGCTTTTGTTTATGCTTTTTTGTGATGTCCCTATATATTTGGTTGTCGTGGCCAAAATTTGGAAGGTAAATGCAGCCTATCTAGTCCATTCCACATAGTTCTCGAGTAGCACAGTCTACAGGGTTATCGATTTTTGATATGTGCACCCAATTTTTGCAAGATATTTGGAAGAATTTGAGCTGTACGATTGCTTATGAAGGTAGTATATTGTCTTGGATGGCTATAGCTAGCCAGTCCAGAACAATTTGAGAGTCAGTCCATGCAATTATTTAATTATTGTTGTAACTTGATTCAAGTTTCACCTGACTTATTAGGCTAGTTAGAACTACTGCTGCACATAATTGGAGCCGTGGAATTGATTGTTGCTTAATAGGTGACTCTTTGGTCTTAGCCGATAATAACTGAAACTAATATCCTCTCAGTTAGTGCAGGTATTCGAAAAATGTGACAGCTGCATAGTTAAATTGGCTGGCATTGCAGAAGGTGTAAATATCAACTTTGGATTCTTGAACCGTCTGAATGAATCTGGGAATAGAAATGGTGTCTATTAATTTTAGATTATCCCGTATTTTCATCCATATAATATGCTTGTCTTGCGGAAGAGGATCATTCCATTCAATATTGTCAACCCAAAGCATCTGCAAAAATATTTTAAAAGTTACAGTAACGGAAGCTAACCAACCCAATAGATCAAATAAACGGCTTTACTCTGGAATCTGGTAACTACAAGGTTAAATTAAAATTATCTGTTCCTTTATTCCAAATAATTTCATACACCTTTGTGGGTTATTGAATTGTGGTATGTAATTCTGAATTTATTAGTGCTGTGTTTCTTCGTGGCCATATTTCAGGTTACCTAATATTCTTAAATTGTTCAATTTCCATTTTCTGAGATGAAAGCAATAGTTAGCTAATGTTTCCGCAACACTTTCCTTATTATTCTTGATCATTGGCACACAGCGTTTGGTTACCCACGTGTATATGTCGTTGCATATTACTTAGGATGCTAGTGTTAATGTGGTTTTGATTTCTTCAGCTATTTGCTTTTTAGCTCTTGTAGCTAAAAATAACGGAGATGCGAGACCATAAGTGACCACTAATAAACGAAAATAATGGATTCGTTTTGATGGATCAGATCTCCAAAAAATTTTCTGGAAATTTGTAACGTTTGGAGTTACAATTTGTAACGTTTGGAGTGCAAACTTGGCGGTAGTTCTTTTCTTTTTCGGCCTTTTTGCTTCCTAAATTGCAAAATGACCGCATTATGCTGCATATAAGCTGTGAAACCGTTTGCTAAATATTCATTGAGGGAGATACCTGCGCCCAATTTGGCCGATCCACCAAATATGACTCTCATTTTACTATAGGAGCTTGAATTTTAAATTACGCCATGATGTGGTAGATAGAATTCATTGTGTGGTGCTTTGGCAGCTTAGAAATTTCGACCATGTGGTTCAGTGTTTTATATTTTGTTATGAAGTTGTTATTTAACACCACAGAGTCTTTGAATTGCAAACGTAAATGATTCTCGCAAGCTGTTGTGTGATTTTTCAAATGTCAGATTATTGATGAAGCGGTCTTTGGCGTTTCTTGTTAAATGTTTCATAAAATAGTCAACAAAAAATGTTTCTTCTGGCGCAAGAATAGTTTCTGCATTCTGAATTGCTTCAAGCTCTCAACATTTAACGTAAGCCTGCCAATCAATAATGATTACCTCATTTTCATTTTAAGATACCATCAAAATCGGGATGTTTGTGGGTCTGCTGATGTCAATTGATTTAATATTCACTTGGCAGCCAGTTTCTTCAGTTATTTCTAACGGAAAAACCGGCCCCAAATCGACCAAGATATAGCCAATTCTCCTTACCATATCGATGAGTCAAAAATCTAGGCCTACCCTAATTTTGACTGAAAGAACTTTTTTTCTGTTTCTATTATAGCGCAAAATGAAAATTTGACATTTATGTGTATTGAGAAAAAAAAATATGGGATGTATTTTTTACGCGGGTGTTGTCAGAGGTCATTTTAAATTTTCCTGGGATGAAAGTCTGGGATAACTTAAAGGCAGTAAAATTTCATTAATTGAGTGTCGATGCCTGTCAACGTGACGATGGTTATACTGATGATTGATTCGATCTTGAACGATATACTATTTTAATGGAGATACTCGACAAAAATCTGACTGCTACACGGAAATCGAACATTCTTGTAGCGGTATAGTGATCTCGCTTTCGTTTATGCCATAAATCCTTATAAGTGTTTTCTTGTGTGCAAATTTTATGGTAGAAGTGGATTTGTAATTTTTGAAATTACAAGAGCCGCGATAGATAGCTCCGGAAAAACTAATTGATCTTTATATATTAGAAATTAGCTAGGCGTTGTGCGCCTATGATTTGGTTATAAAATGGTTTATGAGCATAAATGGTTTGTAGCATTAGGAAAAATTACGGATGTGGCACTGTTTGGCGCGTGTTAAATCTTTCTACGTCCATTGAATATTTCCTGCATTGTATTTTTGCTGCATTGTAAGATTCCGTGACCCTTCTTTTGTGCACACTGCACATTGATAACCAGAAAATGATTTTATTGCAGCATGCCTTTCAGTTGAATTCTCTGAACTTTTTATTAAAAGTTTAGTTGATGCACGCTTGGATATGGAAAATAGTGATTGGAGAGTGTCTTTCCGTTTACCTATGAATTTTACAAATTCAGAAAATTCAGGGTTGATGATGTTTGCTGAACAGTCAGGCCCAGAAGGCTCTTGATTTACCATCTAGCTTTTGTAGCAAAATGTAAATCATCCAAGGATCTCTGCGGTTCCAGCAATTTCATCAAGTTCATGCAATCCGCGAATCTCCATCAGAAGTGCCCATGATTCACTTTATATTTGCGGTGGTAGATTAATGAGTCACTGGGTACTCGTCAATTGTTTCAATAAAGGTCGGTATTATAAAATGTTTCCCGCAAAAAGGAACGTATTCTGGGTTTGGCCCACGGGAACTGAAATTTATTAGAAATGATTCAAATTGTAATTTATTTAAAGTCCATAATTTTAAAATATCTTTTGCGGGTATATTACGTGAACGGCACAATTTTTATTTATTCGAAAAAGCTGCACTTGCTGCTGCATCTACAAAATGGAAAATAGCCTGACGGAAAAATTATCGCCGTCCCATCTCTTAACCGTAGTCGCCGAGTCATCTCTTAACCGTAGGTTCGGTCCCTATCCCAATAAAATTTAACGCTAAATATACTTTACCAAATCTATGTCACTATTATGACTGGTCAACTGCTCAGAATTAGATCATCGTCTTTTTTTTCATAGTCGCGTCAGAACTAAAATTTGTTTTATTGATTCTGTTTTTTTTAACAATTTCTGCGCTGCGTTTATTTGTATAGCAGTTAATATTTCGAACTAGTAAGCAGTAGAGAACAAATTATCGTAGTACAGGCAGTGATCTGATGTGGTAAACTGTCGAATTAAATGTTTCACGAGGGCAGCTCCTAAGCTTAAATTTGTGTGATCAAAAGTGTCAACTTCAATTGTACTACCCTGATACAAGACGAAGTCATAAGGGTATTTTGGTTTTTTTCATATCATGAACACTATTAGTTCCCATGGGATATAGGTTAACCTTTGATATATTGTTATGTCGCCAAATGACCGTTAATCGTTATCATTTGTTGCATATTTTACGAACCGCATCAATGAAGGGATGCATTTTATAACATGTATCGCAAAAATAAGCTGGTATGCAATTATTTTCTATATTAAACGTAAGTTCGTCAGCCAAACAAATATTTCCTTTGATATAACAGATGCAATAGAATCGTATACTTGAAAATCCCGAATACCAATACTCCCATAATCAAGTGCATACCAATGAGTCGTAATTTCTTTCGAAGTGCCGTGTTTCCTGACTCCATTACATATATAATATATATTAGCAAATTATGCCATATCTTCAAACAGATTATGCAAAATATAACGACTAAATATTTGGAAAGAAATTTCAATGGCTTCCACGGAATATAATTCTGATGGTTCAAACGGAACTGAACATTGATCAAATTTCAGTTGTTGTCATTGTACATAAAGTTTTTTAATCAGATTTATTGATTATGTCGTGAACTATTGCTCGATCAAAATAAGGAGGCTCTTCAAAACCACATACAACATTTGGTTCAATTATACATTCATCGAACTCGATTACAGAATCTCTCGCATATATTAAATCAGGATCCGTTTGTAAAGATAAATATCTTTTGTTTGTTGCCATTGCTATAAATGATTTTAAAGGAATTTACAATGCTATTTTATTATTTCGAGGGAGAATGGCTACATATATTGGTATGGCAGCAAATGTGTCACCACACTGGAGATTACCAACACTTGAGATTAGATGGCAACGTTAGTTGACAATATTTCTATATGTCTCAGGACATCGAAATTAAGTTTTTTTAATAGGGTTTTGTTTTCCGCATTGACTTTTACAGCAGTTCCATATTTACGCCTCTCTCCAACTTACAAGTTTCACCTACAGTTTAACATTATTTTCCTGTTACTTGTAAAATCTATTATACACTCACTAATTCCTGTAAAAACCTTGATTATGAAAAGATTTGGTATCACTTTCACGAAACTACATAATCATAATATGTTCAACGTCCAAAAAAATGTCAAAAGCATTTCCCAAAAATCATTTCCGCTCACATTTACTAACAACAAGCTTATTTGCTTCTATATTTTGAGCTTGATCCTTTTTAAGAATAGCTGCAACTCAACTATTTTTCATTTATCGGGAATATTTCCTTTGATTTATATTTTGTTGAGTACATTCAGCAACTGAAGTTTCCAAGGATAACTTAACCATCGAATTATGTCATAACTGAACTAATTCGTTCCAGGAGTGGAAAATCTTGTAATATTTTTTGTTTGATTTATTGCACAAGTCATGCATCCTACTTTTGTTGAAGGCAGTAAGCAAACTAGATATTGTGATATTATTAAAACAGAATCAAAACTGTCTAAGCACCCTACAAGCAAAAAAAATCAAATCACGTTTCTCTCTATAACCTTGATATTCTTTAGATTTTAGTACATACAAACTGAAACAACTTTCTTGAAATGGGCTCGTGCTTATGAATGCTTCATAATTATTTGTACTTCAGACAAACCTGTTGTCAGACCTCCATCCGCACCAAAAAAAAATGGTCCGACTGCAAAGATTGTATTATTTATTTTTATTGTTGTGATAAACCCTCTGCATTAGATGATAAGTTATCATTTATTTCACCAGCCTGGATTGTCTTGATTCTGCAATGTGCGAAAAAACGTTGTTCCAAGTTTTAAAGAAATTCCTCATATTTTTGAATATTTCTCTAAAATCCACAAACTTGTTAACTAATTTATATTTTGCTTTTAATCCATGCATTTTTTTACGGGGCCAAAGCCCTCTCAAATCTTTTGCGATTAATTTGTGTTGTTCCACTTTACGTCGTTTCCATCTAAACACATTAGAGTGTTCCAGCTTTTCTGTACTGGCGTGGACGATGAGTTGGCATATGGATTCTGTATTCTAACAGGGGATCATCGTCATCACCGATTGAGTCAAGTGTCTCTTTTACATTCCTTCCTACAGTGCTTGTGGCCTCCCTTTATTAGTCACTTTTCCGGATGTTGAGCCAGTTACAGAAATACTTGCCTTAGATCTATGTAATTTTAAACGCTGTATACATGCCTACTTCGTGAATGAGGCTTGAGATTGCGACTCTAGTAATGCTTTGCAACTTTCATTGTCTCCAAATTCGTTGCATACTTCTACTACCGCCGTTGGAAGCAATGACTAGACACTACAGGGTTAGCGTTTGTCCTTACTACAAAAAAAAAATTAGTCACAATTTATTATATCGGAAATATCCGATATCTCTTGAACATAATGGACCCATAAGTTTAATAACAGGTTAGTTGTTTTATTGCATGAGCTTTCAATTTTTGCATTGAATTAAGGCTTTCTATAGCACATCGCATCTTTTATTAAAAAGTGACAATAATTGATTTAGAGTAGGAAAGTTTATTTCCGTAGTTACTTGAGAGCCCATGTCTCTTTAAAAATACTGTCTAGTTTGTTAACTAAAATGTAAACATGCCATGGACCACTCACCAAGGGCCTTAAACCACATATAAGTTGCCCGCTTTCACGATTGTTTTATAATAAAGAAGATTGCAGTTTTCCAGTTTTTAGTTTTAACTCGGCATGTATGTCCTCAATTTGTTCAACCAGTTCCATATTCGCGTCAGATAAGAGTGCTATATAAGCTTTAATTTCACTGGATCGGACGTCGGCAATGAATTTTATTATTCCAGATTTTAAATTTTCTAAACTCTTCAACATTTGCTTTAATGCTCCGGCTTCCACCATTGTTCACTTTCACATTATTATCAGGGCAGTATTTACAATATTTTCACAAATGTTTAACTAAAATTGAACTGACAGTTGCAAAATTCTACTCACACTTTTTCCCATGTGCTATTAGACACACTTAACAAGTCAGCTAATTTGTTTTTTTTTTTATTCTTGTCACGAATTTAGCGAAGATAATTTATCTCAAAACTGCCCGTTTTTTAAATGTTTAGCAATAAAAATCACTGTTTTATTTTTATAATAAATTATGATGTTCGCATAATATTTTATTTACAACCCACATTCAAGGTCACGCTTGAACCAATACACACTTCAAATAAAGCTTAATTGCATAGTTTTAGCGATGCGACGCGACCAATTCAAAACATCAACATCAGGTGCGCTTTAAAACATCGAAGATTTTTCCTATCGATTTGATGCAGTGAATATACTTACCCAATTTTAAGGCCTTATTTTGTAACAAAGCCTAACATAAAGGCAAACTTTTAATGGGGGCGATAATGGATTATAAACCATTTAAAAAACAAAGAATCAAGTTTATCATTTGTTTTGTTTTTATACCTTGCATCCTTTGGTGCAGGATGCAAGATATAAAAACAAAACCCAAACAAAATAAGCTTATTACGTCTGCAGCGAAATAAGCTTACTAGATGCAATTGGAAATGGTCTAATTTGATAGATGTTTTATCGACAGGTGTACCTGTATCGAAATTTAATTTTCAGTGCCTTACTCATCAATCAACAAAATAGTCCATAAATACTGTCCTTAATCGTCAAAATTATAAAGCACTCTCAAAATTGAATAATTACTTTAAATACGCAGAACACTAATCAATATTTTTTTTATTTTTTTATTTTTAGGTACCATCAACATCCTACAGTGGGGAATTCAAGCACCACATCTTATATAGGTATATACACACCAGATATGTAAACAAAAACCATATTTTAAATTATGGTAATTTCTAAAATTTACAAAAATATTATCTAAAGTAAACATATTTCCACTCATCCCCATCGTTACTTTATCACCGAGACGTTTTTTTTTCAACACCCCAACATTGCCAAAGAATTGATGACATTTTTCGGTACTATAAATAGAAAATGTATTTTTAAAATTCAATAAAAGTTGTTAACCATATCTTAAATTTCATGTCGAAACGTAGGTAGATGGGGGTTTGCCTTGGCAAAATGTTGCTCCGTTGACAGGATAAAATTAATCATTAATAGCGTGACGTACATAGCTATACCTGGAAAACGAATTAACAATTTCTACAGTATATTCCGTAAAGTTTAAATTAGTTGATTGGTTTTCTTTTTGTTCTTGAAGGTTTTCTTTACCTTTGGTAAAAATCCGTTATATCTTACTGAAGTAAATATTGGAAAAAATCGATAACACAAAATAAGAAACATCAAAAGTGTCAAAAGTATTTTGGTTTTCGTGGTGATAATAAACTTAGGGCCGATATCCAATTATAATTAAGGAAAATTATAATGTCAAGCTTGATATAATTAAAGCGAATATCTTTACGGTACTTTTTATTCACCCCATTTCTTCCACCCCTATTTATACAATGAATAATTTTTAAACATTTTAATTTTTTTTAACGGCAAGCTTTTATTATTATTTACGAGTATCATAATTAGTTTCGAGGTGAACACAATAAAATGCTCAACAATGGCTGTTATGGAAGAACAAAAAAATGTCTTAAATCGCGATAAGTCAAGTTAATGTCTTAACCAATTATTAAAATGTCTTTTTATTATTACGTTAAGCATTACGACATGAAAAAAAATTACAGAATTTACGGTGAAAGCTTGTTGTTGTTCAACATTAACGAGCTTTTATTTCATTTTTAGCTTTCATTTTTAAAGATTTTAGGATAATTTAATTGACAATCGGAAATTTATAAAATATATGTGTAATTATAACTCTAAATTATAAGAAGGGCTTAAAATAAGTACCTGACTGACCTTGACCAAAAAAAGTAACCTTTTTAAATAACCTAGAGAACGAAAATAAATTTGATGACCTTAACCTGTTCTATGAATTGTACCTGGACTAACTAAACGATTTGTTTGTCAATTATTATATCCCATAGCTATTATATGCACTCTGAAAGCTCCAAATTCAGCTTACAAATACAAACTTGCCATTGTCTAAATTTTTGGGGTAAAAAATGTTGGTGTTTGTCGATTTGCGAGTATCGACTGGAATTGATGCTTGCATATTTGTGCGAAGTTTCTGTATGAAGTGGTCAGTTGATTGAGGGAGTTGAAGATTCGGGCTTGAAAATATTTTACCGGGAAGTACTGTGCTCTGGCCGTTTACTAGGTCGGCTGATCTTCCTTAACGCATTCTCTGATGCCTTGAATTAAGATTTTAATGTCCTGTGGAAACACTCTAACATTCCGTTTGCTTGTGGTTGGTAGGCTGTAGTGCGAATTCGATGTGGATCTAGAATTTGACTCAAATTGGCTGCCTTGGTCGGTTGTTATTTCAAGAGGTTGAGGTACCTTGACATGTATTGCTCAAAAAATATCTTAGCAAATGTAAATCAGCGGTCATAATATCTCAAATGGTGAATGCTTCAGGTCCGGATGTGGAACGGTCAACAATTGGATATATTCGTTTCCTTTTAATGGTGGTCTATATGTATGTGTTGAAACTATGATGTTGGCAGAACAAATTGTCCCTTTTGAGTTTTTGTAAATAGTGAATTTTCTCTTTTTCACATGGTAAAAAATTTGTTTCTCAATTCCTCACGTCCAGATTTAATTTTGGCCAGATATAACGCGTTGATAAAATTTTTCGTAAAACATGTATTCTGGTTTGCGAAACATTGTATATTCGAAAACCACACGTCTTAATGGTTGTGGAATGTATACTTGATGATTTGTTGTTGAAGTTTCGCAGTATAATTCGCAACCAGCGATATTTACAAGTTCAAGTTTATGCTTGGTACGGACGAACTGAAATTTATGCAACGTACGGACGAACTGAAATTTATCAAAACCACCTACAGGTAGTTTTGATAAATTTCAGTTCGTCCGTACGTTGTAACTCTGATATTTTTCGTAAGTCAGGTATGTTGCTGATTGAGGCAGTCTATGGGTCACATGCTCGTGATGTTGTGTCTGCGATCATACTGTTTTTATCTCAAATGTGTGGTATATCCAGAGAATTTGAGATAAATAATTCAAATGTCTCGTTTGTCGTAGAGTACGATTCGTCTTTGAATGTATGGCGTTAACAAGTGGATTATGTCCTGTGAAAATCCGGCCTTCTATGAGCGTGAATGGGGTTGAGAAATTCGCTTATATACCGTGGAATGAAGCGATGATAATAATTCACCATTCCGACAAATTTCTGAATTGATTTTATTGAGGTAGGTTGGAGAAATTATCGTTTGGCTATACTACGCATTCTGCCGAAGGTTTGGTAAAGAAACCGGAGAAGACAACGTTTGACATATGCAGAGTTCGACCATATCTGCAAATTCATTTTTTTGCTGCATTATGTTTCATTGGATCCAATCGACGTGGTTTTGAAATTGGAAGTGGACCACCTTCTAAAGTACTTATGGTGAACCACCTTATGTACTAAATTTTTTTAATTTTTAGATTCGGTAAGAGAAAGAAACTTTTTTAACAAATTACCGTATTCATTTTCAACCACTAAGTATTTCGGGGTGGGAATATCAAAATAAACTGTCATTGCATTGATATAGTTAGAGGCGAGAAGCCGATTCAGGAATTCGTCTACCACGCAGGTCGATGATTAAATCAAACTATGCAAAAGATCAGCACCAATAATAGGTCGGTCTACTGATGCGAGCAAGGTATTTATGGTTGTACCATACACAGCGAAAAGGTACAACAATCGATCTGAAGATCAATTTCCATTGAAATGTTTGAAAATAATTACGGATAAATCTGCCGCTGTATCCACTAGAAAATTTACTATTACTAATTTACACTGTAAATTTAACACCTTAAACGATTGCAAATTGAAAAAAAATGGTTTGAAAGATCTGCATCTGTGTTATATGCAATAAAGAAAGAAGCCAAAAACGCTTCATTCAGCAAATTTACACTTATACGATCCCTTAAACTAATTTTAGAACTGTAAAAGTCATTTTACCTGTTATATACAAGAATAAAAATTTTCCAAACATAATTATGTAAATTTCAATCATTATACTAATTAAGGTTGCCTGTTGAAAAATTTAATATTCAGAAAGAATTACAAAAAAAATTAACGATATGTTTCCAGCTCGTTCTTTGTATGTGTGCTTTTAACATCAAAAGCATCTTAGAAATCAATTAAAATGTCAAGTATTACGGATATTGTTTTTGTATTTGAAGACGGTATCCCATTTTAAATGTTCGGATTTAAAAAATTGCATAAACACTAAACAAAGTAGAATAAGGTCCAGAAAAACACTTCGCCATAACTCACTTTGACAGTGTATGACTTCCACTAAGCACACTAAAAAATACCGTAAAAATAAATTTTCCAAAGCCAGACAAAATAATATCAAAATGTGAACAATGCAATTGGAAAACCCCATAAATAAGTATACATAAGTTCGTAAAAAGCTTTCATGTAATTATACTATTTCTTGTTGTGTGCTGCCAAAACAAAGAAAAACATTAAATTTGACAGTGAAAATAGCTACAACAATAAAAACCTATTGAGTATATACTCGAGTTAAACCACCTCCATGTTCGTATCTACGACACACATATGAGTGCACAAACCAATTATGTGAACATGAAAATGGTATAAAAATGTTTTTACATGTTTTCCGTTGGGAAAATTTTATAAGCCATAAATAACGTAAGACGATATTATGTTTGCAATTTTTAGATGGGATATAGAAATTTTTTCCACCCCATACTGTATACCTAAAATATTGTTGCATGGAATATATACTCGTACTACCGGCACTCATAATCGTATGATCGATCAATTAAATTTCAATTTTTAAACCATTAATCACACATACAATATTATAACAACAGTAACATAAAATTTTTGGTACATAAAAGAAAATAGACGAAAACCTAAAATAAATAAATTAAATTTCCATCAACAATTGTTTAGATGAAAAAATAAAAACGAAAACGTCATCATCTATCCACCATTAATTCTTCCTTTAAAGACGCAATAAATTATAAAATTAATGCTATCAAACACACCACTAAATAAAATAAAACTAAAATTGGAAAATTTTCCTGTTTTTTCCGGTTTATGCTAATAATGCAGTATCATTAGCAAAAGGTAGAAATAGGAGAAGTCCCAAAGTGCCACCCTGTGGCACAACTGCTATGGCTGGGTAAAAGTTAAAGAAAGCTTACTCAAATATAACCTACATTTTTGTTAGTGATATTTTAAATCTTTTAGTTGCCTTCCAAAGAAAGTAATTCTCGTTTGTCAGTAATATTTATTCTTCTATGCATTATTTGTTTTTTTCTACGTTTTTCCTTTACATGTTCTCGGATTTCTGAGGGGTAGTTGATATCTTGTTCAATTTTTTTCTAAAACTAATGTAGCCTCTTAAACTGCTTCACGCATAGAGTTAATGAAATTTATATCAGTTTTTTCTTTAGTTTTAAGACTAACTTTTACCTGAATTAGGTTGTTCAGTTTATTTCTAAAAAATTTGCAATAAGTAAATTTGTTGGTTGAGGTTAGGTTTCCTTTTCTGTTTGGATTGAAACCGGTGTTTGATCGGAAGTGCAAGTCAGGAACTTGATGTTGATGTCTATATAGGCAAATCGGTTGGTTTACGCGATGAGTGATTTTATACATCCTCATATTTATATTCCACTTAGGTGTTTTTTTTTTCTTTTCCAGCAGTTATAAGTCGAGAAGTCCAGACCGCATGGTTCACGTTGTAGTAAAAATAAACCTTCGTTCTTAGTTTGTTAAAAATATTGACATCTTTATTTCAAACAATGTTTCGTCATGGTGGCCAGTGTTTTGCTTCTAAACTTAATCCAACATTATTTATCGTTATTATGGTAGCTTCCATGAATGGCTCTTTAATTTTATCTTATTGATAATTTGGAATATTTGCTTTGATTAAATTTACCGTTCTCCATCCAGCAAGACTATACTGGTCATATTGTTTTTTTGTTTTTTGTTGTAGTCGCTGAACTAGCGTTATTTTCTTCGGTATTGGTATTAACATTTAGCTTCCTCTAGATTATCTAACATCCTTTATAACTAGCCGGATATTATTTGTTGGATATTACTTGAAAAGGAGGAAGTTCATCTGTCACTATCAATACGTGAGCTCTGAATATGTTGAAATCTTTAATATTGCCCACATTGATTGGTGGTGTAATGTATTGAGTTTCCTTTCTAATTTTTTTTAAGCTTTGATTTCTAATTGTAGTAGACGTAGAAGTATTCCTTCGCCCCTTTATTGCTTCAATTCTATCTAGTATTGTTTCTCATTTGACTTCTGTCTTGAAATGGGCGGTATCTTTGAAGTGATGTTGGCGATCTGGATATATATATTAAAGGTGACTTATACTTATATGTGCTATCATAAGATAAGCCTTCCACTACTAAAGCATTGCATTGGCAAGATATCAACGACTAGAAGTACGCACTTTCCGAAATCACCGGTACTGAGTATCGAATATCTGTACCGTAGCATAATTATTCTTTTTATTTAGAATTTTTGGGTTATTATTTGTAGGTCCTTCTCCTAGCTAGTTTTGGTCCAAGGAGTGTATTTTATTTCCTATCTAAACATGACCTACCTTTAAATCGGTTAAGAATTTCCTCTATCCGCTACCTAGGGATGCATCCAATAGGAGTTTGGCATCTGCACACGGGAATACTATTTAAATGTTTGCTGGGAGACGAGATATGTCAGTATGACAGAATTGGCCCGGTTTTCCGATAGGGAATTTTTAAACTAATACCACTAGAACAAGATTATAACATTTAAATTAAACCGTACTGCATTTTGCAATTTTTGATCAGCATTCTCAATCTGCAACTTTTAATCTGCAATGTTTAACTTCTCCAAGCCTAGGCTATAATCAAGAGTATCCCAAAACGCAAGATTTGAATTAAATGGAAAATACAGTTTTTAGTATTTAGATTGTTATTTTTTATTTTGTTCTTAAAGTACATTGGATAGGGTTATTTATAGAATAAAACATCTGGCAAATAGCCTCCACGGCTTTGTTGGCACATACGTACTCTTTTGTCGAAATTTTCCATGATAATTCTGCGTAAATGTGCCTAAATTTGTTTGATTCAGCGGTTAATTTCATCCTGTAACGCACTGGTGGTTGTGGGCTTATTGGCATAGATCTTTGACTTCAAATAACTCCATAAAAAAAATCTAATGGTATTAAATCAAAGAATTTAGGGACCTATTCTGATTACCAAAATGAGAGAGTACACAAGACCAGGAAATGTCTCATGCAGTAGTTGAATTATTCAACGGGCCGTATAGCATGTGGCATCGTTTTGTTTGAACCACAAATTGGCCACATCAATATCATTCAAATTCGGCAGAAAGAACTGTGTTATCATGTTGCGATGTTGAGCACCAGTAATAGTCGCTGGTTGCCAGCCTCATTTTAAAAAAAATATATAATAATATAATAATATAATAATATAATAATATAATAATATAATAATATAATAATATAATAATATAATAATATAATAATATAATAATATAATAATATAATAATATAATAATATAATAATATAATAATATAATAATATAATAATATAATAATATAATAATATAATAATATAATAATATAATAATATAATAATATAATAATATAATATTATAATAATATAATAATATAATAATATAATAATATAATAATATAATAATATAATAATATAATAATATAATAATATAATAATATAATAATATAATAATATAATAATATAATAATATAATAATATAATAATATAATAATATAATAATATAATAATATAATAATATAATAATATAATAATATAATAATATAATAATATAATAATATAATAATATAATAATATAATAATATAATAATATAATAATATAATAATATAATAATATAATAATATAATAATATAATAATATAATAATATAATAATATAATAATATAATAATATAATAATATAATAATATAATAATATAATAATATAATAATATAATAATATAATAATATAATAATATAATAATATAATAATATAATAATATAATAATATAATAATATAATAATATAATAATATAATAATATAATAATATAATAATATAATAATATAATAATATAATAATATAATAATATAATAATATAATAATATAATAATATAATAATATAATAATATAATAATATAATAATATAATAATATAATAATATAATAATATAATAATATAATAATATAATAATATAATAATATAATAATATAATAATATAATAATATAATAATATAATAATATAATAATAAATAATATGATAATATAATAATATAATAATATAATAATATAATAATATAATAATATAATAATATAATAATATAATAATATAATAATATAATAATATAATAATATAATAATATAATAATATAATAATATAATAATATAATAATATAATAATATAATAATATAATAATATAATAATATAATAATATAATAATATAATAATATAATAATATAATAATATAATAATATAATAATATAATAATATAATAATATAATAATATAATAATATAATAATATAATAATATAATAATATAATAATATAATAATATAATAATATAATAATATAATAATATAATAATATAATAATATAATAATATAATAATATAATAATATAATAATATAATAATATAATAATATAATAATATAATAATATAATAATATAATAATATAATAATATAATAATATAATAATATAATAATATAATAATATAATAATATAATAATATAATAATATAATAATATAATAATATAATAATATAATAATATAATAATATAATAATATAATAATATAATAATATAATAATATAATAATATAATAATATAATAATATAATAATATAATAATATAATAATATAATAATATAATAATATAATAATATAATAATATAATAATATAATAATATAATAATATAATAATATAATAATATAATAATATAATAATATAATAATATAATAATATAATAATATAATAATATAATAATATAATAATATAATAATATAATAATATAATAATATAATAATATAATAATATAATAATATAATAATATAATAATATAATAATATAATAATATAATAATATAATAATATAATAATATAATAATATAATAATATAATAATATAATAATATAATAATATAATAATATAATAATATAATAATATAATAATATAATAATATAATAATATAATAATATAATAATATAATAATATAATAATATAATAATATAATAATATAATAATATAATAATATAATAATATAATAATATAATAATATAATAATATAATAATATAATAATATAATAATATAATAATATAATAATATAATAATATAATAATATAATAATATAATAATATAATAATATAATAATATAATAATATAATAATATAATAATATAATAATATAATAATATAATAATATAATAATATAATAATATAATAATATTATAATATAATAATATAATAATATAATAATATAATAATATAATAATATAATAATATAATAATATATATAATATAATAATATAATAATATAATAATATAATAATATAATAATATAATAATATAATAATATAATAATATAATAATATAATAATATAATAATATAATAATATAATAATATAATAATATAATAATATAATAATATAATAATATAATAATATAATAATATAATAATATAATAATATAATAATATAATAATATAATAATATAATAATATAATAATATAATAATATAATAATATAATAATATAATAATATAATAATATAATAATATAATAATATAATAATATAATAATATAATAATATAATAATATAATAATATTATAATATAATAATATAATAATATAATAATATAATAATATAATAATAATGCTCACAAAATTTTAAAATTTTAAAATGTATATAAATTGCACATTCCGAAAAAACTATTATTAAAAATTATAACACTAAAACCAAATGAAACAATCGTTAAACTGACAAAATCCATCCAGAAATAAAATCACCAATGCAATAAACTTAAAAAAATGACGAATGTAGTTCTTAACTGGGCAAACCTTGGGCTAATCGAGCTTAATAAGGCAAAGTTATAGTATATAAAACATTTGAAGCAAATTGCTGATATTTTTGAGAATTTTAAAGCTTTTTAGATTTTTTCACTTTGGCCATCCTATCATTCAAAAATCTTTTATCCGGCAAAATTTACATAATTTCAGTAACCGTTTTATTTATTTGATGTGGCAAAACGTTGCATAATGATTTTCTGTGTTTTTTTACTAATGAGATCCATAAGAAGTGGAAAATATAATACTCAACATTTTTATTTTACTTCCGAAACGAATATTAATCGAATGTTTGATATCTCTAATTATTTAAGATTTGTACCTTATCGTTCGACTAATAAAACAAGAAAAGATAACACTTTCGATTTACATCAGATTGTTGATGGTGCAAATCGTGTGTTATGACGCGTGAGACAGAAACGAGCATTATAAAAAAGTGTGGGGAACTTTAATTCGTCGTATGTTATGTGTTTTGGAGCACTAATAAATGATGGTGATGAAATGAACCGATCATTAATTTATATTCCTATAGCCATGACAATACTCCAACTTGTGCTGTTAGCATAACTGCCGCAGTAGTTTGACTGTGGAATGTTCGTTGTAATATTTCGTACTGAAAAAACTTTGAAGTTATAATATAAGTGACAAAATTCTTTTATCAAAAAATCTTGAATTCTTGAAATATGACTAAAATGGTAGGAGCTAATATTTTGTGAAGGCAACATCTAAGTATATTTTTTTAATAAAATTTTTCGGTAGATGGTTTGCTGGAGCAATGGAACATATTTGTGGTAATATTAAATGACTTCTAGAGTCTGTGTTTACAATTTACATGTGTGCTAGCCAATATTCGCTGGGCTTCATAACTGTTTGTTAGTCTATTCGTTAGGTAGCTCAATTCCTGCTTAATTTTTTTCTACAAGAGAAGATAGTCCTTTTTTTCATCATTTGAAGTTTGGAGCAATGTACAGTTTTATTGAAGAGACTGTAAAGGGTTTTATGCTTATCATATTCTTAGCTTCGTTTGTTTTCAACTCTATTTAAATATTTTCTATAGCTCGATTTTAGTTGATTCGCATTATCCCTGTGTAGGTTTTCGAAGGTGTTCTAGAGACAAGGGTGCTTATCGAATATTTTTCATATTATAAACTGCTTATGAACAGCACTCCTGTATAGTTTATGTTAAAATGCTCGCTTGTCGATATTTTTTTTTTAACTTTAAATATAAGAATATCGAATTTGATATCTTGCTAAGTAGTAAATGTACGGCGGTCGTAGCAAATAACTTATCAATTGTATGAAAAAATTAAGTTAAACATGGTAGTTAAAAGTTTGCCTGTCAATAATGAAATTTTAACAAAATTATTTCAAATTCCTCATCAGATCGAAGCTGTGCTTTGATTCACACAACTTTTCACATCTGAATAATTAAAATAACGACACAAAAGTATCGTCATTATAACTGCTTACAGGTGCAAACTTTAAATTTAAATGGTCTGTTAAGATTATAAGGATTCCAAACTGGATCTAATAAAGATTACTTCTAGGACTTGAAATCATATACTTTATTTTTACAAAAAAAAAATCTAACAGACAAGTGACTTTTATAAAACTCTACTTTGAGCATTTTAAAATTCTCTTCTGTGTTAAAATGCTCAATTAGCTTGGCTTGTTTTGATTGTCGAAAACAAAAAATTCGAAATTAATTCCGATGAAGCCGATGAAATTTAATAATTTTATTATTTAAAAATCAATTAAAAATTTTAACGTGTACAAAAATCATGCAACATAAAATTTATGATTAAAAGCATTTTCCCCATTAAGTCTTTCAATTTAAATAATTTATCCTGCATATCACGTACACGAATATATGAAAATGGATAAAAAGTATTTTCATTACACATCACAACGAAACAATTTTATTTTTAATTAGCTCCACAAGTATATAAAGTAGCAAATTTCATGTATAACATTTGGATAAAATTTAGGTTAAGTACTTTAATTAAATATATACTCGTTATACAGAAGTTTTTTTATATTTATAGTTTATATAGTTTGTATAGAGATTATCGTGTATATGCTTTATATTACGTATATTGCTACTTTGCTTGGTGCGAAACTGCAGCATACAATTATTTTAAACAATATACATATTTCTAATTAATATATGTTCGAATTTTATAATAGCTTAATCTGGCAAGCTTTTACGTCATTTGTACGAAGCATGTAAATATTAAAGTTATCTATCGTCTTCAGTAAATATCAACCTCTGCCTACTTCCTTAGCTATTCAGCCGTGAAACCAAAACTTTTATCCAGAGTCAAAACATTGTCTATATATTATCGTAACTCTAACGGAATTCGATCTAAATCACATGAATTTTACTTATCGGTAACTGCAATGTCTTTAGACGAGACCGTTACTCGGAACCAGAAATGTCTAGAAGAGTAGGTAAAGCATTACATTATTGTTCAAAGACAACCTAGTTTTGGCACTAATTATATCTATATGTTGGATGGATCTTTATTTGATGTATATAATTTTTGGTTTGGTATCAAGGATGTTTAGAGCGCACTGCTTGGTATAAATGCAAGTAAGGAGTGAGTGTGATTCGGACTATATTTGCCCTCTCAATTTGAATTTAGTCACAGTGTGTTTTCCTGATGTTTCAGGTTTTCCCAAATATGCAAGGCTATAGACTCAAAATTCCAAATTTCGGTTATCTAGAACTTTATAGACCACTCCAACAAACATAAAATCTACTTCAAACTCATTATGAATGAAACTCCATTCATTAACATTAAAATAAAATCGAAAACAACTCAGATTTTTCCAAAAATGCGTGGCATATCTGTCAAAATTTGGAATTTTTAAATTCGAAAAATCAAGATTTTTTTAAACTAAATGTCGCTTATCTAAAACTTTCTGGACCATCTTAAAAAACCCAAAATCCACTCATTTACTTTAAAATAAAATCGAAAAATTTAAGTCAGATTTTACCCAAATATACAAAGCTATAGACTATCAAAATTTATATTTTAAATTTTTTGAAACGTCAAAATTTTACCCGTAATTTCCGTTATTAAAACCTTCTAGGCCACCCTAAAAACTTCAAAGTCCACTCTAAATGCATTATGAACGGAATTTCACTCATTTAACATCAAAATAAAGCGACAATTTTAGCTCATGAGTGAAAATCTGAAGATTTTCCCAAATATACAATGCTATAAACTGTCAAAATTTGGATGTTTTTGGTTATCTAAAACTTTCTAGACCATCCTAAAAATCCTAAAATCATTTTCAAACTCAATATGAAGGGCACTCATTTTACATCAAAATAAAATCGACAGTATTAACTCAGATTTTTCCAAATATGCAAAGGAATAAATTGTCAAAATTTGGATTTTTTATTTTAAATGAATCAAGATTTTTTTAAACATGATTTCAGTTATCTAGAACTTTAAAGACCAGCCTTAAAATCCAAAAATCCACTTCAAACTCATTGTGAACGAAATTCCACTCAGTTACATCTAAATACAATTGAAAATTTAAGCTCAGATTTTCCCAAATTTGCAAGGCTATATACTGTAAAAATTTGATTTTTGATTTTCGAAAAATTCAAATTTTTTTAAACGTAGTTCTGTTATATGGAACCTCTAGAACATCCTTAAAACCAAAAATTCACTCTAAACGCATTATAGTTAAAATTTTAGTCATTTTACATCATACAAAATCTGTAAGCTTAGATTTTCTCAAATAAGCAAAATTTGGAACGTCAAAATTTGGGTTTTTTCTTTTTAAAAAAACAAGATTATTAAAAACGTAATTTCGGTTATTTAGAACTTTCTAACCCACCCTTAAAATCCGAAAATTCACTCTAAATGGATTATGAACCGAATTCTACTCATTTTACATCAAAATAAAACGAAAATTAATCTCAGATTTTCCCAAATATGCAATGCTATAAGCTGTCAAAATTTGGATTTTTTTATTTCGAAAAATCAAGATTTTAAAACTTAATTTTGGTTATTTACATCTTTCTAGACCATTCTCAAAAATTCTTTCTAAACGCATTACAAACAGAATTCCACTCCTTTTACATAAAAATAAAATCCGAAGAAATATGCCGCCAAAATTTGGGGTTTGCATTTTGGAAAATTTGAGATTTTTTTAAACTAAATTTCGAATATCCAGAACTATTTAGACCATCCTAAAAATCCAAAAATCCACTCTAAACGCATTATAAATGGAATTCCACTCATTTTCTGTCAAACTCCAGTACTTGCACTTGGTTTTCGGCCAAAGTAGACTAATAATAATCCAATTTTAAATTCAGGCAGCCAATTAAATACTAAAATCAACAGCAGAAGAAAATGTACAAAATAACGATTGATTACCACAAAGAACCACTTTTGGTGACCCTCATATTTGCGTCCCAGAACACTATTAGATAAAACAAGCACAGTAAAATGAATTAAAACCTATTTTAACCATATCATATATAAAAATGAGCCTCACTGAAAGAAAAAAAGTTGTGGGCGCAAACGGGTTAACCAAAATGCTTCAACGGACAAGATATTTAAATGTCTGGAAAAACACCGTTCACAAGAAAGTTTTGATTTTGTTAAATATGATAAAATAATTATTTTATCACATTTAACAAAATCAAAACTTTCTTGTGAACGATGTTTTGCCAGACATTTAAATATCTTGTCCGGAGTTCTCCAAGGTAGCAACTTATTAGTTCCATTTTATTTAAAGACGATGAGAGGATACGTTTTAGACATTGCGAGCCTGCTTCTTTTACATAATATTGTTGTCGAAATAAATAAATAATTCGTAACCAAAAATATAATTACCTTTTGTAATTTCGTATGTCTCTTCGTTCAAATATTATCAGCCATGTCGTATACTTGTCCGTCAGAGTGCAACTCTCACAAGTAACATAAATGACTAGTGATTCAAGGTATTGGAAACTAAACACTCTAAAAACTCTTTTTAAAAAAAATTGCGATAGATCAAGATGATACATGTTTGAAAGATATATTAACTCCTTCATCTAGGCCTTTAAACCAATTCAGAAATCTGGTTTATGAGAAATATACTTAATTGAAAAATGAAACAATAGAAAATCCACTCAACAAAGACTAAACAAAATTTACCGACTATTCGAGTTCATATAATGATATATAGTCATATAAACGTCTTTAGTTGTCCATGATGGTATTTCACTTAAACCAACTGTACATATAAATTCTAACCCTTATCTCTAGAACCTCGAACAATCGTATTCTTTTTTTTTTTTTTTTAATTAAACATTTATGATAATTTTTTTTTATTATGTTTTTACATAGTTCCATAACAATAAAAATGCTTCCTTTTTTTTAAGCATGCAAATTTATTTGTAACAACTTAAAAAAAAAAGGATTTCGGTTTCGTACCAAAAGTTAATTTAATTTGTCTAGACAACACAAAATAAAAGTCAACGAAGAAAGTCTAAAACTTTTTTGTCTACTGTATATTATGTGAAGGTGATATATAGTAGCATATTTATAGTGTTTAGATATTTAGGATGGGAGGCTTTCTTTGCCATGTGATAAATTGAGATAATTTGATCCATAATTGATTTTTTCACATCATTAACCTTTTTAAGTTTTTTATGACTGCTTAAATGAAGCTATAATATTTGTTTTTGTTAGTTTACAGGATCCTACAAAATGCTACTGATTTTTTGTCTTTTAAATTTATTTATGTAGTAATGTGCTTGTAGATTACCTTTTGGCATAAGTTTTGCCTTTGTATATTTTTAGAGCTTAAAAGCCGTCTTGACGATCTCATTGGGGTAGAATATTATTTACTTGTAAAAATATCTATTTAGAAATATTGACACACCCTCGTAAGAAGTTCAGAAGTGAAACTGAACATGTGTTAATTTCTAAGGGAAGGTCTTGGATCATCCAAGATGTGACATCGAATCAGTCGGTTGCCAAATACATTGGCAGTGATCATCACTGGGGTACTGCACAGCTAAGTTGTTAGTTTTATGACAAGTCAGGGGTCACAAGAAGACGAACCTTACGTTTCAACTGCGAAGATCTGATAAACGAAAATGAGAAAACACATTATCGAAATCTTGTGAATATTAGCCTTCGAACAATAAACCTTTACCTTAAAAGTGTCAAATGGTGTATTTGAAAGTTATAAAGTACAGACCGCGGGGATGTGTATAGAAGATCCACCCTACAAGAAATTGAGACTGGCCATGCAGAGACTAAAAAAATTGTTCCCTGACGTTGATAGAATTAATTTCGTTCTTTTGATATTTGTATAGGGGATACTTTGTGAAACTATCTATTCGATCTTATTCGATTAGTACGGCAAAACGAGGTTATGCCTGATGAACCGCGATTGATATGCCTTATCATTAAAAAAGGAGATCGCTCAAAATCCGAAAACTATCGCGGTCTAGCTCTCGTTTACAAAACAGACAAGTTACTGTTTCACATATTGTAATATTGTAGATAATTAATTTCCTGGCGGAAGAAGTTTTAAACTTCCTGACTTCTAGTCTTCTTTGGTAGTTGGTGACTACCAAAGAGGATTTCGTCTGAATCGATCAATCACTGATCAAGTTGTTATGCTGAGATTGATTTTGTTTTGTTGGAATAGCGTTTGGTTTGCTTTGTGCTATCTGTGAATACCTTAAAAATATGTGCAATGCTTTGTCAAAGAAAACCAGCTTGAACCATCACTCCACCCAGTGCCTGGCATTTGCAGATTATATCTATGTTTAATTGGGCTAAATAGCAACAATACGCTAAAGAATTCTTTCAGACCAATATGCAATAAAGTTGGCGACCACAAATTTGAAGAAATGAAAATTTTCCTATACCACAGATCCCATGTCACTTATGATAATTGTGTAGAAATAGATATTAAAGCGCTCGTCGTCGTGCAGTAGATGCCTTACGCTCAATGCTAAATTCAAAATACCTTAGAAATACCGATACGCTAAATTTGTCTAACGTGTTGATCAGACCTGTTGCCATGTATGAGCATAATAGTTGGATCCTGACGGATGAGTATGAGAGATGGTTAATGACTACGAGGTCAAACATTTGAAAAAAAATTTTGATAATGTCCATGATATAAAAGAACAACAACTACGGTACAGAGGTTACTGACGACGACGATGGCTCTTCAAGATATAGAGAAAGACTTATCTTCTTCAGGTTGTGTAAAAAAATATGGAAAGCAAACTCGACACGGAAACCATTTCAAAGCTGGTATGTTGATTCTGTTTGGGAGAAGCTCTTCCAACTATTCCGTAGATAATTTTAAATCCTTTTTTTCTCCACCACCAGCTACATGAAGGATGCACGAATATAGGTTCGCTTAGAATATATATCTGCACATTGCATTGGTCCAGCTAGCCTGTACTGGCATGGACAATGGCTCGGACTATGGATTCTGCACACCAACCCCCACCAAGGGTGTCATAGTTGAGTTCACCTTCATCACCGATCGCAATCAAGTAATGAAAAATCCGTTTACATTCCTATTCCGTTGGGATTGGAATCTGGTACCTCCCGACTCAAACACCACAGCTTTAACCACTACGCAAATTGTTTGGTATGTGCTACCTTAATAAATAGCTTAGCAGTTTGTTGATGTTTTGCGATAATAAGTAGATGTTGCTCATGGTAGTCCTACGGAAATTCAGATTGCTTTTTAATTTTGCTTTTATTTCGACTCTTTTCATCAAATCGAGGGTTTCAAATGCTGTCTTTGTGCCATTTTGATCAATTGGTTTGCAGTATTTTTGACACATTTAGTTAAATTTCTATCTGACCTGATGTTACTGCTACTATTATTAGCATTAGCTAGATTACCTTCTTAAAATCAATTTGAAACCCATTTCACCATAAATGCATGGTTGAAAATCTGAAATCTGCGGAGTTATCGAATGTACAAATGTTTTGAATTTATGGGGCTTGCTTTTCATCCACTCCATACTATAAAAGTTCATATCTCTTAGCACTCTGTTAATTAGATTATTCAGTACACTTGCTTTGCATATAGTTTTGGCATATGTTGCTATGATATTCAATGTCTTTGCTGGGGTTTCAACGTTAATAATGTTGATTTAATAGATGATCTGTCAAGAAGTATATACCGCTGCTGCGTAATCTGTACTTCTGTAATATCACAAAATCCATGTAATTTTCTGACTTTTGAACTCCGTTAGTTTAGAGACGGAGATATAATATTGCAGACAGTTTAATTTTGCAGGTTATTTTAAGGTTGGAGGTATCTCCTGAGCAGAGATCTGAACTTGAAATTTTTTTCTTTTCATCACTTATTTTATCAAATCATCGGGAAATTTTTTCTATAAAATTTTGCTGATATTTTTGATCATATTTTTGATTGGATATACTTTTATGTGTCCACAAATTTGTTTTCTGCCCATTATATTTTCTTCACCGAAGTATAGAATTGGAATTATATCCTGATGTCGTCTGGGGCCGATGAGTTGTATTTGATTGAAACTAAAATTATGTTCGTCTTATATAGCTGCATCACTCTTAGATTTGTAAAGGTAATGTTGTTTTGACGACTGCATGATGAGAATTGTATAGAATTCGTTGTTCTACTATTCCATGCACTTAATTAAATATCCCCGGATGGAATAACCTCTAATATACTTTTTTTAGGACTTACTAACTGTACAACCAATCCACATTCTAGTTATATGAATTTTACCAAAGTCATGATAAGATGTCCTTAGTGATCGTATATTTTGTTGAATAGAATATAGGAAGTCGTACCGTGCAAAATCCGTCAGGGCCTCGCAGAGACTTTTTTTTAAATTCCATTCATTAATATCTATCAAGAAAACCGCATGTACTATATACGGAATATTTAATTTTGTTTCCCGAGGTGATGGGTTCTGCTTAATTTACTTTTACAACGTGTTCATCAAAACATTTAAAACATAATCAGCATGCCAAAAGCTGTCAGAGTTGGGTTGGCTTATTATAATTCAGATCGGCATACATTATGATTTTTTATAAACTATTGAAATGTGGTACTGACGATTATAATTATTTATTTGAACTATCAATGTGACCAATAAAATATCCGTATTGGTTCTTTAAATAGCTTGTTATGTTGGTTTTCAGTTGGGTTCGTTTTTGAAGTGGCCTGTTTATTTTCGTTGCGATCATACAACGTTGATTATTGTAATGCAGCAACGTGTTATTATTTCCTTAACACACGAAAAAATTGTTGGTATCTGCATGATGGCGAATTTAGATAAATCTGATCGTTTAGTTACACAGCTCACAGATCTTCGATTTTTGAATGTATAATAATATTTTTAAACAAATGATTTTTGAACAAAGGCGACTCTAAAGCGACATTAGTCATGCTTTTAGAAATACAATCTAACTTTATTAAGTGATGCCTTAAAGTAAATACAAGTTATTATATACTCTTTGGTACTCCGTAATAGATTTCTAGCTTTACAATAAAGTCGTCGATTATATTAACTTATGTTTGCTTTCTATGGTTTGTAACATAAGTGACAATTAATAGTATCATTTTTGATCTATGGTGCAAGCCATTGAGGTACTGTACAAATTACTATGATATACATTAAAGCTGCAGTATTAAATCTTTCACTATAATTCATTTAACACTCCTATAATATCTTAATAAATCTTAAAACTTATCTTAATCTAAAACGTAACATAGTGTGACGGTATTACTAGATTATATTTTCCCAACTGTTTGATTCATTTGTTCGGTGAAAATCTTGCTACACGTTATGCTAGTTTTAATCAGTTAAAAAAAATAATAGTTCTGGAAGATTATTACCTTTTATCACCTTTTATTCCACAATCCATTTTTGTTTGTGGTGTGTTTTGGAAAAAAGGATCTAGAATTTTTAAAATCCAAGTAGTGAAACAAAAACGTCTATAACATGTTCCTAAAACACTTGGTCATTTTTATTAAAAAGATTAAACTTGGACAACCACGAGTTATCAAATGTTCATGAAATATCAGGACAGCAGCATAACAGGTGTATGATTTGCTTTTTTATTTGCATAAAATTTAAACTTGGAAATTATGTGTAAAAATGCCAGATAAATGTCTTCCAAAATTTTTTTCGCATGCTGGAACAGCATTTCTTTTTTTGAAGTTTCCCATCACTTATTGACATAAATCTTGTTGACATAACTTTCCCAGTGACAATTTCTACACACTGGCGTAGTGCTTGGATGTTTTGATATGCTGCTGCCTCCTCAACAGATATTTGAGTATTTTCTACGATCATTCCTTGCCATCTTCTTTACTTGTCGCACCTTATTTCCGTATATGCATATCACCACTGCCGTGTTATGCTGATATATTAGTACTTTAAATTTTCGGAAAACCTGAGGTTTCCGATTGTATTCGTGTTAGCCGAGTACATCCGAATGGTCACAAGTGGTCAACCAAATTTGTATTAATCATGCTTGACGTTAAATGATGTGCTATCCCTTCTATCTCATCAACTCGACTATAGATCAATTTACTCCAAATCCGAGGCGAGTAAAATCATTACATAACATCGTCACAGATGACGAATTTTGGATTTTAAAAAATAGTAGTCGACTGTATTTGTCTGTCAAGATGAAGAAACTACTTAGAAATGTTCATGCAATGACTTAAAAAATGCAAAAAAAAAGCAATTTGACACCTTAAATTAAAGCAAATTAGTAGATTGCGATGATAATAGACTAAAAGGTTATTCGTGAAAAAGTCCGACAAATCCACTTTAATAATCAAGTGTTTACATATTCGAATTTTTATCAAACCAAATTATTCCATAGTAGGTCTTGTAAATATTTTTTCATTTATGCTGGCAAAAATGTGAGGAAAAACGCTTGCGTTCAAATTAGAATACTCCTAGGGTAAACATTTAGGGTAAATATATGACATTTAGGCGATTATACATATAAAATTTGTTTGATTATTTTAAAACGATACCAGTAACGACATCTAGCACGTCAATATTGGGCCATGGTAGTACTATGGTAGTACTATGTGTATTTATATTATGCAGTATTATAAATATTAAGATAATTAGAGCAGAATTGTTGAGTAAACTTGAGCTATTTGTCAATAACAGGTGTAAAAGGCTTATGATCTTACATCTCATGCTGCTTTCATAAAAAAATTCTGCAGAATATTTTTAGTAATATTTCTTCGGCAAAACATGATGGAATTAAATATTGTTTATCTTTTTTAGTAAATTCCGAAAGTGTATACCAACTTAAAATTGAATTTTATTATTTATTACTAAAAAATTACTAAAAAAGATAAACAATATTTAATTCCGTCATGTTTTGCAGAAGAAATATTACTGAAGAATTCTGCAGAATTTTTCTATGAAAGCGACTTGATACATCAAATTCGATTTCCTATTAAATTTGATTATTTTTTGAGTGTGCCTTGACCTGTCAAGAAGAAAAAAACTAAACAGATAAGTTTTTTGTGAAATATATATTTTAATTTTCTATTCACTTAGAAGGCCTTGTCACTGTAAGTGAATTCGGCTGCGGAAGGGCTCCATATTCAATCGGTCCCTAAAACTGGTTTCATTGTTCTCATTGTTTACGATGCTTACGTCATTCTGTTTTGATTAATTTTTCGTTTGTAAAATGAATTTTTATTTTGAAATTCATTTTACAAATATTCGGGGCATTAAAACTAATTTCAATTACATTTTAACTCACCTGGAGCATAATATATATACACATAGTATTATACCATGGTATGTAAGCCCATTGACTTGCTAGAAGTCGCTACTGGTATCGTTTTAAAATAATCAAACAAATTTTATATGTATAATCGTCTAAATGTTTGATATTTATTCTAAATGTTTACGATATTCTATCTGGAACATCAATGGGTAAAACTGTTTTTTTCTTATGATGGTAGTACTATATGTATTTATATTATACCTAGAGTTAATGAAACCTTCAATTTTTAGTTTAGGTGAAGTTCAAGCTTACTATTCTTAGGCGATCCAAATGACTTTAAATGTCCGGATTATTCGCGTATTGACTATTTGATTCCACATCGAGGGGTGATTCTTTTTGTAAGGGATGATCTCCTGTTTTAATGTACCTAAATTTATTTTACCTAGTTCCAATCCTGCATTTAATACTTTATGGATTGAAATTAAATTTTAATCTCGCTCTATTTTTATTTGTTCTCTGTACCGTATTCCAAATCTACCACATGCAGAGACATGTCACGAGTTTGATATAATTTCAAATTCAATTGATATGATCTATCAGATCTCTCCAATGTCCCAAGTGGTTGTCTTGTGAGATTTTGATATTCACAATGATACTTGCTTAGGATTGTCTTAACCAAGAGATCAAACAGGTGAATATGTTGAATTGTTTGCGGGGATGAATAGTCTTGTCCAACTTGTAGGCAAACCAACTCGGTACTCTGACATATTTGGTTATTCATCTCATTTGTTGGACTTATTTTTGACTACCATGCCTGATAAATATTCTAATGATGTTAATGCTCCACTAGGTCTGTTTAAATTATCAATGAATTCTGACATTTTTCCCTCTATTTGGAAAACAACAAATATTCAACCGGTTCTTAAGAAAGGTGACAAAACTTCTTCCAAGTACCGTCCAATTGCTTTGTTGTCGACCTTGTCCAAAGTAATGGAATCTATTGTGAATGTTCACATAATAAACTATTTCGAAAGGCATGCGCTTTTACCAGATTTTCAATATGAGTTTCGTAAGAATCGCACTTCACGTTATCTTATTGCGTATTTCACTCATTTGTGGGAGAAAAAGTATTGAAAAATATGGTGAGTCGTATCTCTAGATATTTCAAAAGCATTTGATAGAGTATGGCATCAATGTCTGCTCATTAAAATTCGGTCCCTGAATCTTGATAGTTATCTTATTCAATGGATAGAGAGTTATTTAATAGGACGATTGATCAAGGTAGTATTAGACGACATTTCATCCGACTCGTATGAAATTAATGCTGGTGTACCGCAAGGTTCATCTTTATCGCCTACCTTAATTTTGATCAATATCAAAGATATTTTTAAATTGGCATCATGTGGTATCCACTCTTTTGCTAATGATACTACAGTGTCTGCTTATATTAAGTTTAATAGCCAAAATGACTGCTAGTCCCATTTAATTTGCTCTCGTCAAATTACAAATAGTTCACTTCTGACTTGCATTGATAAGGTCATTGAATAGGGCAAATCTAAAAGGAGTTATCCCTAGGCAACGTGTGAATTAAGAAAAAATAGACAACGAATATGACACACTGACAAATGAATACTATTTCATAACCTCGATGCCAAATTGTGCATCATAAAATCGTATTTATCAAAGTTTGGCTTTGGCACTTCGTATTTACCAAAGTTTTTAGTATTGTCGGATATATTATTATTGGTTCGAACGTCACTATTTTTTCTTATTCCGAACGATTTTTTAAGCTACTTACTTTGAAGAATACTTATGTGAAACATTGACGGATACGGATTGCTGGTATATCGCAGTACCATTACGAAAAAATATCTTTAACAAATAGCACTCAGTCGCTAAAACACTTATAAAAAATTGAAACATGGTATATCTGCCCTTTCTAAATTTTGGTACCTCAACCACAGCTCATTACTCTTTATTCAACCAAAAATCATATTATTCAAAGCTTTTAGTCAAGTTAAATTTAAACGTATATCATAGTTTTAATGGGTTTGTATAGTGATAAGTACACAAAAAATGATGGCAAATATTTTTTTCCAAACACACTCGGTTCTATTGTGTAGAAACCTATTGTTAAAATGTCATGCTTATCATGTAGAATGATAAAAAAAAATCAATAATCGAAAGAAGTGAAGAAGAAAATTATAGAAAAACTTTTTATACATTTTCCGGTTATTAAATTTTTTTTTTTTTTTTCAAATACAGTAAAGGAAAACCAAGTCAAACGAAAAAGGAAGTATGGTCTTAAATACAAAATCAGCTTTTGTGTGAGTGGACAATGGATTGTATATTTTTATCAAAATTCTTTATTTGATGGAATTATTATTTCTAAGAATATTCATTTGTTTTGGTTAAGGTCAACTACGAACGACGTTGGTATCATGTACTTTTTCAATCTTGAACAATACAAAGATATCTTCGGATTGAACAATACAAAGATATCTTGGGGTTGGCAATAGTTCAATTGTCAACAAAACACATTGGATGGTTTGTTTCTGACCGTTTTGTGAAGTTTTAAGTTGAGTTTGTAGCTTACAGACTATATATGTTGCTGATTTAACCTATTTTGGCCCGACGTTATAAAAATTGTTCCTATAGATGACCTCAGTAAACTTAATTTTTTATTTCTTCTTGGCCCAAAGTGAAAAAGGTTGTTTTGTATTTCAAAGCAGTCGATAGTCATTTGTCTAAGCTACGTTCAGCATGCAACTAGCCAACCTGTCTATTAAAAGTATTCATTTGCCCACTGATTTAAGCCAATCCAAAGATAAAGACTTTTAACGACAGTTGGGATGATTTAATGAAATGTATACCGGATCACGACGTCAGACTAGTGGTTGGTTACTTTAATGTTAAAACTGGCATAACTGAGACTGATTAAAAACAAATATAAGTCAAGGATCACAGACTATTGTACCTTAATTTTAAAGGGTCTAAGTTTTCATCTAATATACGAAGATGAGAAAACACAATATCAGAATCTTGTTAGCAATAGCATTATAGAAACCAATCACCGTTCTGATAATGGGAAAGCTCAATGGAAAGAATTGAAAACTAAGCTTATCTAGTGCTGCCCAGGTGACTCTAGGTATATAGTACAATTAAACCCAAAATTAGTTGAATAATGTGGATTAGATATGGATGATACGAGGAGATATAGAACATGGTTGATACAGGAAGAGCATATTTCAGTTGAGCACGGACAAAAGCCAAATAGAGGGTGATTAAACAACTGATGTCAGTTTCTTCGTTTTTTTGTTTTATTTTTATGTAGGAAAAAAATTTCAAAAAGACAAAGTGTAGAGGATAACCAAATACTACACTCAACAGTGTGAGGTTCTTGCCTACTAAAAATAACCTACAGCCCCAAGTAGAATCCAGACTGGAAACACTTTCACATTACTTCAGTCTCGTGCTACTGGCCAATATGAGGCCCCTAGATCCAGCTCAGGAAACAAATCCATTTCCCAATGATCACACTAATCCGAGGCTGGAAGTTACTTTTATCAATCTAGCCGTCCATCGACCTATTATTTCTTCCCCCTTCCTATCATCTTCTTTGCTTTGCCTTCAAACTTCTAGTGTGGACTCTGGCCATACCTTCTTACACTCTCACATCCGCACTCAACCAAAGGATCTCTCAGTGCACAAATGCAAGCAGATCAATTTCTATTGCTCCAGCAACAACAAGAGCCGCGACATCAGATACCGTCCGATAAGCACAAGCTCACCATGATACTGGGTCGATAACATACGTGTTCAATACTTCTGTATCTCTATGGCATAAGTCTATATCTATGCTTCCTAGAGCAGGATTGAAAGTACCATTGACATGAGAGATTTTTGTCTACTAGAGCCAGGACCATCCACGTTTGCCACTAAACTACCACACCCGCTTTCTCGCAAGATTTGCGAGTATATGATCAGAGAAGGAGAGCTTGGCGTCTAGGGTTATCCCTAAATACTTTGTAGTCCTCTTTGTTTGAACCACCTGCATACCAATAATCAAGGGAATGACAGTTAGTATTCTTTGTCTAGTAAGTATGCTGATCTCTGTTTTTGCAATCGACAATAATTGCACTCCGCGTTCAACCATCCCAGTGTTGACTGTCTTCATATCTTAATTAAGTTTAAGTAGAAATTTTAAGAAATTTAAACATTTAAACATTTAAACATTTAAACATTTAAACATTTAAACATTTAAACATTTAAACATTTAAACATTTAAACATTTAAACACTGCCTGTGTCACTGCCTGTGTGAGCAGTCCTCAACAACTAGCCAATCTACTTGAATTCTACGGCTACCACCAGTTTTCCTAAAATGTCACGTAAAGCGCCTTCTAGCCCACCCACTTTAACCCGGAACTCTGAAATCGTATCATTCAGTGATAGGTATACGCTTAAAACCGTAATACCTCGACTTATTACCCAGACGTAGCCGCTACCAATCCAAGGTTATCAATGCGGATGATATGAGTGTCTATACCACCCAGATTACCACACATTGCCCAAAAGGTCCAAGGACCAGTTCAAGGGGTTACTTTCCTGGAACAGCTCTCGAATCAACTGCATCAGAAGGTCTTCTGCAGCTATTTAAGTTTCCTTGCTTCGACCCTTTTTCTGACACGGCTATAGACCCAGCCACATTTGAGTATACCCATGTTTATAGCAGCTTTAAAGTGCCATCGGTTAACTAAGTCGACAATCACTTTTTTTATCACATTGTTTGAACACCAGGTAGACTATGATGTCTTAAATCTCATTCTCAAGGTCACGTTGGAGTACCGCCTTGACTTGGTCTCTCCGAATTAGGCGATTTATACCTTTTTTGAAAAATTAGTCCCTTAACTTTTCCATTCTATCCAACCGCAGTTCATAAACTCTCTTGAATCTTAAGGAAAGCTCTGTCAGGGTTTAGTTCATGGATAATTATCCATATGCTATTTTCCTTATGCGTCAGGTACCACCGGCTTTAGAAGGTCCCATAGTTCCACTGCCTCTGTCTCTGTTTCATTAGCAGGGAAAAATCAGCAATCCTATCCCTTTCGGTAGCCGGTTAGGTAGGTTGGGTAAGTTTCGGCCGCAGAGCACCCTGGCTCATGCGTTTTGCCACCCTTTCAATTTTGTTCTTTTTTAGGCGTCCGAAAAAGCTTTTCTTTTGCCTTTTGCTTAATCTTTCGGCAAGTGCTCAATCTTGCGATGAAATTGTGGGCAATGTGGTTTGAGTCTTCTTTAAACAGATTTCCAAAAATATTTTCGGTCATAATTAATGTTTTTTAGAGCCATAATTTAATTAGGCTATGTGTATTAAAATACTCCTCAAAGGCAACGTTAACATCTTGGAACAGTTTTCTGTTCATGTTCACATTGATATTCTTCAAGTGCCTCTTATTGATTTTGTTCTATGTCGTAATTTTTGAGATTGCGGAATTTTATCTTTGAACGCACGAAATTTTTAAGAAATTTTTGCAAGATAAAAGTCCCCAGGTACAAAGAACACGTGATTGTTCACTGATGAGTCACTTTGATTGTTTGAAAAGGTAGCCCAAGGTTTCACAGAAATGTAAGTATTCATCCAAGCTTGAGTTAGATTTTAGCTCAAAGAATTCCAAATGCTGAGTTTTTTTGAACAGTTTGTTTTGAAATTGCCGTTTTAACTGAAATGAGCACACCACCTTTGGATGGCTTATTACTTAAAAGAGTCAGAGCAATATTTGAATGAAGTTTCACAGATAATATATATGCGTCAAAGTTGCTTTATAGAACACCGATAGAAAGTTGTACAGCTTTAGATGTGCTTTAGATTTGGCCCCAAAACAAAATGGCACATCAAATAAACAAACAAACTTCCCACTCTATAAAAGTATATAAACTTTAAAAAAAAAGTTTCATAAATCGGCCATTATATCAATCCAATTACAAATAATTTCATTAATGAAAAATGATAAAATATTCAATCAATTTACCAAACCAAAAAATGGCAAAATAGCAACCATTTTCCAAAAATAGAATTTCAATTATGTTAATTGCGTTGAATCGAAATAACAGCAAAAGCTGTTAAACCTGAAATGTTGTAAAATGGGTGAAGTCGAAAAAGAAGACAAAGCGGAAAAGTTCGTTTATACACAGTAAAAAAGTTTTAACTATACGTATATACTTCATGTAACAAGAGTTTGGAAAAATAATGGAAAACTGCACACGTAAAACATTTCTATATAGCAAAATAATATTTCGTGAAAAAGCCATAAATTTTCCTAACCTCATTTTTTTTAATTTTTTTTTTTCGTTTTGTTTGTCTCGTTTCAGATTTCAAAAGTTTAAAATTAAAAATATTTTCAAAGTTTTAAAAAAAAAATCCACAACCAGTATCCAGTATGTATGGTGATGGAATATTTATGCAATTTATAATTTCCTTTCTGTTACTTAATCAATGGACCAAAGTGGTCAATTACGTCGGGTATTCACCCAATTAGATGAACCACATCTGTTACAAACACTCGAATCGTTAGATACGGTACGTGCGCTACATCAAACTGTGGTTGCGCTACGTAAAGCTCTCGAAAATTCACAGTTAGAAATTGAAAAATTAAAAAAACAAATTACCGTACAGCACGATATAGGTGAGGGGAAGAGTGCATTTCAAGAAAATTTAGAGAAAAATAATTCGAAAAAAGTCAGCTTTAGCGATACGGTTGACGAAAATTTTAAAATTAATACAAAATTTACCGATAATCTAGATAAAAGTGAACCTAAAATAAAATGTGATAAGCCCGAAATTAGTGTAACCACATATCCGGTAACATCGTGTGGCGGCACCACAACAATGTCATCGTCTACAAATAAAATTGGTGTTAAAATTCGTGTCTCGTCGAATATAAACGTCGATGATAATAACGAGACGAGTAGTAGTTCGGATTTAGATAGTGCACGCAGTTCAAATGACAGTAAAGAAATGCAGGATAAATCAAAAACAGAGACTGAAGTAAATAATCTACAAATCAATATAATACCGGAAGAACCCGAAACAAATAAAATGGATGATGATGAAAAAACACCGGCTAACGAGAGTATAGAACTTTTTGATCAACTACAGCCAAAATCTGAGTCGACCTCATCAAATCGACATTTGGATATTGACAATATCAGTATCAATTCAATGTCGGAAGGTGATAATTCGGTGTTCACCGAAGGTGTTGTAACCCCAGTTGATCCTACAAGACAACAAAAATCACGGTCACAACAACACGAATCAACGACATCCGAACAGCAGGAAGAAGTCGACGATATTGAGCTAATATTCAGCTCGGACGATAATAAAGACGTGCTGCAAGAAGACCTAGTTTCAATATCAGATTATGAGCCATGGCAAGCGGAAGGTGAATCGGGCACACCAATTTTACTTAAATATTCACCTCTTCCGTCCGAACATTTATTACACGAAAATTTACATCAAAAATTAGAGGACATCGATAGTAGCGCCAGTGATAGAAAAGCGAAAAAAATGCTTAAAGATAGAAAAACAAAATCGGAACGATCTGAAAGTTCGGAGGAAACAAGTTTAGATAAAATAAATCAAAGTGTAGATAATGCCATGAAATCATCAAGTCTTGAGAAAGGCTACAGTACACACGAGGAGGATGATGACGAGGACGGGGAGAATGATGAAAATTTTGGACCACGAGACGAACGTTTCGATAAATTTGATCCGGTAATTTTTTTTAACTCTTGTACTCGTTAAATATTTGGTTTTAATTGTATCCTAATTTCAGATTACACCTTCAAAAATGGGAGGGAAATGGAAAAATTTTAATGTACTAATCGAAACGGACATATCAAAATGTGGTATTCTCGAAGAAAGTATGATTGATATGAGTCGACGAAATACGTGTCCAAATCCTCCAGCATATCGACCAATTATACATCCTACGGCATCGCAAATAAAACAACAACAACAGCAGGCAACACGTTGCCCATTGGCGGTGAAATTTTCACGAAGTCCGCGGTCTCAATTCCCGAAGCAAAACTCTCGACCAGTTTTGGTCGATAAAAATCAACAGTACGGTCCAAAACGTAGCAGTTCAGCACAAACGGAAATTTCTGCCCTACCCGACTATTGGCGATCGGAGAGTCATTTAGCAGGTGGCTGTTACGATGGTATCTATACACTACCATCGAAATTTGTTCCACCACTTTTACCATCATTTCGGAAATTTCCATTGCGGTAAGTATTATTTGTATATATATTTAGGATAGAACCGGAAAAATTAATTACATTTTCATTAAGTTTCATTATTTTTGTTTTTGTTTTTTGTTTATTGTTAATGATGTGCTAACACGAACTAGAATTTTTTTTGTGTGTGTGTTAATTTAATTGTCTAAACCAAATAAATTTGACCTAAATTATTTTACACTGTAGCATGTAACAAGCCACGAATACATAACATACATAAGACTAGACTTTACCTAATACTTCCGTCAACAATTTTAAGGTTTAACATTAGATGCACGGGAACAACCCACTAAGTGTATGTTTACAGTAGTTTGCGTTTCGTTTAGCTTCTTGTTGAAACGAAAACAAACAAAAACTTATTCTTATCAGTAACGGGGTGGAAAAATAAAATTATTCCACCTAAAACCAACAAAAAAGCTTTAAAAAAGTTTTCAATTTATAATCGTTATGCACGCAAATCACATAACAATGAAAACATAAAAGTTGATACAGTTTTGGTGTAGAACCATAATGCCACCGCTGCGATTAAACTAGTATTACGTATTATGGTGGGTGGAAAAAACTGATTTTCAATTTTCCTTTTTTATATGATTAAATAATTCAATTTCACTATCGACAGCGGGATGTTCATTTTATGTCGCATTTTAGTTAGCATGCTGACATTATCAAATTTCTAATTTAAATAGGTTTGGCCAACTGTAATGATATAATTTTGATTCAGATTAACATTGCTACCAAAAAAACTGGAAATATCATAGTTGGAAGTAGAGGTGGACATGTATGTACCTTCGAGATCTCAAAAAATGAGGTGTGCATCTATCTATACAGCATAAAATTCCCGGAACGTGCATTTTTTCTATTGACCACCTTGCTTTATATAAACCAGTAAAATGTATGTAACATATCTAAATATACCAGAATCAAAAAAATGTATGATGCCTATAGCCCCCATGAAAAACATGACAGTTCTGCCGAAATCGGAAAAATTTTAATTTCACGAAATGCATAATTGCGCCCAAAAAAAATATGACATTTTACCTAAATATACAAAATTTTCATAAATCCAGAAAAGATTTGAAAACCAAAACTCAAAAAAGGGAAAAATTGTAGATTCGGGACACGTTTGGTGGCTATCCATGAAAACTTTAAAGTTTATGCCAAAATTCCAAGAAATTTTAAAATTAACGGATTGCATGAATTTTAACCTATTAAAATCATGACATTTATACCAAAACCCAACATATTCCAAAATTCAGTGATTGCATGAAAAATTCAGGGATTGCATGTCAATTTGAAAAACTCCCAAAACTCAAAAAACGTTTTAAGTTTAAGTCATAAAACCATGACATTTATGTCAAAACTTGAGAAATTCTAAAATTCTGATATTAAATGGTGGTTAGCCTATAAAAACCCTAACATTTATGCCAAAAAAACTCCAAACGTCCATAATGTCCATTAAACCTAAGGCATTAATGCCAAAAACCAAGAAATTCTAAAATTCTGGGATTGCATGATGGCTAGTCTATGAAAATCATGGCATTTATGACAAAACCCGAAAGATTCCAAAATTTCGGACACGCTTGTTGGCTAGTACTTGAAAACCATTACATGTTTAGCCAAAAACCGAAAAATTCTAAAATTCAGAGATTACATGATTCTGAACCAATGAAAACTATATGACATTTTGCTAGGCAACGAAAGTGTCTAAAATTCATGGAACACTTGATTGTTCTACCATAAAAACCCTAACATTTATGTCAAAAACTTAGAAATTCAAGAATTCTAGGCTATCTATTTATGCCAAAAAACAAAAAACAAAAAATTCCGAACTTCAGAAATTCTATGATAGTTAGATTCTAATTAGATTATAATTAATGACTGTTTCAATTTCTGCTCCAAATTTGATATTCAGCTTAGGTGGCCTACAATTATTAAGAAAATGGAGAATATAATTGCGAGTGTTTTGAAGATTTTGTTGAAGGACTACATTCTTCAATTGTTGGAGGGATCTCTTGTTGACTTGGCTATTATAATCGTCTTTACTCAATCACTTAGAGCCGTTCCACCAGAATTCATCCCATAAGATCTCGTGGTATGATTTACTGTGGATGGCTAAATACGTTTGGCTATAAATGTGGCCCATCGTCATGGTTGACTAGACAATCAATCTGAGACGATCTCACAGGTTTGGAAGATTTCCGAGATTAGTATGCATACGACGTGCCTGGTAATTATACTTAATAATTCGGCTGCCATGAGTTTAAGTCAGGATAAGCTTACTTGGTTATGCGGTTCTACCTTTGATTTGCTAGAAATAAGATGTGATTGAAACCTGTCTCCATTCGGTGTTCTTGCATAGAATACTGCTGCGTAGGCCCATTTGCTCGCATTGGAAAAGCCGTAAATACTGATCATTGTGGTGGTGGCTATCCATCTTGGATCTTTAATTTACGATGTACCAATCCACTCATCTCTTAGCTTAATCCATTTCATCATCCCAATCCATTTTTAGCAACCAAAGCTTGTGCTATATGATTTTGATTCGAATTACTATAGGAGATATCAAAGCCAACTAGTCGAAAATACTAAGAACTTCCGACAGAAGACTACTTTTCATATGGATTTTTAGCCGATTTATTTCAGATTGGAAGATAAATTGATCGGTCGTCATGGTATTCTCAATAGCGACTTGAAACTCTGTACTTGCGATAGGGTTGCAATTCCCATCATTAGGCCATTGACATGTACGTCATTTTCGATTAGCCTCTGAAAATTTATTTATGTGCAATCTAGCAAACACACATTTGTTAGCCATAAAGGACGCAAAAGCCGAGCCATACGTCACTACATTTAACGCAAACGGTTTGATACGTTGTCGCTTATCCCACAATGGTATTATTTGGTGCTTCGTGTCTTCATTGTTAATGAGCACCTGTCAATACATATTTTCCCAATCACCACCAAGCACATAACGGTGCTGTCAAAATTGTAATTTTAATTATTTTAGGCCCAATCAATAAGTAATAGTGGTAATGCTACAGCCGTTCCGTTCGCCATGAATACCTCATCATTATATACGTCTTAAATAAATTTCGTTCCCTTATGTCGACCTCTGTCATATGCCCCAATTTCCAATACTCCCTCATGAAGCTCACGTACAATTCTTGGAATTCTGAGGTACTTCGAAATCTTTTTTTTCTTCCGTAAATCTCCATTTGGTTGATGAGGCGTTCTCGATTTCCCAAAACCATCGAAGTGTTCATCGTTGTTAGTTAGGGTAGTGAACGACTTGATTGGCGTTGATCTTGAACCTTGATATATACCGCCAATTATCCACCTTACTTTCGTATTCTGAGTTGTTGTTGGCTCCCATTATCTTAAGTCCATCTTCGAGTAGATCAAAAACCATATCAGTGCCTAGCAGAATATCTTTGTACTATAAGGTAGCTAAGGATTGTTGGACTGTACCTGCTCACTCAACGCATTTAGGCCACGAGTTACCTTGGAAGCATCTGTGAGTTTCCTGATACTGTTGGAACTAGCTGCTGTTGCCTTGGGCTGCTCGATGAACTTTTGAAAAAAAAGTAGCTTCCGATCATATCTTTGGGGTTTTTTATATACAACGCCTCGCAGTAGTTTGCTTCTGTGATTTTAAAGATTCTAACGAACGAGTATGCTTCTTCTTTGAGCTGACCAACCAAATATTAAAATTTTTTACCGTTGGAATGGTTCTATTATAATGAATGCTTAATGTGAAGTTATCCAAAAAAGTCTTCCCCATATGAAAGACTATGTCCCCATCAAAATGTGGGTTTCGCGAGCTTTGCCACAGGTATGGCAACTCTACTTGCTGTATTCATAGAATGTTCCGTAGGGTTTGTTGTATAAATTGTGCTGCAGCCTCCCTCCAACACGGAGTAGACCAGTATTAACCAAAATTGAATTTAATGATTGGAGAGTGCTGGTCGCAATAACCTTCTTTTTTTGGAGTAATGCTCATATGCCGTCTTTATAAAATTGACCTTCTTTGAATTGGCATCGTACCATTTGTTCGTCGTGCAGCTTGTAAGAGCGATGATTGGTTTAAATAATTTTTCTTCCACCTGGTGTCCATATGTTTGTCTTTGAGGTGGCCAGGATTCTGGTGAGAAATGTAACCAAGTTGGTTCATTCCACCACATCGCATGTGACTTGAGTTCATTTGGTGATAATCCATGAGAAGCGCAATCTGCGAAATTTCCGCAGATTGAGCGTGTCTCCAGTTTTTTCGGGCCAAACTGGATAGGATGTTTACCGTGTGGTTTCCTACGAAGGTACTGCAGCGTCCAGGAGTGCTTCCCAGCTAGTACAACACAATTTAAGTGTCTGTCCATATCCATAGGTTTATGTTTGTCATATGGTTGTAGTTCTTTCCCTCTTGATCACTTCCATCAATTGCATCAATAATACTGCTGCGCGTAGCTCAAGTCTAGTAAAAGTTTGTTGTTTTATCGGTGCTAGACTTTTTTTGATAAAATAAGCCGCAGGGAAACACCATCAATGTTGGTTGTTTTAAAATATACTATGCCGGCATTAGCGGATTGATTAGCATCGCAGAATCTGTGCATTTTAACCTTAAAACTGATGGTGGTAGTCAGAAATCTGGGAATAAAAATGGTATTAATTGCGTTTAGGTTTTACCTTATCTTATCTCATACTAACAAATCAAACGAGCTCATCTGAGTGATCAAACGAGCGGATCAAAAGACTGCTTGCTTCTGATAGAATAGTTTGTTCTGTGTAGGTCAACCTATCTCAGATGTGAATGTAAACGAATCAATTTTAGGATTCCAATTCACTCCCAATACCTTAATGGATGCTGTCATTGATTGGACTGCTTTTAAATTACCTTGCTTCCTGAAGTGCTTTTAAAATATTCCATAGTATGTTTTTGTTGTTAGATTTTCATTTTCTAAGGTTAAAACCGTTGCCTTTAAATACTTGAGTGATCTTTTCTTTGATATGGGATGCTTGGTCTTTGTCATCAGCTCCTGTCATTAGGTCATCCACATAAATATCCTTGGATATAACATGTGCAACGTGTGAAACAGATTCTTGGATTTCATTTGCTATTTGTTGAATCGCTCGTGTGGCTAAATATGGAGCAGATTTAGTGTGAAACCATTACTGAGCTTGGCTAAACCGTCGAATACCACTCTTAATTTTGTTGTATAGCTTGAATCCTTTAGGACACTGTCATGTGATAGGCAAAACTCGTTCTCCAGCATTTTTGAGGGACGAATCACAATCATGTGGTTCAGCTCTTCATATTCATACATTAAACCGTGATACTGTCATGAAAAATCTGCATAACGAACGAGAAGGCGTTCCATTCCTCTGAGTGTCTGAATTGCACAACCAAGTGATTCCCTTAAGGCATGTGGAGAGGTTTTAAATTGCAGTTTCACTATGAATAAACTTTCAGGATCCTTCTTTAGATTCTGTTTAAAGTGATTCGTTTCTTCACCAAACCCTTTGAAGTCCCGGATCTAGTTTGGCGTAGCCCACTAATAGCAACTCGAGTATTACTTCTTTTGGCTGAAAATGTTGCACACAAGATTCAGTATTAAAGCTGACCTGAGAACCGCAACATTTGATTACATTGATGATAGCTGTTGGTAATAGGTTGACCCATTTTTCTGTTGTGGATGGTTGTGCAGGTTTTAGTATGCTATTAGTAGCCTCATCTTGGTGTAGAATTTTCTGCCACATTTTAGAACATTTAAATACGGGATGGTTAAAGCTTAGGCAATTGATGCATCTTCTCGTTTTTTCCGAAATGTTGTGTAACAGATTGCCCCGCTGGATAATATAAGAAAACAACTAGGTGCCTCGATGACAGGAAGCGTTTAATTGGGAAACAATTACTTACCATATATCCTGGAAAACATCTCTTTACACATTCGAACCAGGATTACACATCAAAAGAAATAAATTTGGCTGGATCAACCTAGAACTAATTATATAAATTTGGCAGAATAAAAGGATTTTGACATCCTATACTAATTGCACAAATTGCAAATTCCCAAAATCAAGAAAATCATGATGGTTAGCCCATGAAAATTGCGAAATTTATGTCACAAATTGAAAATTCTCAAAATCATGATGTAGCTCATGAAAAATGCGAAATTTATGTCACAAATTGAAAATTCCCAAAATCAAAAAAATCATGATGAAAAATGCGAAATTTATGTCACAAATTGAAAATTCCCAAAACCAAGAAAATCATGATGGTTAGCCCATGAAAAATGCGAAATTTATTTCACAAATTGAAAATTCCCAAAATCAAAAAAATCATGAAGAAAAATGCGAAATTTATGTCACAAATTGAAAATTCCCAAAACCAAGAAAATCATGATGGTTAGCCCATGAAAAATGCGAAATTTATTTCACAAATTGAAAATTCCCAAAATCAAAAAAATCACGATGGCCCATGAAAAATGCGAAATTTATTTCACAAATTGAAAATTCCCAAAATCAAAAAAATCATGAAGAAAATTGCGAAATTTATGTCACAAATTGAAAATTCTCAAAATCAAGAAAATCATGATGGTTAGCCCATGAAAAATGCGAAATTTATGTCACAAATTGAAAATTCCCAAAATCAAGAAAATCATGATGGTTGTTAGCCCATGAAAAATTTATGTCACAAATTGAAAATTCCCAAAATCAAGAAAATTATGATGAACCCATGAAAAATGCGAAATTTATGTCACAAATTGAAAATTCCCAAAATCAAAAAAATCATCATAAAAAATGCGAAATTTATGACACAAATTGAAAATTCCCAAAATCAAGAAAATCATGATGGTTAGCCCATGAAAAATGCGGAATTTGTGTCACAAATTGAAAATCCCCAATATCAAGAAAATCATGATGGTTAGCCCATGAACAATCCGAAATTTATGTCACAAATTGAAAATTCCCAAAATCAAGAAAATCATGATGGTTAAATTTTCAAAAAATTCGAAAATGTAAATTCATTTTTGAAAAATAAACATCCTATAGGTTCATCTGATTGTGATCTGTGATATATAGTGAAAAATTCTAAATTTAACTAACATTTTGACGATTAATTTAAATACAATTAAACTTTAGAAAAACGTTGGAAACATTAAACGTGCTCCTACACAGCATTCTCACCGCAACATTAAAATATCATTTAAAAAAATTATGCTATTTTTCAATATAATTTTTATCGGCGAACCACAAGTCTCGTGGAAAATATTAACTTTGAAACGAAACGCTATCGATTCCATTCAATCACAAAAACACAACATAACATATCCTTTTTTTTATTATGTAAAAGGATATATTTTGTATGTGCATACATATACATTATGATGTTGATTTTGGTATATTTATACGACCACATAAAGTTATGTATTATATGTATATTTATATAGGGACGAGGTCGATACACGGCTATTTACATTTTATGTATTTATGTAAACAGTAAACATAACAAATTCGTTTGTTGAGCTTAGAATCGGGTGAACATCAGACTTTTAAAGACGAACTCATCATTGCTGTGGTATTATCGTATTCACAGTAAGCCAGCAATAAAACCGAAATCCTAAATAAATAATGGATTTAGTTAAGTTATATACGATTAAGATTTGGGTAAGGTATACACCACCACCAAAATATTCTCGTCGAAATGATTAATCGATCTCTTTGCTTATGCTAATATTTACATACCTCTTACGGTACGTCTCTTAGAATTTTTTTACTATACGACCAATAAATGAAATTATCATTTACACGATTTTGGTTTGAAGATTTTGTCGTTACATCGACAAACCAAATTTAGACCAAGCGAATCTTAATATTTTACGTGACATCAAGAATAGCAAAACAAAAATGTATCAAAGCACCAAAATACTAAACAATTTTATCGATGTTATATAATCCAGGTGACGAGTGGTTGTGGTTTGGGGCGTAAACGACAAATATGTTTTGTCGTTTTATCAATAAATATCGTGGTTGCTGCTTTTATGAGTATATATGACCAAACAAAGAAAGCTAAAGTGGAAAATCAAAAAAAAAAAAAAAACTCTTATCGATTAAATTATTAATGTAAGGAAAATTATTTATAGATATTTTAGGGATAGCAGCTGTTTATTTTGACAAGATGGAAAAATTTGTGTCTATCAAAATTTCGAATTTATATGAATTATAATCATTTCAACCCTAACAATATATCAAAATGTAATATTCTTGAATTTATCTTATAAAATTTAAGTTTCGGTTAAATCTGAAATGTACTCAATGTTCTTTGGCTTGGTTGCCACAGTGGCCTATTTTGTGTCTCCCAAACAAACGGTGGCTTTGCTCACAGAAATCACTACCCCTTCCATCTAAAATTGACACGCAGAACGTGACCTAGCTCGCATACTCGATGTCTTTTTACGTATAATCAACAACATCAATAATTTTCATTAAACTTTTAATTTCTGGCTCTGATCAATATCTTGTACAAATTCAACTGGATAGCGTTTAATATGTTTGGTGGTGAACTTTATCTCCTACTATCTAACTAGCATATGAGTGACAAGGATATTTGATTTTTAATGTTTTGGCAGGCCCAAGTTTCTAAAAAATTTACCTCCGTTAATAATGGAAATAAGGCCAACTGTCACCGATCGTATAGTGATGGTTAAGGTATTGGCTTAAAACATACTGCGGTGCTGAGTTCGATCCCAGACACTGACCACTACGTTGTGACCAATTGTGTGTAAAATCATTCGTTGGGCTGACCACCTATAACGACCACCAATTGTAAAAATATGGTCTGAAAGATCTTGCAAAAGATTTCAGTAAAAAGTCAAATTTGGTTTGTAATGCTGTTGATTTTTTTTTCTTTTTTTTATTAACTACAACTGAGACCGTGCTCATTTGGCAATTTTTCTTTCAAGTACAGAATTACATTTTAAAAAAATTTTCATTTGTTGGGGTGTAAAACCCAATAGTTAGTCCCATAATTGATTGGAAAATTCACTCGCTTAAGTTGTTTAGTTGATTGGAGCTTTTTTTCAACCATACATATACTATCATATGACAAATGTAGTGGTTTTAATGGTGTTGAAGCCTTACCCCTTATTTCGTGTTTTGCAGCATGTTTTTTTATTTCATCTATGATTTATTTCATCCGTAGGTGCCTGTGAAGGTCCTAATTTCTCGTGTACCACGATGCTACGAAGAACTTTGTTTTGAAACATCTGGATCATTTTGATGTCATTTTTTCATTTTTCTATTAGAGAGAGCATCTAATTGAGTTTAGCATCAAGAGTCATGCCAAGATATTATCTGTGGTTGTATATGACACCTGCCTTGAGTTGATTTCTATTTGTAAATGGTTAACCTTTTGATATGTAAATTTAATATGAGTGGATTTCGTCTCATTAAACATGATTCGTTGCATCGACGTAATATTCAGCTGTCATAATTGCAGTATATTCTGGTAAGGTAGATATAGTTCCTTCATTTGTTGTTAGAATTTGCACAAGACACTCCCCTTTGGCACACTAGCAGACATTTTATTTTGGATAAATTTCTCGCTTATGGATAAATAAGGTTTTAGTATGTCAAGAATAGCTTCGTCCGATTTTAGTATTCTAGACTCCTGTGCCAAACTTTAAAACGCTTGAGTGACTGCCGAGAAGATTATTGAGCATACTTTTTACAAATAACCTAATCTAAATTTTGTTTTTATGATTCTAATTTCTTACGAAATTCTTTATCATGTAAAGATTTAATAATTTGGAAAGAAATTACGTCATACTCTGGGCCTTTTTAACATACAGCCTACTTTTCGCTTCTTCTTTTATTTCTTAAAAAGTTGCTGGTTGAACTTATGCTTATCTAGCTTGTGAAATATTATTATATTTTCGTTTGCAGTTTGCCTTTATATAGGTTGACAGATTTTGTTCAGATGATCCACAAACAGATCGGCCTTCTCTTTAAGACTTATTGCCTAGATCCCATCTTCCTTTTTCAAGAGATGCACTTGAATTTTGAATAATTAAAATTTTTTAATAGATAAGATTAATTTTAACTCCTTTAAAAAGGGATTTGTGACTGTTTCTTAAATTTTTAGGAATTGTTTTTTTTTCGGTGTTTGATTGATTTGACAGGTTATACGTGGCCGTCGTTTTTGCCTTACTAATTCTCTAACTTTCATTGGGTACTAACTCTCTAACTTTCATGTTGGGTTAACCACCTTTTTATGCTGTATTTTTTATGGGTACTTGCCATTACAGCTTAGAAAAACTGCAGAGAATATCTTTTCAGTAAAAAACCCACTTTCCTTTTTAATTGTCAGTTCACCGACTATCATATAAACGGGTGAGTGATCCGATGCTAAAGATTTGCTGTTTTCCATGTGAATATATAGTTTTGGGATATATCTCTTATTTCATAGAAGTTTATTAGGTCTCGTATCTCAGCTTTGTCACTGGGCCAGTGACCAATGTTGGTGAGCCACCATAGTAAAATTTTCATTTTAGTGCCTTTTTGCTGGATGTCATTTCTACTCTTTTTGCTGGATGAATAGAATGCTAAAAGTTATAACCCCTGTTTTTATTAAACGAAGATTTAACTAAATTGCTTTCGGATATTAGGAATATGTCTGATTTTAAAAATATTTATATTTTTGGAATATGATGCTATGTTATGCATAAATGTTATCTGAGTTAACATTTTAATTGGATTGTGTTGTGGGAGTTGCATTTTCTGCAGTTGATCAAAAATAATAATGTCTCTTTGTAATAACTATGAAAGTGTTCAAAAAGTTTTAAAAATTATGTTGTAAAATTAGTCCATAAATTGTATTGAACCCATACCTTACCGTTTACTACCTGCAAACGTATTCATTTGACCTGCGGTACTAGGTTGGGGATTTGTATTCATCTGCTTTGCTGTTTTTGTATTTCGATTTTTCGGCCGACTTCGAGTTTTATCTCTTGTTTTTTTTAGTTGTTTAGCAACCTCACAGCCTCGATAATTAGCAGGATGTTGTAACAATGTACATATTCAGCCGGCACATCTCTGCCTATAGTATACATACTTCGGTTATATGTTTGCCTGCATATTTGACACATATCGGATCCCGACCGCAATACCTTTGGTTGTGATTAAATCCCTGGCAGTTTTTTGCATTTTCCTCATTGGTTAGATTCTCTTCTTTGTTATCAAACAAATATCCTTCATTTTCTGTTATCAATATTTACAGCATCCAGTATTTTAAGATCTTGATTTTGAAAATTATTAGAACAAGTATTAGTATTTGTAGTTTGTACTCTTAAGTAAATAATGCATTGATACTTTTTAGCATTTACTTCATTAAAAAGCTTCTTTAACTGTCTGAGTCCAGCGTATTAATTTTCCAGACGTCATTATTTAACGCTGTTACCTTATACTCTTTGTAAGTATTCGATTTTATCAGAGATTTAATTTCTGCGTAACTGTAATAATATTTTTTAATGGTTGTGGCATTTTTTCCGGTTGTTAGTTTTGCCACACTATTATTGGTAGATTCACTATTTTTTGGTTGGTAGAATTCAGTTGATACGTTTTTGGTTTGATACTTGTAATTACGCTACCAGTTGATGGTTCTTGTGACGATTCAGCTTTTTTTATTCTTTCTATACGGTTTTTTATTCTGTTTAAGGATCCAGCCCGTCTTCTTATCTAATTCACCCTCACCAATGTTATAGTTAAATTTCTCTATTTCACTAATTTTGTAAGTATCTCGATTCATTTTAGTTTTTCATTTTCTCGTTGTTCACCTTGTCAAATGATTGCTTCATTTATTGTGAGGTCCCTCAGAGATCTATATTTTCTTTTGTAAGTGTACAGTTCTTTAACTAGAAATATTATTGTTCGCCAACCTTCAAAGAGGATGGATTTTACGAGGTAATAATTTTCCTATTACGAACATTCCTTTATCGGCCAACATAGAAGCGTCCGATGGGGGTTTCAAGTTTCCTCTGACAAGGAGACATTTTAATTCCAAAATATGAAATTTCGATATTTTTGACATGTTTTGTTTAAAATACGCAAATTTGTTAATAATAGACATAATCCCACTAATTGTGGTTCTTTAGAATAGATGGATTAGTTTGGTTAGCCCAAATCCATAAAAAAAAATTTGAAATTATTCTTGGAAATATTGAAATTTTTAAGAACATGAAATATTATATTATTGAGGCTCAACAATTCTGCACAATCAATCACTACAGTCAAAACAATAAATACAAAAGCAACCGGAACTAGGACATTGACAACAGCATGTCTACCAAACTAAAGAAACACTTTATTCTCTCTAGGAAAATAGCGAAGAACATAAAACAGGAATTTGCATTGAACACTCAACAAAGGCAATATAGAACCTTTAAAATATATGAATCACGCAAATTTCTTTGTAAAAACCCTAAGATGGAACAAGCCTTAACGCATATCATCTCAACGTGCATTTTAAATTTTAGATTAGATGAGAACAAGACTCCCAAAAATTTAAATCAAGAAATTCTTTGACCTGAAATGCAGTTCAAATAATAGATAAAAAAAAATTTGGAAAAAATGACTCAAAAAATATCTCATAATTTTTAAAATTGAGCGACCACAATTCATGATCAGCTGTCGCAAAGTCTTGTGCTCTTTAACTTTTGAAATTTGAAGATTCGGTAAGGTACTATATGGAATCAGGGTTCCTAAAATTTACTTAAAAATAGAATAAATTCCTGCTATTTAGTAACGACGTGATTCATGAACCATTTTTTGGTCGTTTTGGTTTAGCGACACTTCTTTCAGGTCCATCTTGTCACGTTTCATCCGATGTAAGGAGCAATCGTTTTGTTATTGTTTTTTAATATTTTTTGAGATATGACTTTTGTTTGAGCTCCTTTGTTGTCATGCAATGCATTTTCTGCAAATCTAAGTGCACTATCCAAACCGCTAACCCAGTTTTTTTCAACGGTTCGCAAACGATAAATTAAGTGCTATTGTTATGTAGATCCACTTCTCCCTTCCATCACTTATATTTGGAAATCATCAGTTGCTTTATTGCACCATAGGTCCATATAGGTTTAAGTACCATTTTATGCTGCAACACTTTAAAGTCTAAGCTTAGGTTTGAATATCGACCAATTAACCAGATCATTTAGATTCATTTTAACTTGATTTTTTGCAATGTGGTTTTGCAAGTCAGCCTTCTATCTAAGTGTAGGCTTAGGGATTTAACGTTTTCGTGCTGTGATCGTCAACCCTATATAGTTCTCCATTTATTTAGCAATTTTTCCACTTTGTCTAAATGAGCTTACAAATTTTTTGATGCTTTCATGGGATATTGATATGTAGCTAGTATTACTGGGTCATCTGCAAATGTTGAAACTTACACATTTTTTGATGTTGGTATGCCAGCTGTATTTATCAAATATACTACATGACTCAAAACGCTGTCTTATGGAAACCCTTCATGGATTTTGTAAAAATTGCTGGTTGCGCACAGTTATATTTCAACAAGTTGACTATTGGCCAAGCAAATAGCTTTTAATGATTGCGTAAAAACTTAGCACCGTGCGTAGAAAGCTGACTTTGTGTATAAGTACGCCATATTTTATCGAAAGCTTGAGCGATATACCCAGAATTTTTTTTGTTCCAGACCGGCCCTGATTTCAGATTTGACTCTGTGAACTTTCTCAATCGTTCCGTGCTTTTCTCTAAACTTTGCTCTGGTATTACTTTTTTGTAATTCAGAATTGGTTTAAGTTTTTTAAATAACATTTTTTCAAAGAGCTTCGAGAAGGTCGGTAGTAAACTGATTAGGCGTTAAGAGTCTTCGTTCGTTTCACCTTTACCAGGTGTAGGAATCATAATAATTTGTGAAAATGTACGTTATCAATTTGATACTTTTATCAGGACGTTATTTAAGTATTTTGCTTATCAGACCATGCCTAAGCACTTTTTTGGGATCAATGCTTTCCTTAATAATTTTTTTAACTTTTTACCATTTAAATTTGGTTGGCTGGATTTCTGATGTATCTGCTTCATCACTTAGTTATTCTTGGGATTCAATTTTTTCGTTGGATGTAAATACCTTTCTTAGGTGTTTATCAAATATGCTCACTTTGGCTACATTAATACTTGCCCAGTTTCCGTCTGTTGTTTTTACAATTACTAAGTTGGTTCGTCGGAAATCTGCGAGTGAATATAGTTTTAGAATCTGCTCGATCAGCGTTACCGGAGAGCGATCATAAGATAGATAAAAGCACGTTCAGCCATTACGTAAGATCTATCGACCCTCTTTGTAATACGGAAGTCTATTAAATCAGGATCATTCATTTTTTTTCAGCATAAGACTCATATTGGTCTCCATCATTTGCATGAACTTCATTATGGAGTGTGTTGCATTAATGCATAAGAAATTTTTTGATTAACCGTAGCGGGTATTTCTATTGCATTTGTCTATGCCTTTTGAAGATTGTATTTAGCACTTGCTGCTCCGCTCTTTGTTGTGGTGTCATTTTTTGCATAGCTCTTTATATACTACTCATTCACTGTAGTTTATGGTGTGCTAGTCTCTAGAACAGTTGAGATTCTTCTTCTGTGTTCGTTTTATCCAGCTTGCATTCGCTGGTACTGTGCATACTGCCATATATTACGGAAACTGCCGGTAGTTTGCAATAGTTTGGCGAGTGACCAAATTCCGAAAAGTTTTACCTTGGATTTCAATACTTCGTGTTCCTGCTTTACTTTAAACATGAGTTATCACTTTCATTCCCGATTTGTTAATGTTAGTTACATTTTTCCCTTTAAAAGCCAAATCGCTAAGATTCTTGCTTACCTCATTAGTTGACACGATGGACTTAATTACTTTTATTACAAATGTGATGACAAGGAATATGGATGGTATGTGGCACCGTCTTGAAACTATACAAATCGTCAACATTAAAAATTTTAATTTAGGTACGAAAAACTGGATTATCATGGCACTATAGCGAGCACCGTTCAAAGTTATTACCCAACCAATCGAATTTTCACAGAAAAGTTCGCATTTGCTTCTCAACAACTACTCGTAGATTTTATAAACCCCAAATACGACAATTTTGACGATTTACGAAGCCATCAAATAAAAAAGAACCTCATAGCTGAAAATATATTTATTTTTTTTGAAATATCAGCACACACGTGTTGCTCCTCTATATTTTATTTAACTCTTTTTGCTGTACGTGTTCTGTATAGGCTTCATTGATGGAAACAATTAAACTTTGTAATCATTTCATTAATAGATTTTCGACCAACACCATCTTTGACGCCAGAGAAACATATCTTCGCGACTTGATAGCCGCTTAACTGTTCACATATCTTGCAATATCATTTGTAGATATCACATTTTGTCTCAACGAAGTTAAGACTTCCTCAATCGTTAGTACGTTAGCTTGGCCCAGTAGTCAGGTAGACCAATAAAATGATTTACCATCTGGCTGGAAGCCGTTTTATCCAAGACTCCCTTGAAGGTGAATAAGGTTAAATTCCTTTTTTGAATCATAATACCTCAGTATAATTGAGGTAAAATTGGAACAAGATGGAACATAAGCTCTAAGGCATGCTTAGGTATTTAGTGCCCCTCTTATGAGCATACAGGCCCTTTTATGCACCTTCTCTATCCTATAGAGAACCACTTTGCAATAGTTAGGAGTGCATTAGTGCATTCAGCATTACCTCCTTAATTGTTTACCAAAGACCGTGATCGCCATGTCATCAGCGTACGCGATACACTCTTATACTTTGCTCCTTCAGTGCCATAATTAATCTACTGATCACCATGTTTTACAGAAGCAGAAGAAAGCCGCTTTGCGATATATCCCTAACCATCTGCCTTCTTAACATAGATTCCTAGAGTTCAAAGTTTACGGTCCCGCATACCAGTATATGACTTATCAATTTGATTATACGATCCTTCACCTCCATGAATTTTATAGTTCTTCTATCATTGCATCCATTTCAACATTATTAAAGGCACCCTCGATTTCAATGAATGCTATCATGCAGTATTCTTGCGAGTGAATTTATCTCTGGATCGTACGTACCACATGCAGTGCTGTATCCACAGATTTTATTTTACAGTAAGCATGTTATATTTATTCGAATATCTACCAGCCTTTTTAAAGTTCATAATTAAGGTTGATAGTGTTTTAGGAATTAGGTCCTTTGCTGGGTAGGCAAACGATCATTTTCCCGCTTTCGGTATAAAGACTACTTTGATCTTTGTCCATTTCCTATTAGGAATATAGACCAACTTTAAACATCTCTCAAAAATAAATTCTAGCCAAGAGAGGATAATCTCTGAGTTCTTTTGGATTTCTGATGGTATAATCCGATCCGGCCCATCCAATTTAAACGTTATTTTTAATGAGAAATTTTAAAGACTCTTCACTGAAAGCTGAACATGAAGTGACAGATTTCATCAAATAACTTATATTATAGAAGAATCTGCGTTAGACGAACTGTCTTTGAACTGTCTTTGGTAATCTCACAGAAGAGACCCCAAGCATTTCTTTGTGCCCTTTTCCCGTTGTGAAATCTCAGGTCTTCTTCATACGAATCCTAGTCATAAGACTCCTAATTATTTTAAATTAAACAGTCCTATTAAAGGCTGTCCTGCATATCTTTCTTTGGATTTCTATTACCCGTTTGCCCAAAAGGCTGGTTTCCTACTTCTCTCTAGGTTTTATCGTATAAGGTACGCAGAACTAAAGGACCGATTGTAGGCGTTTGTAATAGTATTTACCGATCATTTCAGATCCTAAATTGTCGCTGGAAGCGCTGGAGCCCTTTCCTGCAACAGTCCTTCTGACACTTCCATTTATTTGCTCCAGTTTTTTCTTCTAGGATTCTGTAAAGGGCTTCTTCAGCTCACTACACTTCCCAACCATATAAATAATATTTTCTTGCAGAACTCTCTTTCTATTTCGCACCATGCATGGTGCGCACCATATATTGAAGATGCAAGATAGTTTAGCCCATGCATTCTGCTATCAAACATTTCTGCTGCAATCGTAATCAGGTTATGGTTTATTATCTTATCACTAAAGTTTAGAATCTTATCAGGTCTTGTCGAGATACTGCCTTGTAGAACAGTAACATTTATTTCTGTCAGTTCAGAAATCATTTAGCTTAATTCTGGGAAAGGACTGTTGACCAACAATGCTTTATATTAAAATTGCTGAACAAAATTAAATTTAGGGACATTTTATTTGCTGTCATCTTCCTATCACTTTTTGTCTAAGGAGTGTTTCAAGCAAGTCATTTTCAAAATCACTAAACATCTACTGCGGTAGTTTGAAAAGAAAAAGAGTTTACTGAAAACACTGTAAAATTTAATCCAAATGGTGCTATTCGCAATTATGTTGAGTTAAAAATTAAGCCGCATAATTATACCTTCAAGACGTACATACATACAAATTGCATTTTCGATAAAGGCAATTAATGAGTTTATATTACGCCAACATATTTTCCTTTTTATACGCCATTAGCTATAATTATGGTAAATAATTTTTTCAGTAAAATTTGTTTTAACACGAAAAACCATTTTCCGGTTCATGTAACATGTTACAACAATTTTTTAACATTGATTTACATTTATATGTCCACAGCCCATCAGATAAGACTCAAGAAGCTAGACGTGTATTACTAAGTGATATAAATTTTACAAGTATGGTACCTGAATTATCGCGATCGGCCGACCATTTATGCCATGACGAAGAAGAACAAAATATTAACGAGAATAAAACATCGGGCGGATATTATAAAGGTAAATTATTAAAAACGCCCGAATCATTTGCTGGTGTCACGCCAAGTGTTAGTATGACGTCGCCCGGTGTATCACAATGGACGGTGAACGATAATAGTTATGGCACACAAACTACACAAACCGAATACTGGGGCAATAATCGTGGTGATTCGTTTGATTCGTGCAAAAGTTATTCGATGGGTTCGAAGTATTCGAGTAGTTTGAGTAAACATCATCGATCGCGTAGTGTACCGTCTGTACGATGTGCCATATGTAAACAAACACATTTTCACAGTGGTATGCGAACGTCGGAAAGTATGCACTATACACCGCGTGTTACATTTCAAGAGCCGACAAAAAATACAATACGCGGTTCATTGCCCGATCTACGGCATGATTGTACGTGTCCAAGACGGTATGGTGGACCATCGTTATATAAAATACATGGAGATTCTGAAGGTTCGACCGATAGTCTATTGGATGAGGCTGATGATTTTATGAAACGATCGGTCGACGGAGTGATATTCGAAATGAATTCATCGTTAAGTGCATCGGTGTCGGCAATGCAAAAAAGGACTGCAAATCGACGATGTTCAGAAAATGATATTCAACGAGGTGAGTTTACCTTTAGTGTCGAATTTACATTCCATATTGGCTAACATTTTTTTGTAATTTTATTTTTAGATTACATCCCGTCAAAACAGTCATTGCCATTTTTACCAAAATCACCAAAATGCCTGAAACAAGGCCATCTAGCAAAAGTAATATCAAAAAATGGTCGTGTTGTTATTGGCCGGGTGAGATATATCGGACCAATTATTATCCAAAATAATAATTTAGGTCATGAGGACGAAATCCATATTGGACTCCAGCTACCAAATAAGATTGGTGATTGTGATGGATCAATCGAAGGACGTAAATATTTCGACTGGTCTGTTAAACATTTTATACCATTTGTGTCCCCATTGGCTAAACATTCGTTTTTATTATCTTTTTTGTATATCCAAACACAGTGAACCGCTGCAAGGTATATTTGTACCATTCAAAAAAATTGTTATGGCATGGACATCGTAAACACGTAAAGAACAGCCACGATACGATGATAATTTAATTTTGCTTTGGCTAGACGACCAACAAAAATTAAATTATGAAGGATATAAAAAAGTTTTACGACAATCTTCTTAAATAATATACATATACATATAAGATTACATCATTCTGCGTATCAAGTTTATCAGCATCATCATCATCATCTTTATCAACATCATCGTCAACAGATCACATCAATGTCAAAAGCATGAGAATATGTTATTGAGTATGCATATAAATTTGTGTGTGTGAGTGAATGTTTGTAAGCATAATGTGTACCGTGGGGACCCTCTTGCCTAACGACTCGTTGTACGGATACAAAGTAAAACAGAGAGCGCATATAGAAAAATCTGTACAAATTAAATTAAAAAAAACTTGATAAGAGTTGGGGGTGACTAGTAAATACGACGGGTAGATATATGGAAATTAAAAAGAAAATTTAGGAAATGGATAGGGAAAAGTTTTTTTTTTAGTTTGAATAGAGTAAAGAGTGTAAATGAAGGAATGAATGGGATATAAAATTCATTATGCAAATATTTCATTTTTGTGTAAGGACGATCTAAAAAAATGATTTGCGAATGAATGCAGCACCATTTTTTTCTATGTCTGTTAAGTGAAATAATAGAAAACTATGTTCGTACATGATTGAAATGATTGATTGAAATCTTGAGGATGAATATTGTATTCAGAAGGTAATAGACTTCGTACCATCGAAAGGCTGATGTAAATACCATGTGTTAAAAGGTTTATCGTAGTTTTAAACCGGAGATGTCCTTGGGCATCATGGTATTGAAGAAAGGTAATTTAAAAACTAAAAGCAGTTAATAATCGTTTGACTAAGATTTTCTTCAGCATGAGTTTAGTCAACATATTAAATGTTTAGTCATAAAAATCTCAACATGATCTGAGCGTTCATACATGAATGGATATTGGGGGCTGCCAATAATAGTGAAATTACCTTTGCGATCGCACTTAACTTGATCCGCATATGATTAGACTTTTTGCCGATATTATAGTATAGTTACAAGATCTTCTGGTATAATTCTTCTTGTAGAGTTCATTAGTCATAAGCCCGATGATAATGGAACTTATAGATTTTCTCAATCAAAAAATCAGGTTCTACAATCGAAATTTCTACCATGGAAGACCATTGCTGGTGAGTTTCTTTTCGAGTCGTAGAATGCACTACGATTCGCCATCATAAACAGGGAAATGCATTGATCCCAATTATCCTAATTGCCGTTTACTTTCCTCTACTATGTTTGGTTTTTTTCAGTTGTTTTTCCCGATTGGAAAGCTATTTTATCGTTAAACCGGTTACTGGTTATTTACAGCCCCTGATAAATTGACCAGGTTTTGCACATTTGTAACATTTTGTAAAAGCGTTGATTTAGTAAGGCTGCTGATTACCTCGCAGAGCTCCAATCAATTCATTACGCAGTTTCTAAGCAGCCCATCCATTATGCTTTATTGCTATATCTGAACCTGTTTTTAAGAATCGGTGTTTAAGATTAACTTCTCTTATACAGATTCTGCCTTCATGTCTGGTACCTCAGCTGTGATTAATGTTTTCAACTCTTGCATCTTTCTTGTGAAAAATTGTTCTACCTCTTGTCATATCATATTTTGTTGCTGCGTTTGCTGTTTCTTTTTTATCAGATTTAGTGGTTAGTTCATCCAGCTTAGGGATATTTTCTGGTGTTTGGCTTGGAAGGCTAACCACTTCCATTTGTGTCCCCCGATAAGAAAATTTAGCGTTTTTATAGAGGCAAAACATTTTGTTTCTTACACTACTGATTCAAGTACTTCGTCCTGTGTAGAGACGACATATATGTTCCTTACTTCTACAAGGTCTCCTTGTACCAAGTTCTTAATATCAGATTTTTGGCCGATGCTTTTTCCCAATTAATGATGCTTTAACCCAATTGTTTTCCAATCAATTTCAATCGCTGGTTAGGGTTGATTCTCAGTCCTTTCTAACTGTAACTTTCACTTTCCTTAGCATTCCTGTATATGAATCACTCTTTTCTTCTGGTTTATCTCCTTCCGCTCCATTCTCCGATTCTATTTATGGTTCTAAGACCGGCTCCAGATTTGTCAGAACAAACCAATGACCAGCCTATGAAGTGAAGAATCTATCTTCCTTTTAGCAGCATCGAAACTGGAAGTGTCCAGGGTTTCGCTTATCCCTTTATCTTGGTTATTCAAAATCCCTGCTGGTTTCAACTTATAAGGGGTGCCGACCCACATCTTCAGAGCAACCATGGATTTTCTCAATTTCTGACTGAGTTATTCAAACAGCTATTCCACCTTAGTTTGATCAACTTAACCATCCTCTTTAAGTCGCCATGCACAATGTTCTTATCCTTCATATATTTGAACAGGTTGTTTATCTGGTTTTTACCTGCAGATAATTTTGAAACACTCGGACGATCGAACTGAATTCGTTTTCCATTTTATTCAGATTAGGAAGTGGGACTGCTCCAGATACATGTGTTTTTGTGGGCAATCTCGAGATTGCCCACTCCTGATGGAATATCTATTATTGAACAGATGGTTTATGGCTCTATTTCACATCTAGATCACTTCTATACGATGCTTATAATACATCATTCAATTAGTCCCGACACTAACTACTAAGCCAAATTTTTCGGCAAAATTCTTTATTCATCAATATCTTCATTTTGTTGGTTTTATCAACATAAAATAACCTTCACTTGCAGCGATGGCTTCATCATTAGATCTTTTTCACGAGAGCAAAGATAATGCGGTGGATGAGGAAGCAATTTGAAGTGGAATTCGTATAGTTTGGCTACCGTGCCATTGTCTTTGTGAAAGTTTACTTATTGCTTCTTTATTTGTGGTCGTTTTCCAGTGACTTCGTTCTTTAAACCCACCAATAATACCATGTAATATTCGTTATTGATGGTTTTTCCATTTTCAAGGTAGTCATTGAATATTATGCCGTGTGCATCCTAAAATACAGAAGCAGACTGGTCTACTTTCACCAGCTACTACCGATTTGATTCCGGAATGAAATGGTCAATACATATTTCAACCATTGTCACATACCGACGTAAAATGTCCTTTTCCTTTCGAGTCAGTGTTAAAGAGAAGTCTGAATCATCAATGCGTTGTGGTTGTTTTTGTTTCATTGTGAGAAAGCGCGGTAAACACTTCTTTTAGGCAAAATAATTTTTTATAAACAAATATGTATGCAAAATACTGAGAGCTACCTCACGCACTTTCACTTTTCAATTTTTCATCACAATTTTTAGGACTGGCTTGATGTTTTCTTGAGTCACTGCTTTATTTGGACGACCACGTTTGAAATCAGCATGCAACCGACAAACAGTTGGTTACGATAGAACAGAGTCCGAATAATACTTTTTTAGCCATTGCTGAGCGAAAAAATGTTTTATCAACAGTCAACTCACGATACTTGTTTTCCTATTGATTTCAAAATTGCAAAAGTAGCGTCACTTAAATCACAGTAACTCATTATGTTATTGTTCGATTGTCATGAAAATCTGACACATATCGCTTAAAGGTTGCTACGTTTTAAAAATTCATTAAAGGTGCCATCTCAAATATTAGAAAAAGGTGCATTTTTTAAAGAGCACTTGCCTCAATATACATTTTGGCACACTGAAGATATCTGCTTCCACTGGTCATCTTCAAAATTTTATACGCCAAGTAGTATTTTTTTTTGTGTTTGAAGTCCTGCAATCTTTTCTGGGGCCAAAGCTCTACCCCAACTCTTTCATTTAATTTTTGATGTCCTACCTTAACGCCGTCACCAGCCAAATCGGGGACGCACGAATACAGGTTCGATTTTAAATCCATCTGCACATTGCATTGCTCCAGTCAGCCTGTACTGACCTGGACGATGGTTCAGCCCATAAATTCTACACTCCAACAGGGGAGTCATAGTTGTGTTCTTCGTCATCACCGATCGTAATCAGGTGAAGATATATCCCTTTTGCAACCCTCTCCCACTGGGATTCGAACCCGGTACCTCCCGTCCCAAACACCGCAGCTTTAACCAGTTCGCCAATTGCTCGGTGCTAAGTAGTTGATACAACAATATACTAAAATTTCATAATTTAAATTGCAAAACTTCAGCGTTTTAACAATGAATCAATTCTCGGGTAAAAAAGCTGTATAACCTTTCGCTTCCCACTGTGAAGTGGGTCAATTTGGCTATATGAACTAAAATGACTTTTTCATATTGACAGAGCTGGCGAGAAACGTAAACTAAATTACCTTTAAAATGTCGTACTTCATGTTTAAAGTACTGTCATGACCGCATTGAGCACATTGACAGTTTTATCAGATGTCTAGCCAATAATTTATAAAACAAGACTTTTTCACTTTTCTGTTGAGAATACCGTTAAAGTTATATCTGATGAGAGACAACCTCCTAAAAGGAGTAGCATCAGCTGACATCACAAAATTATAATTACCTGAGCCGTCAGTTTTAGTCAAAAAATTTGAATCGACTACTTAACTATTATTTCTGATCTAAGTGGATTGTTATACTTCTAAAAATGTAGCCAATGAACTTGCTAATATTTTATCCAGCAGTTCACGACTTTTTTCTGCCGTAGCAAAATTCGTTTCCCAAGTTTAGAATGTAGTTTAGCATTTAGTTCTATTACCGTGCCTCTGGGATTATTCAACGCTTAAAAGTAGCCAAGAAAGCTAACTAGGCTTTTCGCCCAAATTATTACGTTATTTATAAACAAATTGCTAGCATTTCAGATAAAACGTTACCAGCCACCTTTATGCCAGCTACTAAGTCTAAATTTTCCGTTTGTAGGAATCGACTTAGTGGAAGTGTAACTGCGAAAACTTTTGCAAAACTTTGTTTATCAATGCGCTGTGGGCTGCAAACCGGCTGCAAGACCGATCAGTATTCAAAATAAGCTTCTGTGAATTATTGCGATGTCAATCTGGTATGTGCCTGATGGTGATTTAGTATGCCTGATACTTTTGCTTTTGGACACGCCAAACAATTTTATGTCATTATCGCGTTTATTTGGTGATAATATGGCATTGCTTACTAATAATTTAATAATTTAACCGTTACTGCGACATCTGAATGAAAAGAGTTAAGGAAGGAAGGACTCGAAAACTTGTTTTTGAAAATCTACGGAAATAAAAAGTCGAGAAGTACCTGTCGATATCTCGTACCACAATAGTTTGTCTGAGTTAAAAGCTAACGGAATCCGTTTTAATTTGAGTTCGTCAGTGCTTGTTCTAATGCGATTGCCTCATACTAGACATTAACTGGTAAATCGATTTGTTCGATGCGAGACAGAGCATCTGCAACAACATTGTCGATACTATAAATCTACAAAATATCTGTTGTGAATTTTCTAATAAAATCGAGGCTTTTACATACCATGAAGGGATTTTGCCAGCCGCACTAAGGTCCTCCATCCATTTTGGTCCATTGCTCTCGTCCTCCAGTTTCGACATCCTAATGCATGTAGATCTTGTTCGACGTCGTCACGCCAGCGCAATTGGGGCCTTCCTCTACGACGAACACCGGGTGGTTGTTGATGGAACACTATTAGTCATGCGTTGTTGTGGAGATCGTGATACGTGGCCGAGCCACCTAACTCGATTGGATTTGAAGAATCCAATAATATCGTAGCCTCCAAGAAGTTGCCTTATCTCGTGGTTCATACGAATCCGATATTCGTTGTCCGCGACTTTGATTGGACCAGAGATTGAGCGAATGACCTTCCTTTCGAAGGTAGATAACAATCTACAATCGTTAGAGGTCATGGTCAAGCTCTCGCATCCGAAAGCCAGCACAGGTCTTATGAGTGCTTTATAAAGTGCGAGCTTGCACGACTGCGACATATGTTTGTGTCGCAATAGTTTCGATTGGGCGTAGAAAACTCGTTGTCCAGCAGCGATTTGGGCTTTTATTTCTGCCTGCATATCATTCGACGATGTTATAACTGACCAGAGGTATTTAAAGTTTTCGACGCTATCAAAGTTATGGTCGCTAATTCAGAGATTTACCATGGAGATGTTCCTGGGTGTTGATAACAATTTTGTTTTGCTGCTGTTCACCTCCAAACCAAGTCTTCTTGCGCAGCGGTCGATCTGTATAAAACTGTCCTTGATATCGCTAGGTCTTCGGCCAAGAAGCACGATATCATCTGCATATCCAAGAATTTGGCCTGATTTATTAAATATACAGCGCGAAGTTTCAATGTTGCTTTTGTACTACGCACTCAAGCGCCAAGTTGAACAGCACAGGCGCAAGTGCATCTCCCTTTCGAACACCAGATGTTATTTTAAAGGGGTCTGGCACAACTCCCTCGATGACGATTCTACATGCAGACCCAGAGGTTGTTAATTTGCACAGAGAAACGAGTTTCTCTGGAAATCTTAGGCATATGAGCGTGACCCATAAGTTTTCGCGTTTTATACTGTCACATGCCTGTCTGAAGTCTATATACAGTTGGTGTATGGTTATGTTGTACTCCTAATATTTTCCAAGATCATCCTCAAGGTAAAACATTGGTCAGCGGTCGATCGGTTGGGACGAAAACCACATTGATAGTCGCCAATGGTGTTTCCGGCGAGAGAGATGAGTCTGGTAAGTACAACATTAGCCAACACTTTGTAAGCAGCGCTCAACAGAGCGATACCACGATAGTTTTCACATTTAAGACGGTCTCCTTTTTTGTGCAGCGGATATATGAGTGCGGTCTTCCAATTCTCCGGCAACTCTTCTTGGTCCCAAATAGAGACGATGAGACCGTATAAATTTGTTGCAAGAGTAGCGCCTCCGATCTTAATCAATTCTGCGGGGATTCCGTCAAGACCGGGTGCCTTTCCATTTTTTAATCTACTAATAGCGTTGCTTGATTTAATTTATTTTTGCAATTGTTGCAAGCTTTGATTGTTTCATCTGTCCATTTGATCGGTGTTTGGTTGTTCTTGATCGGCAAGCTGAATAAACTTGCAAAACAAATTAAGCTTTCTCAGAAAGCACTTTAATTGTTTCATGATGTTCAGTGTTTGAAATTCTCGTATTACTTGCTGTTTTACTGGTGGATTACCCTGACTAGTCATGGTGTGACCTAAGAATTTGATATACTGTTATGCAAATAAATATTTTTCGATATTGACAACGAGGCCATGCTCGTAAAATTTCTGAAAAATAATTTTAAGATGAGATAAATGCTCTTTTAATGATTTTGATGATACTATAAGATACTTATCGCAGCACCGTCATCAGTCTCCGTTGTTTTCCTTAACTAGATGTCACTGACTTAACGAGTAACTGCTGCTGAGTTTGCATAGTCCCTTCGCCAATTATTGTTTAAACTTATCCTTGGCTATTTTGAGTTTGTCCATTAGCTTCCAATCTGTAAGTGGCTTTATATTGTACAACATTTGGATTCAATGTATGCTCATTTATGTTTGGAACACCGGCAAATAGCTGCTTAATTTCCGGTGGCAATATTGATTTGTCGATTAGTGACAATGCAACACAGTTGGTATGTTTTTTAATTCACCTGTAGTGAACAGAAATGTCAGCAGATAAATAATTAACCTGTGTCGTTGGATCATAAGAGTCCTGAGTATTTTAAAAAATCGGCACCGTTGCTGGGCAGGCTAACATTACTATGATATCATCTCTATATGAATATGATGTCCAAGATGGGATGAATCAATGACCTCTAATTTTTCCAATTCTGCAATCTCTTTTGTGAAGTTGACTGCCGTTCTATCCATTTGAGATTTTGTTGGTAAGCCCAATTGTTGTATTGTTGGCTTTTTATCTCCATATTGAAGTTTAAATGACTTGATTATTGAAGAGTTGATCTGGTCTGATTTTTCCTCAATGGCTGTTAACTGGAACTCGTCATTTTTTAAGACACACATGATCGATTTTTGGTTCTTGATGAGTTCTAATAAATATTCTGTATTAGATTCAGCCTTTCAATGTTTCAATGTGATTTCTTGCATTTGTTCACGCACTTGCTGTATGATGACATAACACATTTTCAACAGGTTATCTGCTTGTCATCGGTTTTGACAGACCACATTTAAGTACTTGATGTACTGTTCTAAAGCTCTGATTTCGTTCCAATATCTAGTTAAATTATAGCTAAAGATGATTTTCCAATGTAACGAAATTAGGTTGACAATATCGGATTGTGAAGATAGATTCCTGCATTGGATGGCAATGGGTCTATTTAGCACTTTTAATCGAGGCACCGATTAAAAATGCCCTGGAATTAAAAAAATTATATCTGTTCGATCGTATGTTATTGTTGCCAGAGGTTTTGAGGTTAATCAAGCTTCTACTTGCGAGGAGACCGTTGATATTTTTTTGAAAGTCAAGGTTGCTTCTTCAATGACCTTTACGAAATGTTTTTTCACTGTGTTTACTATCGCCTCCCAAAGTCCTCTAAAATGGGGTGACGCTGAAGATATGAAATGTCATCTTGTTCCATCGTTTGCTAATTGTGGGGCAATGTCTTTAGATGATCTACGATCTATGAAGTTGGTTTATAGCATCGACAAAATTAGAAGCGTTATCGCTATACAGATTATCATACAATCCTCTACGTGCAATGAACCTTTTATAGGCTGCGATAATTGCTTCGGTGGTTAAATCACTGGCCGGTTCAATGTGTATGGTCTTAGTTGTCATACAAACGAGGATGGCTAAATATCCTTTGTGACCTCTTTCTTTTGTTGTACGAATCAGAAGTGGTCCGGCGTTATCAACTCCGGTTCTCAAAATCAAAATGGTGGCCGGTTGTCACTGTAGTGGCTACCAAAATGTGTTATTATTATTCCAATTTATTTGGAGTGCTTTCCATTATTAGTGACGCAATCAGTATTGTATTCTCTGACGGCCGTCCTATCATAAATTATGAGTGATTAGTTGATTTGCTTCATTAGTTGTTGTGTCGTCACTCGTTTGACGACCGACTCCAGAAGTCTTAATAAATTTGCTGCATAATTTACCATCTGGTTAACGTAATTACGGTTCTGCTAACGTCAATATTGGTTAGGTAATTAAGAAATGTCATGGTGTCAGGAGATCATAAAACTTTAGAGGGAAATCTCCAATTCACCTGAAGTTTAATAACGATTCGATATGTTTTAGAAGCGTTAAAAATTCTTCATATGTTAGATGAGGTTCTCCTAACATTCGTCTAATGTGTTATGTACAAGTCTTCACTGTGGCTTCCTAGAGCCCTATGAATGGAGCTGCTTGAGGTACGAAATGGAATTCAATTAATTTGTTCAGTACACCAGGCTTGAACGTGGTTTAAGTCAACTTCGCTGGTGAATTGTTGGTACACGTCGCAAACTTCCTTTCAAGCACCTACAAAATTCCTGCCATTGTCACAAAATATCATGATAATATCCTCTTACAGTGCCAAATCTTTTCAACGATGCCATAAAGGTAGTGATGCTCAAATCTGACACAATTACTAGCGATATGCTTTATATGTTTTAGTGCCTCGGTTGCGGAGTGTTTTTAAATCAAACGATCCGATAAGGTCTATTCCAACTTGAACAAATAGTTAGATTTTTATCTCATACAAATTGACTCTATAAATTGACAATTGACCCATGCCATTAGCTGCAGATTGGACCATTCGAAAAATAAAATATTGAGCCTCTTGAAATTCAGATACGAAAATGACATATCCAACTTTCTAAACATTTGGGTATAGGCTAAAACATTTGTCATGGTACGAATATTGGAGACTCGACTTATCAGCGTAAGCTGCAACTTGGATTGTGGAATTATACTTCGAAATGATGCACTAAAATTTCCATGCACAAATTGTTGTCGGTACTCATATGGGTGTTACAGTTTTAGGATCTTTTTTAGACGTCAACGATTCAATGAATAAAGGCATAATAATCGGATTAGTAGAGGAGCACCGCATCCAATTTGGGTATAGAGACGATTTTGATTGTGGCTATTACTCTCGTTTCGGTTGCAATTAGATTAGGAATTTTTATTTTGAATAATTGGTCGAATTGATTTCTTATCTGCTGGGGATCTGGCGTAAACTTGTCTTTCTAATCAATTCCTGCACTCCATAATTTTTGGTATTGGTATCCTTTTGTGGGTGACAGAAATTCTAAAGGATTGTAAATCCGTGATGTCTTTGATACAAATATCCTTTTGAATTTAGTGATTTAACTCGATGATATTTTATAACTAAAACTGAAATCATTTTGTTCCCATCGGTTATGTTTCAGGATGAAAGCTCTCTTTGCTTGATGGCACTATTATTTAGTGATGATTTTCCGAACATTTTCGTAATCTAAACTCCCCTTTATTTAGTAAAGCAATTTGATTTCTTTGGAGATTTAAGGCTTCCTCTATGGTATTCGCGCCGGAAATAAGGTCATCCATATAGAAGTCCGATCTAAGCACGGCTGAGGCAATTGGGAGTGCCTCCTAATATTTTTCTTCCATTAGTTAAAGGGCATAGATACCCAGAAACGGAGCGGTTGTGGTATCATAGGTGATGGTTCGTGAACGATAGTGTTTGATATATGTATCAGGAAATTCCCTCTACACTATTCTCCGGTAGTTATGTCTTCCTATCATAATTTGCCGAAACATCAGCGGTATAGAGAATTTATGCTTTCAAAACCATAGCACGATGTTGAACAGGTTCTCTTTTGAACAGGTAGAACAGCTTGGTCAGGTGCATACGCTAACGTAGGTTACTCTTTTGGTGTTGGACAAATTCAAAGCTTAAAATACTGTTCCGATTGCACGTTTGACGGTTTAATCCTAAACCGATGTCCGCTAAATTGAACGGATATCCAGTTAAGTTTTGAAAGTGGTTTTATTTAAGTTATTTGTTAATATTTTTAACTTATAAGTACCTTCTTTACCGGTGCACGTTATCAGCCCAGCGACCAACCTACGTTTAGTTGGGTTCTATACGATAAGCCAACCATATTGTGGTGGAATTCATGCTTGTTTATATAAATAATTTGCTAGAATAATTTGCTTGCTTATAAGCACTTTACAAGGCATGCTAGTATATTTAAGAACAAAACAGCACCTACCCCCACTAGGTTTATGACGAAAGCATAAATATGAATTTAGAGATAGATATTCACTTCATCTTGTATTGTAAACTACTCTAATTAATTGCCCCTAAATTCACGCTACTAAAATACACAACAAAAATACCTGTATAAAACGTAATATTAGGGTTAGTTTCCAAATTTAAAATATTGTGTTAGTGTCGCAACTGTTTTAAACGGACTAAGGCATTCAGTAAACGGAATTTAATCTTCGAAACGCGGCGTAGCTCTCTGTGCATAACATATAAATTACCATCTTACATAAAATTGACGATAACACTGTTCTGGCGGAGGAAGTTGTTGGTGATTGTCAAAGAGGATTTCATTCGAATCGATCAGTCAAATCAAGTTTTTCCGCTAAAAGGAGGCTATTTCTAAATATTACGAAATATTAATATATTGATCTTGGTGACCTTGAGCTTACAGATGAACGTTACATTACTACTTACAAACTAAAATTAAGTGCATACATCACGAGTAAATGATTTGAGAGGGATGCAAATGACACAAATTATCCATACTAAAGATTGCATTAAAACTTAAAAATTTTTAAGATCAAAATATCATATTTAAAATTTAAGTCTAAGTGTTTTAAAAATATTTAAAATTAAATATGTATGTGGCCAAAATATACTTAAAAAAATTACTTAAAATGTGTAAAAATAAAATAAAAAAATTTAAGTAATTTTGAATGTTCTATAAATATAGTTTAAAAATAAAACTCAACACAAACCATAAAAATCCTAAAGCAATATTTACCCTACGAGCACACTTATGACAGTAGAAATTATGTACTCGAATTTACACACACCGATAAATATTTAGTTGTTTCTAGAAACTTTTTCGAAAATCTGCATCTTATATGCCATAAAAATTCGGTAGCAGAAACCACAACAAATTACAAAAACAATAAAACGAGCTTAAATCTTAGAATTTATTTTAAATTTTATTACAATTTGAAATCTATCAGATATACAACTAGGTTCCGGCAAACTGACATAAAACTGACATGTCATCACATCTATATATTTTTGTATATGTTTTATAGCAAATGTCCGTGAATTGATTTTGCCAGATGAAATCTTCACAAAAAGTGGTCTTAAAATTAAAGAAATTGTACACAAACTATGATGGGATTGCAAATCGATTTCGAATTTTTTTTTATTTATTTCAACTATAAATAAGTAAATATGTGTTATAATTAAATAAATAAATAATATATTATGTAATAAATAAATTGTGTCTAAAAAATGAAATTGAAATTATCTATATCAAATTATGTTAAATCAAATAAATTAATAAATCAATCAACTAATTATAAATTCATATATTAGGACTAATGCAAGAATATTATAAAATTATTATAAATAAAAATGAGACAAATATAAATAAATTATTAATTAACGGATTTTTAATGGGTCTGGCCCGTACTAAATAAATTTTCCCCTATTTAATTCAAAATAGTCCCAGATCTTCTGTCCGAAAAGCTTTAACATTTTTGGAACAGATAGCAGCACTTCAAAGAATCAGTTATGTTTTATGTCACAAGATGAACTTCTAAGATAAAACAAATGAAGCCGTAGGAATAGTCCAAGCCCATTTTAACATGTGCCTCTCTTTGGCAGAATTATGTGAATAACAGCAACACAAAATCTGAGGTAAAGTCAATGTAAAGTATACATGGGCTAACCATCATGATTTTTCTGGATTTTAAAAATTTTCGATTTTTGGTGAAAATGGCGCCTTTACGAATTTACGAAAAATATAAAAAGTCAATCTAACACTTAAAATGGTCCGATTGTGATGAATGATACCTCAATCAAAAGCTCTCATCATCAATATAAATACTGCTATAAAAAATACTTACATTTCCATAAAAAATGTATATGCCAAAAAATCAGCAAAGGGGTTAGCCTTTACGAATTTACGAAAAATAGAAAAAGTCAATCTAACACTTAAAATGGTCCGATTGTGATGAATGATACCTCAATCAAAAGCTCTTGTCATCAATATAAATACTGCTATAAAATATACTTACATTTTCACAAAAAATTTATATGCCAAAAAATCAGCAAAGGGGTTAGCCTTTACGAATTTACGAATAATAGAAAAATTCAATCTAACACTTAAAATGGGCGAATTGTGATGAATGATACCTCAATCAAAAGCTCTCGTCATCAATATAAATACTGCTATAAAATATACTTACATTTCCACAAAAAAATTTATATGCCAAAAAATCAACAAAGGGGTTAGCCTTTACGAATTTACGAAAAATAGAAAAAGTCAATCTAACACTTAAAATGGTCCGATTGTGATGAATGATACCTTAATCAAAAGCTCTCGTTATCAATTTAAATACTGCTATAAAATATATTTACATTTCCACAAAAATTTTATATGCCAAAACATCAGCAAAGGGGTTAGCCTTTACGAATTTACGAAAAATAGAAAAAGTCAATCTAACACTTAAAATGGGCCGATTGTGATGAATGATACCTCAATCAAAAGCTCTCGTTATCAATTTAAATACTGCTATAAAATAAACTTACATTTTCACAAAAAATTTATATGCCAAAAAATCAGCAAAGGGGTTAGCCTTTACGAATTTACGAAAAATAGAAAAAGTCAATCTAACACTTAAAATTGGCCGATTGTGATGAATGATACCTCAATCAAAAGCTCTCGTCATCAATATATATACTGCTATAAAATATATTTACATTTCCACAAAAATTTTATATGCCAAAAAATCAGCAAAGGGGTTAGCCTTTACGAATTTACGAAAAATAGAAAAAGTCAATCTAACACTTAAAATGGGCCGATTGTGATGAATGATACCTCAATCAAAAGCTCTCGTCATCAATATAAATACTGCTATAAAATATACTTACATTTTCACAAAAAATTTATATGCCAAAAAATCAGCAAAGGGGTTAGCCTTTACGAATTTACGAAAAATAGAAAAAGTCAATCTAACAATTAAAATGGGCGGATTGTGATGAATGATACCTCAATCAAAAGCTCTCGTCATCAATATAAATACTGCTATAAAATATACTTACATTTCCACAAAAAATTTGTATGCCAAAAAATCAGCAAAGGGGTTAGCCTTTACGAATTTACGAAAAATAGAAAAAGTCAATCTAACACTTAAAATGGTCCGATTGTGATGCATGATACCTCAATCAAAAGCTCTCGTCATCAATATAAATACTGCTATAAAATATACTTACATTTCCACAAAAAATGAATATGCCAAAAAATCAGCAAAGGGATTAGCCTTTACGAATTTACGGAAAATAGAAAAAGTCAATCTAACAGTTAAAATGGTCCGATTGTGATGAATGATACCTCAATCAAAAGCTCTCGTTATCAATTTAAATACTGCTTTAAAAATAAACTTACATTTCCACGCAAAATTTGTTTGCCTAAAAATCAGCAAAGGGGTTAGCCTTTACGAATTTACGAAAAATAGAAAAACTCAATCTAACAGTTAAAATGGTCCGATTATGATGAAAGATACCTCAATCAAAAGCTCTCGTCATCAGTATTAATACTGCTATAAAATAAACTTACATTTCCACAAAAAATGAATATGCCAAAAAATCAGCAAAGGGATTAGCCTTTACGAATTTACGGAAAATAGAAAAAGTCAATCTAACAGTTAAAATGGTCCGATTGTGATGAATGATACCTCAATCAAAAGCTCTCGTTATCAATTTAAATACTGCTTTAAAAATAAACTTACATTTTCACGCAAAATTTGTTTGCCTAAAAATCAGCAAAGGGGTTAGCCTTTACGAATTTACGAAAAATAGAAAAACTCAATCTAACAGTTAAAATGGTCCGATTGTGATGAAAGATACCTCAATCAAAAGCTCTCGTCATCAATATAAATACTGCTATAAAATATACTTACATTTCCATAAAAAATTTATATGCCAAAAAATCAGCAAAGGGGTTAGCCTTTACGAATTTACGATAAATAGAAAAAGTCAATCTAACACTTAAAATGGTCCGATTATGATGAAAGATGCCTCAATCAAAAGCTCTCGTCATCAATATAAATACTGCTATAAAATATACTTACATTTTCACAAAAAATTTATATGCCAAAAAATCAGCAAAGGGGTTAGCCTTTACGAATTTACGAATAATAGAAAAATTCAATCTAACACTTAAAATGGGCGAATTGTGATGAATGATACCTCAATCAAAAGCTCTCGTCATCAATATAAATACTGCTATAAAATATACTTACATTTCCACAAAAAAAATTATATGCCAAAAAATCAACAAAGGGGTTAGCCTTTACGAATTTACGAAAAATAGAAAAAGTCAATCTAACACTTAAAATGGTCCGATTGTGATGAATGATACCTTAATCAAAAGCTCTCGTTATCAATTTAAATACTGCTATAAAATATATTTACATTTCCACAAAAATTTTATATGCCAAAAAATCAGCAAAGGGGTTAGCCTTTACGAATTTACGAAAAATAGAAAAAGTCAATCTAACACTTAAAATTGGCCGATTGTGATGAATGATACGTTAATCAAAAGCTCTCGTCATCAATTTAAATACTGCTATAAAATATATTTACATTTCCACAAAAATTTTATATGCCAAAACATCAGCAAAGGGGTTAGCCTTTACGAATTTACGAAAAATAGAAAAAGTCAATCTAACACTTAAAATGGGCCGATTGTGATGAATGATACCTCAATCAAAAGCTCTCGTTATCAATTTAAATACTGCTATAAAATAAACTTACATTTTCACAAAAAATTTATATGCCAAAAAATCAGCAAAGGGGTTAGCCTTTACGAATTTACGAAAAATAGAAAAAGTCAATCTAACACTTAAAATTGGCCGATTGTGATGAATGATACCTCAATCAAAAGCTCTCGTCATCAATATATATACTGCTATAAAATATATTTACATTTCCACAAAAATTTTATATGCCAAAAAATCAGCAAAGGGGTTAGCCTTTACGAATTTACGAAAAATAGAAAAAGTCAATCTAACACTTAAAATGGGCCGATTGTGATGAATGATACCTCAATCAAAAGCTCTCGTCATCAATATAAATACTGCTATAAAATATACTTACATTTTCACAAAAAATTTATATGCCAAAAAATCAGCAAAGGGGTTAGCCTTTACGAATTTACGAAAAATAGAAAAAGTCAATCTAACAATTAAAATGGGCGGATTGTGATGAATGATACCTCAATCAAAAGCTCTCGTCATCAATATAAATACTGCTATAAAATATACTTACATTTCCACAAAAAATTTGTATGCCAAAAAATCAGCAAAGGGGTTAGCCTTTACGAATTTACGAAAAATAGAAAAAGTCAATCTAACACTTAAAATGGTCCGATTGTGATGCATGATACCTCAATCAAAAGCTCTCGTCATCAATATAAATACTGCTATAAAATATACTTACATTTCCACAAAAAATGAATATGCCAAAAAATCAGCAAAGGGATTAGCCTTTACGAATTTACGGAAAATAGAAAAAGTCAATCTAACAGTTAAAATGGTCCGATTGTGATGAATGATACCTCAATCAAAAGCTCTCGTTATCAATTTAAATACTGCTTTAAAAATAAACTTACATTTCCACGCAAAATTTGTTTGCCTAAAAATCAGCAAAGGGGTTAGCCTTTACGAATTTACGAAAAATAGAAAAACTCAATCTAACAGTTAAAATGGTCCGATTATGATGAAAGATACCTCAATCAAAAGCTCTCGTCATCAGTATTAATACTGCTATAAAATAAACTTACATTTCCACAAAAAATGAATATGCCAAAAAATCAGCAAAGGGATTAGCCTTTACGAATTTACGGAAAATAGAAAAAGTCAATCTAACAGTTAAAATGGTCCGATTGTGATGAATGATACCTCAATCAAAAGCTCTCGTTATCAATTTAAATACTGCTTTAAAAATAAACTTACATTTTCACGCAAAATTTGTTTGCCTAAAAATCAGCAAAGGGGTTAGCCTTTACGAATTTACGAAAAATAGAAAAACTCAATCTAACAGTTAAAATGGTCCGATTGTGATGAAAGATACCTCAATCAAAAGCTCTCGTCATCAATATAAATACTGCTATAAAATATACTTACATTTCCATAAAAAATTTATATGCCAAAAAATCAGCAAAGGGGTTAGCCTTTACGAATTTACGATAAATAGAAAAAGTCAATCTAACACTTAAAATGGTCCGATTATGATGAAAGATGCCTCAATCAAAAGCTCTCGTCATCAATATAAATACTGCTATAAAATATACTTACATTTTCACAAAAAATTTATATGCCAAAAAATCAGCAAAGGGGTTAGCCTTTACGAATTTACGAATAATAGAAAAATTCAATCTAACACTTAAAATGGGCGAATTGTGATGAATGATACCTCAATCAAAAGCTCTCGTCATCAATATAAATACTGCTATAAAATATACTTACATTTCCACAAAAAAAATTATATGCCAAAAAATCAACAAAGGGGTTAGCCTTTACGAATTTACGAAAAATAGAAAAAGTCAATCTAACACTTAAAATGGTCCGATTGTGATGAATGATACCTTAATCAAAAGCTCTCGTTATCAATTTAAATACTGCTATAAAATATATTTACATTTCCACAAAAATTTTATATGCCAAAAAATCAGCAAAGGGGTTAGCCTTTACGAATTTACGAAAAATAGAAAAAGTCAATCTAACACTTAAAATTGGCCGATTGTGATGAATGATACGTTAATCAAAAGCTCTCGTTATCAATTTAAATACTGCTATAAAATATATTTACATTTCCACAAAAATTTTATATGCCAAAACATCAGCAAAGGGGTTAGCCTTTACGAATTTACGAAAAATAGAAAAAGTCAATCTAACACTTAAAATGGGCCGATTGTGATGAATGATACCTCAATCAAAAGCTCTCGTCATCAGTATAAATACTGCTATAAAATATACTTACATTTTCACAAAAAATTTATATGCCAAAAAATCAGCAAAGGGGTTAGCCTTTACGAATTTACGAAAAATAGAAAAAGTCAATCTAACACTTAAAATGGGCGGATTGTGATGAATGATACCTCAATCAAAAGCTCTCGTCATCAATATAAATACTGCTATAAAATATACTTACATTTCCACAAAAAATTTGTATGCCAAAAAAATCAACAAAGGGTTAGCCTTTACGAATTTACGAAAAATAGAAAAAGTCAATCTAACACTTAAAATGGGCCGATTGTGATGAATGATACCTCAATCAAAAGCTCTCGTCATCAATATAAATACTGCTATAAAATATACTTACATTTTCACAAAAAATTTATATGCCAAAAAATCAGCAAAGGGGTTAGCCTTTACGAATTTACGAAAAATAGAAAAAGTCAATCTAACACTTAAAATGGGCGGATTGTGATGAATGATACCTCAATCAAAAGCTCTTGTCATCAATATAAATACTGCTATAAAATATACTTACATTTCCACAAAAAATTTGTTTGCCAAAAAATCAGCAAAGGGGTTAGCCTTTACGAATTTACGAAAAATAGAAAAAGTCAATCTAACAGTTAAAATGGTCCGATTGTGATGAATGATACCTCAATCAAAAGCTCTCGTTATCAATTTAAATACTGCTATAAAATATACTTACAATTTCACGCAAAATTTGTTTGCCTAAAAATCAGCAAAGGGGTTAGCCTTTACGAATTTACGAAAAATAGAAAAAGTCAATCTAACACTTAAAATGGTCCGATTGTGATGCATGATACCTCAATCAAAAGCTCTCGTCATCAATATAAATACTGCTATAAAATATACTTACATTTCCACAAAAAATGTATATGCCAAAAAATCAGCAAAGGGGTTAGCCTTTACGAATTTACGAAAAATAGAAAAAGTCAATCTAACACTTAAAATGGTCCGATTGTGATGCATGATACCTTAATCAAAAGCTCTCGTCACCAATATAAATACTGCTATAAAATATACTTACATTTCCATAGAAAATGTATATGCTAAAAAATCAGCAAAGGGGTTAGCCTTTACGAATTTACGAAAAATAGAAAAACTCAATCTAACACTTAAAATGGTCCGATTGTGATGAATGATACCTCAATCAAAAGCTCTCGTCATCAATATAAATACTGCTATAAAATATACTTACATTTCCACAAAAAATGAATATGCCAAAAAATCAGCAAAGGGGTTAGCCTTTACGAATTTACGAAAAATAGAAAAAGTCAATCTAACAGTTAAGATGGTCCGATTGTAATGAATGATACCTCAATCAAAAGCTCTCGTTATCAAATTAAATACTGCTATAAAATAAACTTACATTTCCACGCAAAATTTGTTTGCCTAAAAATCAGCAAAGGGGTTAGCCTTTACGAATTTACGAAAAATAGAAAAACTCAATCTAACAGTTAAAATGGTCCGATTGTGATGAAAGATACCTCAATCAAAAGCTCTCGTCATCAATATAAATACTGCTATAAAATATACTTACATTTCCATAAAAAATTTATATGCCAAAAAATCAGCAAAGGGGTTAGCCTTTACGAATTTACGAAAAATAGAAAAAGTCAATCTAACACTTAAAATGGCCCGATTGAGATGAATGATACCTCAATCAAAAGCTCTCATCATCAATACAAATACTGCTATAAAATATACTTACATTTCCATCAAAAATTTATATGCCAAAAAATCAACAAAGGGGTTAGCCTTTACTAATTTACGAAAAATAGAAAAACTCAATCTAACACTTAAAATGGTTCGATTGTGATGAATGATACCTCAATCAAAAGCTCTCGTTATCAATTTAAATACTGCTTTAAAAATAAACTTACATTTCCACATAAAATTTGTATGTCAAAAAATATACAAAGGGGTTAGCCTTTTTCGAATTTACGAAAAATAGAAAAAGTCAATCTAACACTTAAAATTGGCCGATTGTGATGAATGATACCTTAATCAAGAGCTCTCGTTATCAATTTAAATACTGCTATAAAATATATTTACATTTCCACAAAAATTTTATATGCCAAAAAATCAGCAAAGGGGTTAGCCTTTACGAATTTACGAAAAATATAAAAAGTCAATCTAACAGTTAAAATGGTCCGATTGTGATGAATGATACTACAATCAAAAGCTCTCGTTATCAATTTAAATACTGCTATAAAATATACTTACATTTCCACGCAAAATTTGTTTGCCAAAAAATCAGCAAAGGGGTTAGCCTTTACGAATTTACGAAAAATAGAAAAAGTCAATCTAACAGTTAAAATGGTCCGATTGTGATGCATGATACCTTAATCAAAAGCTCTCGTCACCAATATAAATACTGCTATAAAATATACTTACATTTCCACAGAAAATGTATATGCTAAAAAATCAGCAAAGGGGTTAGCCTTTACGAATTTACGAAAAATAGAAAAAGTCAATCTAACACTTAAAATGGTCCGATTGTGATGAATGATACCTCAATCAAAAGCTCTCTTCATCAATATAAATACGTCTATAAAATATACTTACATTTCCACAAAAAATTTAAATGCCAAAAAGTCAACAAATGGGTTAGGCTTTACGAATTTACGAAAAATAGTAAGTCAATCTAACACTTAAAATGGTCCGATTGTGATGACTGATACCTCAATCAAAAGCTCTCGCCATCAGTATAAATACTGCTATAAAATATACTTACATTTTTATAAAAATTTTATATGCCAAAAAATCAGCAAAGGGGTTAGCCTTTACGAAATTACGGAAAATAGAAAAAGTCAATCTAACACTTAAAATGGGCCGATTATGATGAATGATACCTCAATCAAAAGCTCTCGTCATCAGTATAAATACTGCTATAAAATATACTTACATTTTCACAAAAAATTTATTTGCCAAAAAATCAGCAAAGGGGTTAGCCTTTACGAATTTACGAAAAATAGAAAAAGTCAATCTAACACTTAAATGGTCCGATTGTGATGAATGATACCTCAATCAAAAGCTCTCATCATCAGTATAAATACTGCTATAAAATATACTTACATTTCCACAAAAAAATTGTATGCCAAAAAATCAACAAAGGGGTTAGCCTTTACGAATTTACGAAAAATAGAAAAAGTCAATCTAACACTTAAAATGTTCCGATTGTGATGCATGATTCCTCAATCAAAAGCTCTCGTCATCAATATAAATACTGCTATAAAATATACTTACATTTCCACAAAAAATTTATATGCCAAAAAATCAGCAAAGGGGTTAGCCTTTACGAATTTACGGAAAATAGAAAAACTCAATCTAACACTTAAAATGGGCCGATTATGATGAATGATACCTCAATCAAAAGCTCTCGTTATCAATATAAATACTGCTATAAAATATACTTACATTTCCACAAAAAATTTATATGCCAAAAAATCAGCAAAGGGGTTAGCCTTTACGAATTTACGAAAAATAGAAAAAGTCAATCTAACACTTAAAATGGGCCGATTATGATGAATGATACCTCAATCAAAAGCTCTCGTCATCAGTATAAATACTGCTATAAAATATACTTACATTTTCACAAAAAATTTATTTGCCAAAAAATCAGCAAAGGGGTTAGCCTTTACGAATTTACGAAAAATAGAAAAAGTCAATCTAACACATAAAATGGTCCGATTGTGATGAATGATACCTCAATCAAAAGCTCGCGTCATCAATATAAATACTGCTATAAAATATACTTTTATTTCCACGCAAAATTTGTTTGCCTAAAAATCAGCAAAGGGGTTAGCCTTTACGAATTTACGAAAAATAGAAAAAGTCAATCTAACACTTAAAATGGTCCGATTGTGATGAATGATACCTCAATCAAAAGCTCTCGTTATCAGTTTAAATTCTACTATAAAATATACTTACATTTCCATCAAAAATTTATATGCCAAAAATCAGCAAAGGGGTTAGCCTTTACTAATTTACGAAAAATAGTAAAAGTCAATCTAACACTTAAAATGGTCCGATTGTGATGCATGATACCTCAATCAAAAGCTCTCGTCATCAATATAAATACGTCTATAAAATATACTTACATTTCCACAAAAAATTTGTATGCCAAAAAATCAGCAAAGGGGTTAGCCTTTACTAATTTACGAAAAATAGTAAGTCAATCTAACACTTAAAATGGTCCGATTGTGATGACTGATACCTCAATCAAAAGCTCTCGCCATCAGTATAAATACTGCTATAAAATATACTTACATTTTCACAAAAATTTTATATGCCAAAAAATCAGCAAAGGGGTTAGCCTTTACGAATTTACGGAAAATAGAAAAAGTCAATCTAACACTTAAAATGGTCCGATTGTGATGAATGATACCTCAATCAAAAGCTCTCGTTATCAATTTAAATTCTACTATAAAATATACTTACATTTCCATCAAAAATTTATATGCCAAAAATCAGCAAAGGGGTTAGCCTTTACTAATTTACGAAAAATAGTAAAAGTCAATCTAACACTTAAAATGGTCCGATTGTGATGCATGATACCTCAATCAAAAGCTCTCGTCATCAATATAAATACGTCTATAAAATATACTTACATTTCCACAAAAAATTTGTATGCCAAAAAATCAGCAAAGGGGTTAGCCTTTACTAATTTACGAAAAATAGTAAGTCAATCTAACACTTAAAATGGTCCGATTGTGATGACTGATACCTCAATCAAAAGCTCTCGCCATCAGTATAAATACTGCTATAAAATATACTTACATTTTCACAAAAATTTTATATGCCAAAAAATCAGCAAAGGGGTTAGCCTTTACGAATTTACGGAAAATAGAAAAAGTCAATCTAACACTTAAAATGGGCCGATTATGATGAATGATACCTCAATCAAAAGCTCTCGTCATCAGTATAAATACTGCTATAAAATATACTTACATTTTCACAAAAAATTTATTTGCCAAAAAATCAGCAAAGGGGTTAGCCTTTACGAATTTACGAAAAATAGAAAAAGTCAATCTTACACTTAAAATGGTCCGATTGTGATGAATGATACCACAATCAAAAGCTCTTGTCATCAATATAAATACTACTATAAAATATACTTACATTTCCACAAAAATTTTGTATGCCAAAAAATCAGCAAAGGGGTTAGCCTTTACGAATTTACGAAAAATAGAAAAACTCAATCTAACACTTAAAATGGTCCGATTGTGATGAATGATACCTCAAATTTATGGTGAAAATGGCATGATTTTCATGGGGTAACCATCATGCATTTTCTAGATTTTAAAAATTTAAGATTTTTGGTGAAAATTGCATGGTTTTCATGGGCCAACCAGCAATCATTTCCTGGATTTTAAAAGTAACTTATGTTATGTATAACTTGGCAGTTTATTATCTTACTATGATTTTTGAGTATCAAAAATATTTATCGAACAAAAAGTTTGTTTGGCGTGAAAGCCGGGTTAAGATTGCTTAGCCTATTTTAAATGGACGAATATATAAAAAAAGTCAAATTTTAATTTTTATAATTCTTACCGTACTACAGCCCAGATTAATAAAATGAAATTGTAAATTTTATTCACCGGTTGCACTCATAAAAAACTGTAATCTTATGTTTAATACTTTACCGGTTAATTTTATAGCACGTCATAACCTCATTTCTTTACTAAATAAAATCTTTAATAAAAATGCAGTTTCGATTCAATTTTTTGTTGCTTTTTTTTTTTAATAAAAAATAAATAAAAAATATATAATTTATTTTGTTACCCATTAAAAAAATATTATTTCTAAAATACAAATTTAAAAAAAATAATTTTACTTTAAGTAATTATTGCCAATTTCTAACTTAAATATGACGTCGTTTAACGTCCATCGCGTCAGTGTTCCATATTTCTCAATTCCTATTTAGATATTCGAGTGCGGTTCGTATAGTTTTACACAATTTTGGTCCATCTTAAATTTTCATACCCGTATCCAGTCGTAAGGCTTGTTTTAATAGTTCGTACGTTGAAAATGATACAGCCACCATTGGTATTGCACGCAAATAATTTATAGACATGCCACGATACAATCCTCGGACGACACCATTCTCTTTGTAAATTATTTGTAGTGTTTTGACCATACCCATGCTAAAAATGAAATTAAATAAAAAAATAAACGAACAATTAAATTTATTATTTAATTTAAGATTTTTGTTAAATAAATAATAAATATTGCAACATTCTATAGAGGTTAGTCTATGTTATTTTTACAAGTCTTAACACACATAAACCCACCTTCTTTGAAATCATCCATTCATATAATAGATTATTATTTATTTATTTAATAAAAAATTATTTTGTGTTAAAAAGCAGAAAAGAGAAAAATATTAAATTAATAAGAAAACATTTAGTTATTTGTTAAAGCGGTAAGTATTGCATAAAATATTTACCCAAATTTCTTCGTTTCCGGATTCATCATGGCCAATTGCATACGTCGTCGAGTCACATCGAGCGGATATGAAATTGATTGGGCAACAGCGCCAGCAAAACCACCACATAACAGTTTTGCATGGATCAATAATACAAGGCCACCTGTGGAATAAAAAATATATTGTTTATCCATCATATGAGCAAGTCTACTTGAAATTTAGGATAAGTTTTTAACATTGGGATTGTGACAGCTTCAAAACAAAAAAAAACATCGAAATTAAAAGATTAAAAATTAAATAGGACATCGCTTAGTTTAGGCCCTAATTGGACTAAAGCGTTACCAATCTTTAACTACTTACAGAGGAAGCACCAATGTCACTTTCTCATCTTATTAAGCAGAAGCTAGATTCCATTAATCTTCATTCTAAAATTCATAGATTTGTGGAATAACCCCTTGCCTTATTTTTATGACCAAAAATGATTTGTGAAAATGTAAGCAAATTTTATACCAGTATTTTTTTTTTGTGTTTTTGAACCCTACAATCTTTTCTGGGGCCGAAACTCTCCCAACTCTTTCGCGGTTAATTTTTTAACGTCCTACTTTATGCCGTCACCAGCCAAATCGAGAACGCAGGAATACAGGTTCGATTTTTAATCCATCTGCACATTGCATTGCTCCAGTCAGCCTGTACTGACATGGAAGATGGTTCAACCCATGGATTCTGCACTCCAACAGGGGGTCATAATTGTGTTCTTCGTCATCACTGATCGTAATCAGGTGATGAAAAATCCCTTTTGCAACTCTCCCCGTTGGGATTCGAACCCGGTACCTCCCATCCCAAACACCGCAGCTTTAACCACTGCGCCAATTGCTCGGTGCCAGTATTTTTTCGTTGAATATTTTAGAAGAAGAACGCCATCATTAATAGAGCTAATGTGCCAACGCGTCACTACCATAATTAACTTTGTATCTTGAAGAACTTTTCTTGAACAAATTATAAAGTATATTGCAGTTGTACAAAATTTATACTATTAGAACATTACATGATTAACCAAGAAATAACTTTATTGCTTGTGAATATGTTTCTCTTATAAAAGAAGCGAGGAGAGTGCCATTTTGTTTCCTCCCTTTCTTCGTCTTTTTATTGTTTCATCTGACCTCACCTTCGACGTACGTTTTTAACTCAACCCGTGTTGCCCGATCGTCTAAAGTAAATCATGTAGCCACATAAAACCTACGTACCAAATCGTGATTGCAGAAAGCAACCACACTACTCCCTTGCCACGCCAGTAAATGTCCATGACCGTGTTACCGAAAACGTGTGGAAAGTCTATAGTTGTTCTTCCCGTTTGCGTTGTGACCACACTCGGCTCAAATTGGAAGTGAACTGTGCGCTTACTTTCCGATGGAGATTGCGTTTGATTCTGATTAGGATCTAAAATTCTAGGTTAAAATGGTAAGGGTTCGTTTGTATCGCGATCGCTTGAATCATTTTCCGTAGTAAAACAAGGTTTTACTTTATTTATTGAAATGTTGCAGGGTTTACCGCTCATAATTATGGTAAAATATTTATCAACACGACTAATGATTCTAAACGGTCCCTCGTAAGGACGTTGCAGAGATGATCTGATCGCATCTGTTCGTACAAACACATGTGAGCAAGAATTAAGTTCTTTATGAACAAATATCGATGATTGCTTTCCGTGTCGTGATGCAGGACTTGGTTTATTTTGATCCATTATTTTTTTATTCAGACTGATAATCGTGATTGACACATCTACCAATGAACTATCCTGACAAACGTAAACCTTCGCCGTAAAGCATTTCTGCTGGTGTTGCATTGAACTCCTCCCGCAATGGTTTGTAATCCCAACAAAACTGTTGGTAACGAGATTGTCCAATCCTGATGGTTATGACATATTAACGATGTTTTAAACGAGTGGTGCCAACGTTCGATAAAACCGTTGGCTTGTAGATTGTACGCTGTGGTGTGTTTTCGTTGGAACCGCAATACATTATACAATTCCTGAAACAACTCCGATTCAAACTGCATTCCTCGATTAGTAACTATAGTCACAGGTATGCCGAATCGGGCGGTCCAACCCTCAAAAATTGCGCTTGCAACTGTTTGTGCTCTAATGTCTGCCACCGGAATGGCCTCCGGCCAACGAGTATAGCGATCAATTATTGTGACGCAATATCTCATATCGTTAGACGTTGGCATTGGACCAATTAAATCAACATGGATTTCTTCAAAACGCTTGCTACTTAATATAAATTAACCTAAAAGACTTTTGACGTGGCGTTGAATTTTAGACTTTTGAAACTTATGAAACTTTTAGCCCATTTTTTAGCGTCTTAGTTGACTGACGTCCAAATGTATTTACTAGCGAACATTTTAGTAGTATAGTTCGAACTCCAGGAAGCGACAACCCGTGCACTGAATCGAATACCAGTTTTCTGAACTCTTTTGGTATATACGGTCTTATACACTTTATAGAAATGTCACAAAAGATTTCTTTGTCTGGATTTAATATTAGATTTATTTTTTGCCATTACTTCTTTTAACTCGCTTGACTTTCTGCCTCGGCCATCTTCGTGTACTCAATAGATTCTGGTATATCTAGTTTGCATATTCGTGACAGCGTGTCCGCGACCACGTTGTCTTTACCCGAAACATGTTGTCCGATTTAGTCTAGATATCTATAAATTGTCTAAGTGGAGCCTTACTTGGATTCTGTTGGAAAGCATAAATTAAGGGCTTATGGTCCGTAAAAATTGTGGATTTGCGCCCTTCCAACATAAAACGAAAATGCTTAATAGCTGCTTATGCCACTAATAACTCACGGTCATAAACGCTATAGCGTTTCTGTGCATTCGAAAGTTTAACTGAATAGAAACTTAAAGGCTGCCAACTATCCTCCACTTTCTGCTGAATTACCGCAACGATTATGAAATCTGATGCATCTACCATCAAAGCGAGATGTGCCTTCGAATCTGGATGTGCGGGGATTGCTGCATCCATCAACTGTTGTTTGCATTTTTCAAACGCCATATTTGTTGTAACGGTCCATTCAATTTTACGCTTGTCGTTTTTTTACTCCCTTTTAAATATTCGATTCTGCTGCATTTGGAACAAACCATCGATAAAAATTGGTCATCCCCAGAAAGCGTCGTAATTCTGTGACGTTTTCCGGTTGTTTATAATTGGATATAGCTTGAACGCGTTCTAACATCGGCTTAATGCCTGATTTATTAATAGAATGACCCAAAAAATTTATTTCGGACTTAGCGAATACACATTTATTTACATTGATAATTTATCCATGATTTTGTAATCTTATTAAAATTTGTTCTAAATGTATCATGTGTTCGTCCATATCTCTTGAAGCGATCAAAAAATCATCGATATATGTAAAGCAACAATCAAGATCTCGAAAAATAGAATGGACAAATCGTTGAAATGACTGTGATGGCAATCGTTTGACTTTGTCGTAAGTTTTTAAATCAACCCGTGTTGCCCGATCGTCTAAAGTAAATCGTGTAAACACATCAACCCTACGCACTAAATCGTGGTTGCAGAAGGCAGCCACAAGTTTACTCCTGAGTGTGTGGAGTGCGGTTGGCTTAAGAGTAGCGCAATTCAATATTGAAGTAATTGGTTAAACTATTAATAAAAATGTGGACGCTCTTATTCAAAGACTGCATAAAATTACCGGTATAAAGTGATTTAGATTTGTTAATTGTTTTTTCAAAAATGTCATAGAACAATAAAATAATAAACTATGATAACAAAGCAATCTTTCTCTTTGACCAATAAAAATTAAAATATGTTTTGTGAAATACAATATCTTAGTAGGCTACATTAAAATTTTTTGGGTGATTTGTTATTTAGATTTTGTTTGACTGTTGACAGCCGTAAAAAGCGAACAACACCGATAACAACAAATTTCGAGCAGTGATTAAACATTATTTCTGGCGTGGAAAACCGCGAAAGAAACAAAGGAAAAGCTTGATAAATATTAAGACACATGTGTTTACATGATGTGTTCCATCGAAAACCACTGTGGTTTATTGGTTTGCAGAATTCTAACGTGGTTGTATAAGCACAATTGATGAACACCGTTCAGGTAGAACAAAAAAAGCAAAAATAGAAAAAGTCAATCTAACACTTAAAATTGGCCGATTGTGATGAATGATACCTTAATCAAGAGCTCTCGTTATCAATTTAAATACTGCTATAAAATATATTTACATTTCCACAAAAATTTTATATGCCAAAAAATCAGCAAAGGGGTTAGCCTTTACGAATTTACGAAAAATATAAAAAGTCAATCTAACAGTTAAAATGGTCCGATTGTGATGAATGATACTACAATCAAAAGCTCTCGTTATCAATTTAAATACTGCTATAAAATATACTTACATTTCCACGCAAAATTTGTTTGCCAAAAAATCAGCAAAGGGGTTAGCCTTTACGAATTTACGAAAAATAGAAAAAGTCAATCTAACAGTTAAAATGGTCCGATTGTGATGCATGATACCTTAATCAAAAGCTCTCGTCACCAATATAAATACTGCTATAAAATATACTTACATTTCCACAGAAAATGTATATGCTAAAAAATCAGCAAAGGGGTTAGCCTTTACGAATTTACGAAAAATAGAAAAAGTCAATCTAACACTTAAAATGGTCCGATTGTGATGAATGATACCTCAATCAAAAGCTCTCTTCATCAATATAAATACGTCTATAAAATATACTTACATTTCCACAAAAAATTTAAATGCCAAAAAGTCAACAAATGGGTTAGGCTTTACGAATTTACGAAAAATAGTAAGTCAATCTAACACTTAAAATGGTCCGATTGTGATGACTGATACCTCAATCAAAAGCTCTCGCCATCAGTATAAATACTGCTATAAAATATACTTACATTTTTATAAAAATTTTATATGCCAAAAAATCAGCAAAGGGGTTAGCCTTTACGAAATTACGGAAAATAGAAAAAGTCAATCTAACACTTAAAATGGGCCGATTATGATGAATGATACCTCAATCAAAAGCTCTCGTCATCAGTATAAATACTGCTATAAAATATACTTACATTTTCACAAAAAATTTATTTGCCAAAAAATCAGCAAAGGGGTTAGCCTTTACGAATTTACGAAAAATAGAAAAAGTCAATCTAACACTTAAATGGTCCGATTGTGATGAATGATACCTCAATCAAAAGCTCTCATCATCAGTATAAATACTGCTATAAAATATACTTACATTTCCACAAAAAAATTGTATGCCAAAAAATCAACAATGGGGTTAGCCTTTACGAATTTACGAAAAATAGAAAAAGTCAATCTAACACTTAAAATGTTCCGATTGTGATGCATGATTCCTCAATCAAAAGCTCTCGTCATCAATATAAATACTGCTATAAAATATACTTACATTTCCACAAAAAATTTATATGCCAAAAAATCAGCAAAGGGGTTAGCCTTTACGAATTTACGGAAAATAGAAAAACTCAATCTAACACTTAAAATGGGCCGATTATGATGAATGATACCTCAATCAAAAGCTCTCGTTATCAATATAAATACTGCTATAAAATATACTTACATTTCCACAAAAAATTTATATGCCAAAAAATCAGCAAAGGGGTTAGCCTTTACGAATTTACGAAAAATAGAAAAAGTCAATCTAACACTTAAAATGGGCCGATTATGATGAATGATACCTCAATCAAAAGCTCTCGTCATCAGTATAAATACTGCTATAAAATATACTTACATTTTCACAAAAAATTTATTTGCCAAAAAATCAGCAAAGGGGTTAGCCTTTACGAATTTACGAAAAATAGAAGAAGTCAATCTAACACATAAAATGGTCCGATTGTGATGAATGATACCTCAATCAAAAGCTCGCGTCATCAATATAAATACTGCTATAAAATATACTTTTATTTCCACGCAAAATTTGTTTGCCTAAAAATCAGCAAAGGGGTTAGCCTTTACGAATTTACGAAAAATAGAAAAAGTCAATCTAACACTTAAAATGGTCCGATTGTGATGAATGATACCTCAATCAAAAGCTCTCGTTATCAGTTTAAATTCTACTATAAAATATACTTACATTTCCATCAAAAATTTATATGCCAAAAATCAGCAAAGGGGTTAGCCTTTACTAATTTACGAAAAATAGTAAAAGTCAATCTAACACTTAAAATGGTCCGATTGTGATGCATGATACCTCAATCAAAAGCTCTCGTCATCAATATAAATACGTCTATAAAATATACTTACATTTCCACAAAAAATTTGTATGCCAAAAAATCAGCAAAGGGGTTAGCCTTTACTAATTTACGAAAAATAGTAAGTCAATCTAACACTTAAAATGGTCCGATTGTGATGACTGATACCTCAATCAAAAGCTCTCGCCATCAGTATAAATACTGCTATAAAATATACTTACATTTTCACAAAAATTTTATATGCCAAAAAATCAGCAAAGGGGTTAGCCTTTACGAATTTACGGAAAATAGAAAAAGTCAATCTAACACTTAAAATGGTCCGATTGTGATGAATGATACCTCAATCAAAAGCTCTCGTTATCAATTTAAATTCTACTATAAAATATACTTACATTTCCATCAAAAATTTATATGCCAAAAATCAGCAAAGGGGTTAGCCTTTACTAATTTACGAAAAATAGTAAAAGTCAATCTAACACTTAAAATGGTCCGATTGTGATGCATGATACCTCAATCAAAAGCTCTCGTCATCAATATAAATACGTCTATAAAATATACTTACATTTCCACAAAAAATTTGTATGCCAAAAAATCAGCAAAGGGGTTAGCCTTTACTAATTTACGAAAAATAGTAAGTCAATCTAACACTTAAAATGGTCCGATTGTGATGACTGATACCTCAATCAAAAGCTCTCGCCATCAGTATAAATACTGCTATAAAATATACTTACATTTTCACAAAAATTTTATATGCCAAAAAATCAGCAAAGGGGTTAGCCTTTACGAATTTACGGAAAATAGAAAAAGTCAATCTAACACTTAAAATGGGCCGATTATGATGAATGATACCTCAATCAAAAGCTCTCGTCATCAGTATAAATACTGCTATAAAATATACTTACATTTTCACAAAAAATTTATTTGCCAAAAAATCAGCAAAGGGGTTAGCCTTTACGAATTTACGAAAAATAGAAAAAGTCAATCTTACACTTAAAATGGTCCGATTGTGATGAATGATACCACAATCAAAAGCTCTTGTCATCAATATAAATACTACTATAAAATATACTTACATTTCCACAAAAATTTTGTATGCCAAAAAATCAGCAAAGGGGTTAGCCTTTACGAATTTACGAAAAATAGAAAAACTCAATCTAACACTTAAAATGGTCCGATTGTGATGAATGATACCTCAAATTTATGGTGAAAATGGCATGATTTTCATGGGGTAACCATCATGCATTTTCTAGATTTTAAAAATTTAAGATTTTTGGTGAAAATTGCATGGTTTTCATGGGCCAACCAGCAATCATTTCCTGGATTTTAAAAGTAACTTATGTTATGTATAACTTGGCAGTTTATTATCTTACTATGATTTTTGAGTATCAAAAATATTTATCGAACAAAAAGTTTGTTTGGCGTGAAAGCCGGGTTAAGATTGCTTAGCCTATTTTAAATGGACGAATATATAAAAAAAGTCAAATTTTAATTTTTATAATTCTTACCGTACTACAGCCCAGATTAATAAAATGAAATTGTAAATTTTATTCACCGGTTGCACTCATAAAAAACTGTAATCTTATGTTTAATACTTTACCGGTTAATTTTATAGCACGTCATAACCTCATTTCTTTACTAAATAAAATCTTTAATAAAAATGCAGTTTCGATTCAATTTTTTGTTGCTTTTTTTTTTTAATAAAAAATAAATAAAAAATATATAATTTATTTTGTTACCCATTAAAAAAATATTATTTCTAAAATACAAATTTAAAAAAAATAATTTTACTTTAAGTAATTATTGCCAATTTCTAACTTAAATATGACGTCGTTTAACGTCCATCGCGTCAGTGTTCCATATTTCTCAATTCCTATTTAGATATTCGAGTGCGGTTCGTATAGTTTTACACAATTTTGGTCCATCTTAAATTTTCATACCCGTATCCAGTCGTAAGGCTTGTTTTAATAGTTCGTACGTTGAAAATGATACAGCCACCATTGGTATTGCACGCAAATAATTTATAGACATGCCACGATACAATCCTCGGACGACACCATTCTCTTTGTAAATTATTTGTAGTGTTTTGACCATACCCATGCTAAAAATGAAATTAAATAAAAAAATAAACGAACAATTAAATTTATTATTTAATTTAAGATTTTTGTTAAATAAATAATAAATATTGCAACATTCTATAGAGGTTAGTCTATGTTATTTTTACAAGTCTTAACACACATAAACCCACCTTCTTTGAAATCATCCATTCATATAATAGATTATTATTTATTTATTTAATAAAAAATTATTTTGTGTTAAAAAGCAGAAAAGAGAAAAATATTAAATTAATAAGAAAACATTTAGTTATTTGTTAAAGCGGTAAGTATTGCATAAAATATTTACCCAAATTTCTTCGTTTCCGGATTCATCATGGCCAATTGCATACGTCGTCGAGTCACATCGAGCGGATATGAAATTGATTGGGCAACAGCGCCAGCAAAACCACCACATAACAGTTTTGCATGGATCAATAATACAAGGCCACCTGTGGAATAAAAAATATATTGTTTATCCATCATATGAGCAAGTCTACTTGAAATTTAGGATAAGTTTTTAACATTGGGATTGTGACAGCTTCAAAACAAAAAAAAACATCGAAATTAAAAGATTAAAAATTAAATAGGACATCGCTTAGTTTAGGCCCTAATTGGACTAAAGCGTTACCAATCTTTAACTACTTACAGAGGAAGCACCAATGTCACTTTCTCATCTTATTAAGCAGAAGCTAGATTCCATTAATCTTCATTCTAAAATTCATAGATTTGTGGAATAACCCCTTGCCTTATTTTTATGACCAAAAATGATTTGTGAAAATGTAAGCAAATTTTATACCAGTATTTTTTTTTTGTGTTTTTGAACCCTACAATCTTTTCTGGGGCCGAAACTCTCCCAACTCTTTCGCGGTTAATTTTTTAACGTCCTACTTTATGCCGTCACCAGCCAAATCGAGAACGCAGGAATACAGGTTCGATTTTTAATCCATCTGCACATTGCATTGCTCCAGTCAGCCTGTACTGACATGGAAGATGGTTCAACCCATGGATTCTGCACTCCAACAGGGGGTCATAATTGTGTTCTTCGTCATCACTGATCGTAATCAGGTGATGAAAAATCCCTTTTGCAACTCTCCCCGTTGGGATTCGAACCCGGTACCTCCCATCCCAAACACCGCAGCTTTAACCACTGCGCCAATTGCTCGGTGCCAGTATTTTTTCGTTGAATATTTTAGAAGAAGAACGCCATCATTAATAGAGCTAATGTGCCAACGCGTCACTACCATAATTAACTTTGTATCTTGAAGAACTTTTCTTGAACAAATTATAAAGTATATTGCAGTTGTACAAAATTTATACTATTAGAACATTACATGATTAACCAAGAAATAACTTTATTGCTTGTGAATATGTTTCTCTTATAAAAGAAGCGAGGAGAGTGCCATTTTGTTTCCTCCCTTTCTTCGTCTTTTTATTGTTTCATCTGACCTCACCTTCGACGTACGTTTTTAACTCAACCCGTGTTGCCCGATCGTCTAAAGTAAATCATGTAGCCACATAAAACCTACGTACCAAATCGTGATTGCAGAAAGCAACCACACTACTCCCTTGCCACGCCAGTAAATGTCCATGACCGTGTTACCGAAAACGTGTGGAAAGTCTATAGTTGTTCTTCCCGTTTGCGTTGTGACCACACTCGGCTCAAATTGGAAGTGAACTGTGCGCTTACTTTCCGATGGAGATTGCGTTTGATTCTGATTAGGATCTAAAATTCTAGGTTAAAATGGTAAGGGTTCGTTTGTATCGCGATCGCTTGAATCATTTTCCGTAGTAAAACAAGGTTTTACTTTATTTATTGAAATGTTGCAGGGTTTACCGCTCATAATTATGGTAAAATATTTATCAACACGACTAATGATTCTAAACGGTCCCTCGTAAGGACGTTGCAGAGATGATCTGATCGCATCTGTTCGTACAAACACATGTGAGCAAGAATTAAGTTCTTTATGAACAAATATCGATGATTGCTTTCCGTGTCGTGATGCAGGACTTGGTTTATTTTGATCCATTATTTTTTTATTCAGACTGATAATCGTGATTGACACATCTACCAATGAACTATCCTGACAAACGTAAACCTTCGCCGTAAAGCATTTCTGCTGGTGTTGCATTGAACTCCTCCCGCAATGGTTTGTAATCCCAACAAAACTGTTGGTAACGAGATTGTCCAATCCTGATGGTTATGACATATTAACGATGTTTTAAACGAGTGGTGCCAACGTTCGATAAAACCGTTGGCTTGTAGATTGTACGCTGTGGTGTGTTTTCGTTGGAACCGCAATACATTATACAATTCCTGAAACAACTCCGATTCAAACTGCATTCCTCGATTAGTAACTATAGTCACAGGTATGCCGAATCGGGCGGTCCAACCCTCAAAAATTGCGCTTGCAACTGTTTGTGCTCTAATGTCTGCCACCGGAATGGCCTCCGGCCAACGAGTATAGCGATCAATTATTGTGACGCAATATCTCATATCGTTAGACGTTGGCATTGGACCAATTAAATCAACATGGATTTCTTCAAAACGCTTGCTACTTAATATAAATTAACCTAAAAGACTTTTGACGTGGCGTTGAATTTTAGACTTTTGAAACTTATGAAACTTTTAGCCCATTTTTTAGCGTCTTAGTTGACTGACGTCCAAATGTATTTACTAGCGAACATTTTAGTAGTATAGTTCGAACTCCAGGAAGCGACAACCCGTGCACTGAATCGAATACCAGTTTTCTGAACTCTTTTGGTATATACGGTCTTATACACTTTATAGAAATGTCACAAAAGATTTCTTTGTCTGGATTTAATATTAGATTTATTTTTTGCCATTACTTCTTTTAACTCGCTTGACTTTCTGCCTCGGCCATCTTCGTGTACTCAATAGATTCTGGTATATCTAGTTTGCATATTCGTGACAGCGTGTCCGCGACCACGTTGTCTTTACCCGAAACATGTTGTCCGATTTAGTCTAGATATCTATAAATTGTCTAAGTGGAGCCTTACTTGGATTCTGTTGGAAAGCATAAATTAAGGGCTTATGGTCCGTAAAAATTGTGGATTTGCGCCCTTCCAACATAAAACGAAAATGCTTAATAGCTGCTTATGCCACTAATAACTCACGGTCATAAACGCTATAGCGTTTCTGTGCATTCGAAAGTTTAACTGAATAGAAACTTAAAGGCTGCCAACTATCCTCCACTTTCTGCTGAATTACCGCAACGATTACGAAATCTGATGCATCTACCATCAAAGCGAGATGTGCCTTCGAATCTGGATGTGCGGGGATTGCTGCATCCATCAACTGTTGTTTGCATTTTTCAAACGCCATATTTGTTGTAACGGTCCATTCAATTTTACGCTTGTCGTTTTTTTACTCCCTTTTAAATATTCGATTCTGCTGCATTTGGAACAAACCATCGATAAAAATTGGTCATCCCCAGAAAGCGTCGTAATTCTGTGACGTTTTCCGGTTGTTTATAATTGGATATAGCTTGAACGCGTTCTAACATCGGCTTAATGCCTGATTTATTAATAGAATGACCCAAAAAATTTATTTCGGACTTAGCGAATACACATTTATTTACATTGATAATTTATCCATGATTTTGTAATCTTATTAAAATTTGTTCTAAATGTATCATGTGTTCGTCCATATCTCTTGAAGCGATCAAAAAATCATCGATATATGTAAAGCAACAATCAAGATCTCGAAAAATAGAATGGACAAATCGTTGAAATGACTGTGATGGCAATCGTTTGACTTTGTCGTAAGTTTTTAAATCAACCCGTGTTGCCCGATCGTCTAAAGTAAATCGTGTAAACACATCAACCCTACGCACTAAATCGTGGTTGCAGAAGGCAGCCACAAGTTTACTCCTGAGTGTGTGGAGTGCGGTTGGCTTAAGAGTAGCGCAATTCAATATTGAAGTAATTGGTTAAACTATTAATAAAAATGTGGACGCTCTTATTCAAAGACTGCATAAAATTACCGGTATAAAGTGATTTAGATTTGTTAATTGTTTTTTCAAAAATGTCATAGAACAATAAAATAATAAACTATGATAACAAAGCAATCTTTCTCTTTGACCAATAAAAATTAAAATATGTTTTGTGAAATACAATATCTTAGTAGGCTACATTAAAATTTTTTGGGTGATTTGTTATTTAGATTTTGTTTGACTGTTGACAGCCGTAAAAAGCGAACAACACCGATAACAACAAATTTCGAGCAGTGATTAAACATTATTTCTGGCGTGGAAAACCGCGAAAGAAACAAAGGAAAAGCTTGATAAATATTAAGACACATGTGTTTACATGATGTGTTCCATCGAAAACCACTGTGGTTTATTGGTTTGCAGAATTCTAACGTGGTTGTATAAGCACAATTGATGAACACCGTTCAGGTAGAACAAAAAAAGCGACAAACACAGAAATGATCGAAAAAATCCTAAAATACGAATAAAAGTACGTCACAGCAGATATTGTAATATATGAATGTAATATTGTAATCATATGAGCATTACCCACCATGGTTGATAGGGTCATCATGTCATGTAAATGAATATACTAATAAAGACGATTAGTTCTAACTTCACTATCAACAAGTGTGTTTCAACTAACATTACATGGTGTCATAATAAAAGTAAAAATAGTAAAAAAACGGAAGAAAATCTGAAAACTTTGGATAATATAGTCAATTTATGTGAAATTAAAACAAACAAAAATAAACGGTAAATAGTAATTAGTGATATCCAGGCGTTATTTTTTTAATAAAATAAAAAATTAATAAGTATTTCAATTAATAAAAAATGACGCACCAACGTTTAAGGTCGCAACACAAATCCAAATAGCAACATTTATGGCGTCACTAGGACCGGATGCACTGACGTTTACAATTCATTCTACCTGAAGAACGAGGATACGGGAAAGTTGGAAAAAATCAAATCGAAATTTGAGGAATATTTTGCACCGAAATCGTCAATAACATAAAAATCAGTGCAAAAAATGTGAATCCGGTGAATGGTCTGATAGCTTGTTAAGAGACAAATTTATAATAGGAATACGTAGTAAAGCAGTACGCGGAAGGTTGTTGTCAGAAACAGAACCGACTTTGGAGATCGCAATTAAAAAGTGTAAGACAAGTGAAATGACAGCAATGCAGCTAACAGAGTTACAACGCAAACAATCACAAACGGTGGATGCAATTTTACTGAGAAAATCGGTAAAAAATAAAAAACAGGAAGATACGGAGAAAAGTGATAAAATGTTCGATTGTAAAAGGTGCGGAACCAAGCACAGCAAACGTAGGTGTCCGTAAGTTTGGACGTAAGTGCAACAAGAGCAAATATCGCGGACACTTTGCAAAAATGTATACCGTAAATAGAGTAGCCGAAATTGAAAAGAAAGTGAAATGGAAAAAAATGACAGTGAATTCAGTGATCTGGTTATAGACAGTATGAACACAGTGGATGAAGATAGGAATTGGGTCAAAGAAATCCGAATAAATCAAGTAAAGATTAAAGCAAAGTTGAATACGGACAAGCTAGGAATCAGAATTGTCAAGTAAAACACCCGACGAATAATAGGGTTTGGAAACAATAATGTAGATGTAGTAGGCGAGTTCGAAGTCGATTTCCAAGTCAGAAATAAAATGACAAAATTAATATTTAAAGTAGTCAACGCAAATGTCACACCAATATTAGGGAAAGAGGCATGTGAACGAGAAAAGCTGATTAAACGAGTAGAGGAATTAAGAATGAAGAATAATATTTTTGACGGGTTAGGCTGCGTGAAGAATTATGAATATGATATAGATTTGGTGGAACATCCAAAATTCGAAATCAAGCCAGTTCGAAAAGTTCCGTTAGAAATTAAGAATCAGGACAAAGCTGAAATTGAAAATATGATGGAAATGGGAGTGTTAGCAAAATTTTATGAATTAACACCAGTCGCATCACCAATGGTAGTGGTGAGGAAAGAAGGTAGATTGCGCGGATGTGTCTGGACCCTTACTGATGTAAACAACAACATCGTGAGAAGAAAGCATCGTGAGAAAAATGTATATTTGGAGCAAGTAAAGTCAAATTCTTGGGGCATGTGTTGAGTGGGAGTGGTTTATCAGCTGATCCTGATAAAACAACTGCGATTAAAAAATCTTATATTGAAATTCTATGATACGAATGAAGACGTAACTATTCAAGTAGACGCGAGCATGAACGGGATTAGAGCAGCATTACTTCAAAATGGACAGCATGTGGCATATGCATCTAAAGCGTTAAGCCAAGCTCAACGAAACTATCCACCAATAGAGTTGGAAGCAGCAGCGATAAGATGGGCATGTGGGAAGTTTCATGAGTATGTCTACGGAAAGAAGTTAAGAATTGAATGTGATCACAAGCCACTTGAGCATATATATAAAAAACGATTACTGTCAACACCATTTAGACTACAACGTATTATGTTTGACATAAAGCAATATTCGCCAACGGTAGTGTATATAAAAGGGACTAGTCAATACATAGCAGATATCTTAAGTAGAGACTATGTAAATAATGAGTCGGAAGAGGAAGAAGAGCTGCAAGTATATGTTGCGATTGATTTCTCAAAAGATGCGAAACGTGAAATGGTAAAAGCCACGAAGCACGACCAAGAAATCCAGGAGTTGATTAAAGTAACAATGTCAGGTTGGCCGAACGATCAAGCTGAGATACATGAATGGGTAAAACCGTATTGGAATTTCAGAAAGGAAATATCATATTACAACGGTTTAGTGTTCAAAGGAATGAAGCTGGTAGTACCAAAGGCACAAAAACCGAAAATGTAGTATAACATACATCGAGGGCATTTTGGAATACAAAAGTGTCTAAGTCGTGCCAGGGAAATTCTGTATTGGCGAGCAATATCTACAGATATAACGTCATATGTGGAAACATGTTCAATTTGTCAGTTGATTCAGAAATCAAAGGTGAAAGAACCAGTTATTAACAAGGAAATTCCAAGTCTTCCATTTGAAGTAGTGGGAGCCGATTTATTTCATTATATTGATAAAGAATACATACTCGTAGTCGGCAGCTACTCAGGTTATTTTGAGTTTAAGGAATTAAAAATGAGTACGGCAAAGGAAGTTATAGAAATTTTGTAAATATGTTTTCCACGCATGGAATACCAGCAAAGCTAGAAACGGATAATGGTCCACAATTTTCTACGGCAGAGTTTAAGAAGTTCATGAGTGATTGGTCGATCAACCATGCTACGAGAAGTCCAAACCATCCACAAGGCAACGGCTTAATAGAACGATATGTGCAAATAGCGAAAGGAATGATAAAAAAATGCAAAAAAGATAATTCTTAGCATTATTAAGTTATCGGAATATGCCAACGTCATCAAGTTTAGCATAGTCAAATCAATGGTTAATAAGTAGAGCTACAAGAACGACCATAGTAGAACTATGGTCGAACCGGAAATGTTAAATCCGAAAATTATTTCGGATATAACGCGCAAGTTAACAGGAACACGAAAAATTCAAAAATGGTATGCTGATCGAGGAAGACGAATCGCGGAACCATAGAAAACAAATAATCCGAGATCATTCAAAGTTCGAACGGAGAACGGTAGTACATATCGCCGAAACACGGATCATATTAATAAAACGAGAGAACAAACAACAACAAACGAAAGCTTCAACAAAGTTAATCGTATTACAGAGCCGATACATATTCCAGGAAGTATTACGATACTAACCATACCAAGGTGGCAAAGCAAGTAACGAGTTGACGTCAAGGAATTGCGTGAGTGATGGTGAAGTAGTTCACGATAACACAAAAGAGGCATCACATATGGAGTCTAAGGAAGCAACGACCAAATTACCCATCGTTACCAGATCGGAGAGTAGAGTAGTATTACATATGAATGTGATATTGTAATCATATGAGCACTACCCACCATGGTTGATAGGGTCATCATGCCATGTAAATGAACATAATAATCAAGACGATTAGTTCTAACTTCACTATCAACAAGTGTGTTTCAACTAACATTACAGATATCGTAAATGTATCCACCATGTGCATTACATGTTTGCATTAACATTTGCATTTTAAATAGCTGTTAGAAATATGGGTGCCACGTTTGTCGGCAATCGATCACTAACACAATCGTGTGGTCATTTCAGAGAAACTTTTGGGCATATTTCAATGAAATCCAAATGTTTTTATACGTCGACTCATCGACAATCTAAACAATGCGTTGAAGTTGGTTCAAGTGCACTAAAGAAGGCAAAAGTGAATGCATCGGCTGAAAAGGTTATGGCGACTGTTTTTTGAGAAGCACCAAGAATAAAGTGCTTTTTCATCATGACAACGGACTAGCTGGTACCTCATGGAAAACTCAAAAGAAATTGAATGAATTTCGATTGCAGCCACCATATTCTTCAGATCGAGCCCTTTGTGACTTCTTTCTGTTCCCAAACCGAAAAAATGGCTTGTGGAAAGAAATTCATGTCAAAAGACGAAGTCAATAGGCAAATTATTTCGTATATTAGTGGACTAGAAAAGTAGCACTACAAAGATGGCATAATAAAATTGGAGAAACACTGGACTAACTGTATCGAGCTAGAAGGCGACTATATTGAGAAATAAAATGAAATAGTGGGAAAAAATTGTGTTTTCATGTTAAGATCGACTTTTATTAAACTGCCCACGGAGTCGCGTTTACAGAATGGCATACTAGGCACGTGCCTATGGCCCGTAAATTTAAGGGGCCTATATATCATTTTAATTTTAATATTTAGTGCTCTTCAATCCCAAATTTGAATTTTTTACATTACCTCCCTCTTAATAATTTGTATTTTTTCCACATTTCATATCGACAATGTGATAATAAATTTTGACATCACAATTTATGGTTAGTTAGGGTAATAAGAAAAAATAAAATCATTTTCATGTTATAATTTTTGATTGTCCGAAGTAAAATAAAATATAAAATCTAGTACTTCAATGAAAAATAATTCCAAATCTATAAGATCATGTTTGGCAAAAGAGGCGCCACAATCAAAGTATTTAGTAAACCATATTTTTTGCAATAGATCATGTTTTCCGAAAGATGCGCGACGATCAAAGTATTTAGTATTCCATGTTATTTGGAAGAGACAGCACCACCAAAGTATGTAGTATGCTATGTTTTCCGAAAGAGGCAGCACGTTCAAAGTATATAGTACCAATCATTGTCAGTTTATCTTAAAAACATTGTTTCAAACGGATAACAAAAAATATTACAAATGAGCAATAATTGTAAAATAGCTAAAAATAAGAAAGAAAAAACACTAAACCTACCAAAAATATGTAATATTTTAAATCAACAGGTTGTTTGAATAAAATGATAGTAGGCTATGAGTTTTTTCTTATTTTAAATTATTTTGTTGTTGTTCGAGATAATTCCAACAGTTTCAAATTTACAATTTGAATTATTCGCACACAATAATCACAAATACATATATTGTTTATATGTTAGACACTTTGACTGATATCTAGCGGCATAATCAATGCACTAGGACATACGTATAAAACCTACCACATTTCATAACATGGCAGCATTTTCATTTGTAGTATAATCTTGACAGTCCGAAATGATATATAACAAAACTGAAAAATCGCTCTAGTACAATTTTTTTCCGCGTTTTAGTCAAAAATTCGAACATATGCAGAAAATAATAATTTCTAACTTTCTACGCTATATTTTTATGGCGTTAGTGAAATGTGTGATACATGTGTAAGGCGCCATATTGTGTATAATGTCATTGTCTATTTTAGTTTGTGTGAATTGTTGAAGTTTTTAAATTTGATTTTAATTTTTGTTGTGTTGTTAAATAAAATATTCCGACATTTCACTAAGCATCTTTTGTAGGTAAATATTAATTTATTTCTGTATACAACAAATTTTGGAAGTAAATAAATATTATTTATATTCTGTTTCATTTCAGATTGTGCATTGACAAGTTCCAATGGGATTTTTTAAAACACAATCTCACGATCATTTCGTGGAAAATTGTTGTGTGGGATTTTAAACGATATCGCTCGATAGTCAGAAACTGTAACTTTGACAATGCAGGATAACTTTAATAAAATCAAACCAACGCCTATTTTTGGTGATCTTAATTCATTTAAGTTGAGGTCTATTGCAAGAACAAGACAAATATAATAGGAGTGTAAATAAAGGTCCATTTACCCGCACAAACGAGAACGGTGAAATATTTCAACGTGATTTGTTTGTGTGCATACACGAAATAATCAAAAAGTATACTGCTATATAAACAAACGTTTCGCTATGAAAAAAAGTTGCATGACCCAAGGAACTTGCAATTGGAAAAATATTATGCAGAAACTATCGGAACATAAAAACCCATCCAGGTCAAAACCAGTGGGTCGCATCGATTTAGCTCTAATTAGAAGTCTTGACAGTGAATAACAGTTTTGGAGAAAAGTTCTAAAAAAGATCGTATAGCAATTATCAAATTCGTGGCTTCAACCCTAAGCTTTTAGTTTGATTTTCTCGGCAAAAATCAAATATGTTATAAAGAGGAAAGTGGAAACTACATTGGGGCTTTAAACTGTTTATCAAATGTTGATCCATTTCTTAGAAAACTTAATATAAGTAAGTCATTATGCCAACCTCGGTTAAGGGCACTCTAATTATTTATCTTCGACTATTTGTGATGAAATTTTTAAGCTGATGCGTGATAAAGTGAGACGGGACATTTAAGAAATAAATTAATCAAATTATTTTCTCTTATTCTCGGTTATGATAATTCTTCACAATCCCCCCAAATTAAACAACCATCGGTCGTTTGGTGCATAAATTCGAGGTTTATACGGGTTCTGTACACCAGATAATATGTGTCTTTTGTGAGCCAAATTGTGAGGCAAAGTATGAGAACTATTTTTGGCCCAGCTTGATGGAATCGAATTAGGTGATATTTATTTTCAACAAGATGGTGCCACTTGTTAAATACTACGCGTGAGAATATCGACGAATTGCAAAGATTCTTCGAAAATCGCTTAATTTCGCGTCGCAGAAATGTGAATTGGCCTGCAACATCATACGATCTAACGCTATTAGATTACTTTTTATGGAGATTTTGGAAAATCAAAGTATACGTTGATAGTTAAACCACCATCCAAGACCTAAAAAACAACAGCATGGCCGCGATAAATACCATTGAAACGGTCCTATTGGAAAATGTCATTAAAAATGTTATCCATCGGATCGACGTCTGTAAATCCAACCATGGTTAACATTTGAGTGATATCATTTTTCATACATAAATGGCATTGATAAACCATCAAAATAAAGTACCCAACTTGACTTAAAAATAAATATTTGTAGTTTTAGTTTGCTTTTATTTTCCTGCGTCTCAATTGGACAATATATTCAGAAAAGGGTTTAATGTGGCCCTGTCTGTATATGTGCTAACATGCACTTATCGTGAATTGTAGTCATGCGTAAGATTAAATTCAATATGAAATCGAAAAAGCTCCATGTTACAATCTTATAACTGCAGAAATGTTAAAAATAACTACAAAGGAAAGCTAGTTAACCTCACCAAATTTATATAAATGCAGAATTCGGATCAAATTTATACCCAGTTTATGGACCAATTTTGTTGTTGCCAGTTGTGAAAGAAATAACCTAATCCTTTCAAGTTTCATAACCAACACTCAACAATTCACCAAGACACAGTCACAGTTGTGTTCTTGCCACCTTGCACGAGCTTTTAACGAAGTGTGGCATAAAGGACTTAACCATAAGTTCTTACCACTGCAATACGTTAAAATACTGATAAAATATTTGAAAGAATCATTCTTCGGAATTAAATTAGATGAAACCTATTCTAAATTGAAAGAAATAAAAGCAAGAGTACCACAAGTCACTGTATTACGGCCGGTTTGATATTTACTATATAAACACTAATGATCTACTTGCATTATAGTAAACCACAAAGTGCCGACTTTTGCTAATGGCATTGAATCTTAGTTGTTGGAGAAAGCCACAAATAATCAACAAAAAAATTTAAACAGATATTACTGAAATTGGTGAACAATGCATTTCTGGTAATTTAATATATGTATCACAGATAACTATAACAGATGAACATCTTGTATGGCTCAAATTTACACAAGTAAATTCATGCTACGTAAATTAATGTAACCGAAATCTAACCGAACGAAAAATAGATGCACTTACCAAATAACTTATATTACTCAAATAAGGGAAATCGTGAACATTTCCATAGTAAATGCGAATGACAGCATGATTTCGTTAAATTTTGATTCGTAGAAAAATCCTAGATGGCATAGCAAACGTTTTTAACGAAAACAATAGATGAAACAATTTTTCTTATTTAATAATAATAAATAAAAAAACAAATTTTGTTTTATTTATTTATTAATATAAATGAATATAAGCCCTTCATAAATGAATATTATTGAAGTAAACTTTAATAATTTTCAATTCCGATTATAAAATTAAAATTTTTTTTTTAGTTTTTTAATTTTTGTTTCGTTAATAATTCGTTGAATATAAAAAAACTGTAGATAAAAAAATGTAAACATTTCGTTCAACTACTACTAGTGTCATCTATGATTTTTCTACGAACTATATCATGTTGGCACATGAATTCGACGCGATTTTCCTTATAGTAATATAAGTTATTTGGTACTTATAAAAACGAATATTTTTGTCCTTTTCTTTTTTTATAAAAATAAAACAAAAGTTTTCATATTTTCGAATACGTACTATTTTGGTTTGTTTTTTTTTTTTTTTTAATTTTTTTATCCAATCAAATAGCGTGCGTAAAAACAAGAAAAGGATGAAAATATGCGTTTTTATATGTACATCTATTTTTCGTTTAGTTAAATTTCGATTTCATTAATTTTCGTAGCATAAATTTACTTGTGTAAATTTGAGCCATATAAAATGTTTATCTGGTATAATTATCTGTGGTATGTATGATTAATTTTCGTTTAGTCAGTAGGTTTCTACCGACAACAAGCACACCTCTCAACTAAAGCACATCTGTTGAATTTGTGAATTACTTCATAAATCAATTATAAAATGTAGATACTGTAGGTAATAACTAACATCCGGAGACTAGTAGCTTCTATAGCCAGAATTAGTGAACTAGTTTTTACGAATGTTTGTAACTAAATCCCAATTTCAATTTTAAAGAAGAATTTTATGCTAATCAAAGATCTAATATTTATCCTTAACATTTTGAACATGTAAAAATTATCTTACCTGTGTTTCGTTCACATTTTCGACACGACCATTGCGGTACATATTTCATGCACATAAATTTTAACATTTCAAAACAATAAAATGAAAATCCTGCATACGGCACCATACCCATTAGAGTCGGCACAAAACCACGATATAGAGCCCGAACACCACCTTCATGTCGAAAAATTTCCGTCGCCGTATGCGATATACCCGTATATTTATGTTCACCGGTCACCTGAAACGCCAGCCGTGCTCTTATCGTGTCTAACGGATATGTTAACGTTACGGCTGTCACACCGGCACATGCACCCGCACAAAATTTATCTGAATGTTTTATATACTGATTTGCGGGTATGATCGATGCAAAAAATTTCTTATATATTTCGAAGGCGGTAAATTGGGTGGCTGCATATGGAAAAATTCGAACCATTTGTGCCCCATTCCCTTTGTACAACGCTAAAAATGATTCTTTTTTCACGATATGTTTAAGGCCGGTGAACACGCCCAAATGCTTGTAGTGTTTCGAATGTGCTTGAAGTAAAATTTTTATTCGGTCTAAGGGTGCTACTGTTGTCTTTGAACACATACCGGCCACACCTGGAAATAAACATAAAAAAAAATTTTTTTTGTAAAAATTATTTAAATATTTTTTATCATCTTATAACAATGGACATACGTCAAAAAAAAATTATGGAAAAATTTACATCACAACATCTTATCAGTTTTCGTAGTGTTAAAGTTCATAATTACCATACAAAACTAAATCGTTTATAGAAAATGAAAATGTATTACAGAATTGTAAGGCATATAGGCCAATAGTTTATAAAATTATGTAAATATAGATTTTAACAAAACAAAAAATAATTTTATCAAATTTAAAGATTACATATTTTGGTTTGTAATTTTCTAACCGCACATACAATGCCATAATGAAGTAACCCGCAACAACTTTCTAACTCAAAACCGATTTCTATTACGTTGTGTGCATGTATGGATGTACATAGAATTACAACTACACTATAGTATTGCATATATAGTTTTCTATACTGTACTGTTTGTGATTTATTACTGACTGTTGGCTTATTGTATTAATTCAACGAACCATTTTAAGAAACTAAACGTACCTACTCAAATATTCGGCAAAACTATTAAAACATAATTCTATTGTTTTTTAATTACTAATTAGCATCCGGCCTAGATTTGGTTTTACTTTTTATAATTTTGATGTGTTCAATGGCATTATGTCAACGACTTTATTGCAATCGAAATTATAAAAAATGAAAATTTGTCAAATATTTGCTAATTTATGGTATACTAGAGGTAACCACTGGCCGCCAAGTCCAACCCCGGAGCGACGTACAAGCTTTCACGAGTATTGTATTTTAGCAGCTAGTGAGAATTATATGGCACCACTTGTCTGTTGAACATCATAGTACCTCAAACATCAGCGTTTATACTTTGTCGTTGTCGATAATGTGTGGGTGCGTCCATTCACTTGAGAGCTTTCGTTGGATGATAGCTCTTGAATACCATGGTGAAGTTATTAGTAGTGGGTGTTTTGTACATTCGCTAATCAATTCCATTTTGCCGAAATCTTCTGCTTCACGAAATAAACGGTAAGTATTGACAAGCCGATTGTGGTTTCTGAAAAAGTTATCGATTCAATCGAAGATCCGTGAAGAACAATGATTGTTGAAAGGATCTTGTATTCTATGTTAAACTTGACGATGGATCTTGAAGTCATATTTTTGTGCCCATCAATGCAAAGGATAAAGCACTATGGTGTGAACGAATATTTTCCCAAAATTGTCTATAGTGGCAAACTAGTAATAATGGCTATAGTGCGATTTGTTTAAAGTTCCCTGAGACATTGAGGATACTCGATGATAGTTTTGGTCGAATCACATGGTTTTATCATTTTAATTTGCAACTGGTAAATTTTCTATTCGAAGGATAATCTGCAGTTAAATTTGTTGATACTTCAAATTGGCCATCGACATTCAACGCACGGTAACTTTATTCAATTGAGTTTCATGAAAATGGAATGTGTCATGACGCAAGGTTTAGCTTGAGGTTCTAGGTTGGCCTGATGACTTCTATTTAACAAAATAATTTGAAAGCAGATAGAAAATAAATTATCACACAGCTGTGGAGAAGAGTCGAACTGTTCGCTTCTAAATATTAATAGCACCCCCACTACTACTATGATACTGACCTAGTCTAGAGCCATGCATCGAATGGTTATATCCGCGGATATCCGCAATTATCCGTTATCCGCGGATTGAATCGGATATATCCGCTTTGATTCTTACGGATGCGGATCGGATGCAGATTTCAAATGTGTATCCGCATTTTACGGATATATCCGCATGCAACTAAAATTCCTTGGACGTCTCATGTCAAAAATAGGCGACATTGGCTGGCCACCTAGATCTCCAGATTTGAACCCTCAGGACTTCTTTTTATGGGGTTATTTGAAAAGCAAAGTCTCAAACTAGTGACGAGCTCAAGGCAAACATTCAGGCCGAAATCATCGCTATATCGTCCGGATGCTCGAAAAAGTAATGGAAAACGCAGCAAAAAGGGCATATTTTTCTTTGGCCAATAGAATCGGCCACTTAATTGATGTTATATTCAAAAACTAGACCTAATAAATTGCAAAGGACCAAATTGCTAAAACATTCTGAAGGTGGATTCAAATGGTTGTAAATGCCTGGAGCAAACGAAATCGAAGTCTACGCAAAAATCAGACCGCGACTTATATGGTAATACAGGAGGTCTATTAGGACTTCTGAACTAAACTAGCGATCAATAAAAGGATGATGTCCTTGATAAAATAAATGTAGATGAACTTAGCGTTTGACACATGTCCGCATTTTGGCTAGAAGATTATTTCCTCATAAAAAACACTTGTAGATATGGCCCCATCTATGTAACACATCTCGAAGCTAAACTGACCTGATTTCCATTTCTGCCTTAATAAATACAGACGGTTTTTTTAATCTTATTGGTGTAAAGTGCGGTGAAGCGTAGTTTTATGCATTATTTCGGAATTAGCTTCTTCAGAAAATAAGTTGGTTCGGCGTATTTAGCCCTTGCATTGGGTTTAAAATGGCCCCAACCGTTTTTAAAACCCAAAAAATCATCAACAATTAGCTTTAACATAGAATCCAGTTAAAAACTTTTCAAATGTAACGTTATTTATGGTAATTACGGTTGGTTTAAAAAAGCAAGCATATTTCTGTGCAACGGGGGCAAAATGGCCCTATATATTTCTTGTACTATTTTGATAATATTTGAATATGACGAATCTACTATCTCATTATAAAGATAATGCACCTAAGATCCCCAGAAACTATTTGGGAGTATTACAACTCCAGAACCCTCCGACGAAGAGGAGTTAGCCTACGACAGTTTTGATGAATAATTTTTCAATTGTGGCGGTGATGGTGACAGTATAAATCCAAATGAATCTTTATTTAGTGCAAAATAAAAAAGATGAAAGTTTGGTAGCAGACGAAGTACTAGTTTGGAACAGTATAGGTATAACAAAAGTTAGCATTTCAACTTATATAGTAGTTGAAACTAACAGAAACGCACAGCTACTCTAAATCATCAGAATTAGGATCGGGTGGTATGACACAAATTCGATATACATTTATGTTTTAATTGGAATTTTAATATATCCTGGAGCCTATAAATATTGGGACGAACAACTAGATGACCTAAACCACATATAGACTATCAACCCTTTGATCGGGCGGTTATATCGTTACAGAGAGTTTAGCAATTACTACGCTTTTTACGGTTTGGTATAACTACCAAACCAGATACGATTGATTAAAAACTAATAACCTATAGCGGCATTCCGAATGATGTGTGGAACATGTTTTTACCAAATGTTTGATCACTTTATAAGCCATCAGTCAATTTAATAATTGACGAGTTAAGATAAGTAGGAAATTCCTACTCTTGAAACACTGACATATACATGAGGAAACAACCAAATGAGCCTCGTTCGGATATCGGCACCTTTCTTGAAGAAAGGCCGAAATATTACAATGGAATATTTTTACTAGCTGCAACCTGGACTGTTACAAAAAAAAACGCTTCTGGTAAGCTACATTCCCAAACAAAATAAAAACGTGCTATTACTATCCAGTACACAGTAAAAAAAGAGTTAACTGTATGCCAATACGCCAAATAGTATCCTAGGTTACAATATCAGGAAGAGTGTCGAAGACAATTTTGATAAGCTTGTAAGCAAACGAAAAACAAAACATTGGCCAGTTATGTTATTGCTGCGGTGTAGTCCCTTATAACTTGATCACAAGTGGTAATCCTCAAGATCCAATCAGAGATTTTAACAGTTCCATTACATTTTTATTCCACCATCAAGCGACGTCAGCAACGAGTACTCGGAAAAGTTTAGCTGAACTGATGTTTTTCTGGACCAAATACTAGCTTTTGCCACCAAAAGAATTCTTAACAATTTATGTCACTGTCTCAAATCTTTTCTACAAAAGTTAAAAGAAAACAAAAATTGATTGATTCAACAAACACTTGGTAGTCCTCTTGAAGAAAAAAATGTTGGTTACTCATTGTGGAAGGCGATTAAAGTACTTAAAAATCTAACATTTAAGTGCCTTCACATAAAAAGGATGATGGGCCTATGCCAAGTATCTCTGATGGATCAGAAGATCACTGATTTGTTTATTCTAAGAAAACTTCCAACCACTAATTTAAAAAAAGAAAAGTAACCAGACTAAATTTCATTTGCATAACATATTATTAATGCGATATTTAGGTTGAAATAAGTTCCAACTTAACGGAAAGCAGTGGAAGTAATTATAAAAGGGACACCTGATAAACCTACTAATGATAAGAAATCATACAAAATTACTAAATAAATTTAGAAAAGATATCTAATTCTTCCACATCAATTCAGATTCAGGGAAAATCATTTTACATTAGGACAGGTGCATATAGAATCACAAACACAACTGAAAACACGTTTGAATATTAAAACGTATGTTCAAATTTCTTCTGGGATGTCGTTCAGACATTCGAAAAAGTTTGGCACAGGGGTCTGGAATACTAGCCGCATAGAGATCTTCCACTTGACCTAGTGAATTAGATTAAAATCAGAAAATTGGTTTAATAAATTATGGGGCTAACCATCGAATTACACCTCAATAAAAGAGAATTTTATTAGAAATGTTAAAACTATATTGGAACGAAAAGTTGATATAGGTGAGTAACATATATGTCAGTCCATGAAAACCATGCCATTTTCAACAAAAATCGAATTTTAAAATTTAGAAAATGCATGACGATTAGCCCATGGAAACCATGCCATTCTCACCAAAATTCAAAAATGTTCAAAATCCAGAAACTGCAAGATGGTTAGCCTATGAAAACCATGCCATTTTCACCACAAATCGAAAATTTTCAAAATCCAGAAACTGCAAGATGGTTAGCCCATGAAAACCATGTCATTTTCACCATAAATCGATAATTTTCAAAATTTAGAAAACGGATGCTAGTTAGCCCATGGAAACCATGCCATTTTCACCAAAAATCGATCATTTTCAAAATTCAGAATCTGCATGATGGTTTGCCCATGAAAACCATGCCATTTTCACCACAAATCGATAATTTTCAAAATCCAGAAAATGCGTTATGGTTAGCACATCAAAACATTGCCATTTACAAAATACAGAAAATTCGTAATGGTTAGCCCACAGAAACCATGTCATTCTCACCAAAATTCAAAAATTTTCAAAATCCAGAAACTGCAAGATGGTTAGCCCATGAAAACCATGCCATTTACACCATGAATCGAAAATTTTCAAAATCCAGAAAATGCATGATGTTTAGCCCATGGAAACCATGCCATTTTCACCAAAAATCGATAATATTCAAAATTTAGAAAATGCATGCTAGTTAGTCCCTGGAAACCATGCCATTTTCACCACAAATTGAAAATTTTCAAAATCTAGAAACTGCAAGATGGTTAGCATATGAAAACCATGCCATTTTCACCACAAATCGATGATTTTCAAAATCCAGAAATGCAAGATGGTTAGCCGATGGAAACCATGCCATCCTCACCAAAATTCAAAAATTTTCAAAATCCAGAAACTGCAAGATGGTTAGCCCATGAAAACCATGTCATTTTCACTATAAATCGATAATTTTCAAAATTTAGAAAACGGATGCTAGCTAGCCCATGGAAACCATGCCATTTTCACCACAAATCGAAAATTTTCAAAATTCAGAAACTGCAAGATGGTTAGACTATGAAAACCATGCCATTTTCATAATAAAACGAAAATTTTTAAAATTTGAAAAATGCATGATCGTTTGCCTATGAAAACTATGCCATTTTCACCAAAAATCGATCATTTTCAAAATTCAGAAACTGCATGATGGTTTGCCCATGAAAACCATGCCATTTTCACCACAAATCGATAATTTTCAAAATCCAGAAAATGCGTTATGGTTAGCACATCAAAACATTGCCATTTACAAAATACAGAAAATTCGTAATGGTTAGCCCACAGAAACCATGTCATTCTCACCAAAATTCAAAAATTTTCAAAATCCAGAAACTGCAAGATGGTTAGCCCATGAAAACCATGCCATTTACACCACAAATCGATAATTTTCAAAATCCAGAAAATGCGTGATGGTTAGCCCATCAAAACATTGCCATTTTCACCACAAATTGAAAATTTACAAAATACAGAAAATTCGTAATGGTTAGCCCATGAGAACCATGCCGTTTTCACAATAAAACCAAAATTTTCAAAATCCAGAAACTGCATGATGGTTAGTTAGCAATTGAAAACCATGCCATTTTCACCATTAATCGAAAAATTGTATAGTACCGTGACATCGCTAATATCAAATTCATTAAACACATACGAGACAGGGATAGACAGAGAGAAGGAGAACATATAAAAAAGACCCAGTGTTTACTCGAATAAATCACTTGGCAAATATTCACACTTATCTAAAGTTTTAAAATATATTTTGTTATTTTAAATCAAATTGCGTCAGTTTCTCGGCCGCAACAACTGTAACATAAACATATTAAAGCAATTGAAACCAATTCAAACATCCAGCCAATTTAATTTATTTATTATTTACGTACGTTAATTACTTCATGTACTATATACTCGCGCGATTTTTGCGAAGTGCAAATTACAGTTATAATTTTAAAACTACACGATTAATTAATTTATTTAATTGTGTTGAATGATATCATCGATTTCGCGCTCGTGCTGTCACCATATTTGGACGCCTATAGTTATATCAAAATTGGCACTATAACTATATAGATGAAGCGATACAGCGAAAGATATGATAAACTTTCTTTTTTTATTATTTTTTTTATTTTTGAGATTTAGACGATTTGTCGCCAAGATTATACTATACATATATAGCCAAGAGGCTGAAATATCATAAACTAATATATTCAAAGAATTTATTCGAACATGAATTCCTAACGTACTCGCCTATAAATATTTGCAACATTCGTAAATTAGTATTCACGTAACGTTATGGGTAATGGAATTTTCTGTTTATAATTTAAATTTAAATAAAATTAAAATCGGCGTCTGTTAAACTACACATAAATATTTCAATATCGATCTGTAAATAAATACAATAATTCTAGGCCAATTTAATATTCGTGCAACTTGATGCAACATCCCGCAGCACAATGCAACACTCACAAAAAATGTCGACAACAACAAATCATATTATATTATGCACTTTCACAATATTTACAAATACAAATTATCTATTACCATAATATTAACATTGTAATTTTTGTCAAAACACAAAAGAATTTGTCTCATCGCGGATATATCGTAACATTATGTACATACATCTCACAACAAATAATCTTGTGCGAACAACCTTGAAAGTTGTTAAACAAATTTTTTTTTTGGTGTTGTCAATTACTTGTACAGCAATATTCTATTTCCTTGACATAATTTTATATTCATCTAAAACTTTTGTTGTATACTTTAGACACGTGTCGCACTATCAATCGTACGAGCACAGTAACATGTTGGGCTTGGGAATTGACGTAATTTGATTACAACATCGTTGCGACTTGATAATGAAGGGAAATTGTAAAAAAAGAGAAAGTGTTTGAATAGCTGCGGCTTATATGAATGTGTGATTGTGTTTGTATGATGGTTAATTACACGTTTTTAGGTAGATCGTTATGAATGAGACAGGTAGGTAACACAAGGTTTGGTAGAACATGATGTAATCTATCTTGAGAGCTAATCGGTTTATGCTTTCGATGATTTAATGCATGCCAAGGTCGATTTTCAATTGTGTAGGTATAACATGCCGTTAGTTTAGTATTTTCAAGTACAACAACACTTATTTAATCCGATTTGACAAATTGAATTATTTCACCATCCTCTGGAGATCGCAGCATCATGCGTAAGGAATCAGTATGGAAAACGTGACCGATCTGTGGACATATATCATGCGTGCCATAAGCGACAATAAGTTATCGTCCCAATTAATTATTCAGATATTTCCTACAAATTCATATAATTCGCTAATATATAGAGTAACAACCTACAAATAGCACTCAGTCGCGATGGCCTGATAATATGAAAATTAACTTTAACAAATCTTAGCACAAATTCCTCATTTAGATCGCAAATTAGCATTGCTGCGCACTCCATGTCTAAACCTGAACAATTCCGTTCGATAAAATAAAAACAGGAGCACAGTAAAAGAACCACGCCAACAACTAGGCACAGTCAATACGCGTATTTAAAATATCGAAACCAAAAAATGGCAGATGCAACATTACGGTGGTGGTCAAGCCGCTGCATCCAAGCAGACCGCAACGGTCCTGATATACGATATCCTGATATACTTCCACGAACTGCCAACGATCTGAAAGATAGGACGTCAACCATCTATTAGGAAAATACTGAAAACGCAAGTTTTAAGTTATCAAATGATTTTTAAGTTATCAAAGGGGAAGTAGGTAATATACAAAGTTGATTTGCCCAATTATAGCGCCTGCCTAAATATGAAAATTAACCCCAGCCTTGCTGTTATATAGGTCTTGTATATTTTAAGTGTTTCTGTTGGAGTAAAGTAAAATTTATTCCGTCGTAAAAATCCAAAGACATCTAACTGCATGAGTGCTTTGTTTATTTCTTCAGCCCAAAATATTCTTTTTGATATAGTCAAGCCGAGAATCTCAAATGTGTTAGACGTAGCCAATCTTTAAAAAAAATGGTGAATAGGCATCAGTCCGGCCAGAAAAAACACAGGATTAAAATCAACATTGTTGGCTTCACCTCATTCAAGAATTGTATTGAACTCTCACGTAAGGCAATTCTTCATCGTTTCTCGATGACGAAGAAGGTAAGTGGAAGAAAGTGAGTATTCATGGCCGGAATCAAATTCAGCGCATCGACAAGTTAAATCATTGACCCCATCTGAGGTAGTATAGGCTAATTTCTTGCTATCCAAGAAGTTTTTCCTGACCCTGACGAGATTTTCTATAGTCCCAGTTTAAAACGTTTAAAACACTCTTCTAACTTTTTTTTTCGTTTGCGTGGTTTCTTGCCGCCTTAAATTCAGCTAAATTTTTTGGTGTAAAAGAGACTGGAAGGAATGAACTGTTCCATTCTTGTGAGTAATAAGCTACAGTAAAAAGTTTAATAATCTTCAAAATCGACATCAAGTGAGAAAGTCGGTAAAACTGCATTTAGATATTGATGCATGTCCAGTCATATATACTGTCCAAAATAACACCTTAAAAAGTATTTGGAAAATTACAAACTTTTTTCAAACCATTCTCGGTTACTCATACTAAACCGTTGACGATTTTGTAATACAATTCACACCTTTCACTTGCAAATCGATAGAACTGGGCTTTTTAAATTTATAAATCTACTAGCAGGATACAATTCAGGACTAGAATTTTTCTAAATTATTTGACGAATTTATTTTCACTAAAACCATAGACTAAAATAAAAAATTAAATTTTTGTAATTTTTACTACACAAAACAAGAAAATTTGCTCATTTAAAGCTAGAAAAATTGAGCTACCCTATATATTTGACATTTTATTATTTTATCTCATAATATGGTGTACTCACTTACTCTGATGGTATTATTATGACTTTGTTACAACTTTAAAAAGATAAGAAAGTGCTGCAAGAAAAGTAAAGCAAAACAAGAAGACAGCCAATCGAGACAACACTATTTTTATATCAACATTTTATCTACACCATTTTGTTTTCTATTTCATAAAAGAATCGGTGAATACATAATAAAAATGAATTATAATTCCTCGATTAACTGCTAGAAAATATTGAGCTACCACATTTTTTAAAGTATAAATATTTATTTCATTTATTTTATTCAATTTTTTTATGTCGAAAAATAGTAAGTATCATGACACAATTATGTTTTGTTTTCAAGTGCTACAAAGTGCTGTCAAAAAAGGAACACGAAACAGAAAAAGAAACTGATTTATATTATAGACAGCACTAACTATGTAAATATTTTAAAATTTCGGAAATAATTGATTGCTTTTTTAATAAATAAACGACCATACACAATAAATGGGCAGTTACCAACTCCTGGAAAAACTGAGCTACTATTTTATTTTGACGTGTTGGTAAATACTTAACTATTACAAATGGTTTGTATAAAAGATTTTTCTTTTAATATGTTCCAAAAATCTAAATCCATTGAAAAAGTGACATAAAACGTTAGTATCATACACGGCAAAACACTAGTTAGTTGTTTTGGAAGATCTTAACTGGAGGCAAAAACAGATTAGTTACTGATAGTTTGAGAGGATCAACGAAAAATCGGCGTTTTAAGTTATCCTGCTTTATGCTACGTATCTGATAATTATTTCAAGCATTACATATTTCAGCATATGCATTAAGTCAGTTATCAGCAAGATAAGTCTTGTAACGCCATGATGCTCTATAAATAATTCGGTAATAGTAGATTGAATATTGGCTACCGGGACATCGGACCAATTTTGTCACTACTGACATACCTTTCGTTTCCCTAAATAAAAAACTGACTATCGATCGCTTAGGTGTCAGTTACCAGTTACCAACATTTTTACAAATACATTTTTACGAACCCAACATAATAATCTAGACTCAATCATTTATCAGTTGAATCTGTTAAAATACCACTGGAAAATATAACTGGACCCTCACTCATAAGTGGGAAACACCCGGATTAGGATTGGCACATTAAGAGTGCAGTCTGAGAAGAATTTAGGTCAACTTCTTATTTGTGTTGAGTTTCTTATATGGCCCCTGGTAAGAGAGGCTGCTTTGAATTACAAATTAGTTAACAATCGAGTATTTAAGCTACGTTTTAGAGAGACCTAAAAATATACACTTAGCAATTTCCGACGGATAATTGCGAGTTATTCAAGATATCAATATATCATTCAAAAAATGCGGAATGGAAGTCATGCCATCCACCACCACTTAGATTTTGCGACAAAAATGCTAAAAGACAATGATCGGTGGAACAAATATGACAGAGATTTACAACAATATATTTGAGAACAGTTGGGGGAATACCTTTCACACCGGCTGACTTGTTAGTGTTATTGTTGTTTGCGGACATTAGAAATAATTCATAGCCTGAATCGAATACGGCGCATCGACAAGTTAAATCATTGTCTTCATTTGAGGTGGTTTAGCTAATTTCCGGCTATTTAAGAAAAGTTTCGCGACCCTGATGAGGTTTTCTATAGCCTCGGTTTAAAACATACCCAAACATTTCTCTTTTTTTCGTTTGCAGTGGTTTCTTGCCGCCTTAAATTCAGCTACATTTTTAATTAACTGGTTGTTAACTTATTTGCGATGAAAGTTTTTATTTGTAGTTGCTGTTTTGTAGTCGTGATTATGCTAAGCATTGCCTAATTTTTTTGGATAAGAAAGACTGGAAGGATTGAACTGTTGCCTTCTTGTGAGTAATAAGCTATAGTAAAAAGTTTAATAAGCTTCAAAGAATTAACAACAAGTGAGAAAGTCGGTAAAACTGCAGTTAGATATTGGATGCATGCATAATATAAATACACATAGTACGACCATGGTATGTTAGCCCATTGACGTGCTAGATGTCGCTACTGGTGTCGTTTTAAAATAAACAAAATATTTGTATATGTATAATTGCCTAAATGTCATATATTTATACTAAATGTTGACAATATTCGATCGATCCGACATCTGGAACATCTATGGGTAAACTATTTTTTTTTTTGATGGTAGTACTATGTGTATTTATATTATGATGCATGTCCAGTAATATATAACACATAATATAACATATTAAAAAGTATTTTTAAGAATATTTTTAAGATGATTTTAAATATAAAATCATATCTATCGATCGGCTACCAAAATCATCAGTAAGTCACTGTTAAGCTATGATGGTAGCTTTCATATAAACAGGGATCATGCTAAGCGAAAGTAAACCTTATTCATAAAAAGTAACCATGTAATACATATCTTCAATACCGGGATGAAACTCCAATTCGATGATAATGATAACTGATAAACTTATCATCGATCAAACACAAATCTCGATTCCCTTTTTGTGTTAAATAATAAACTTGTGTCAAATTTAGAAAAAATAAGATATTTCATCATTCCGATTTTGTTGCTGAAAAGTGATAAAATTACTATCTTTGCGCCTAAATTTAGGTGTTTCGTGTATTGTATGTATTCTATATGTGTGTATTCTGTTAATGTCAAATTTCGAAAACAATCAAATTCACAATTTTACCAAATAATATTTAATTTTACCATAATAATAATAATAATAATTTGCTTCAATTTTACAAAACTATTTTATAAATTTTTTGCCAACAGTTAGGACACACAAAGAACTTCTGTCAAGCCAAATGTGACAAATGTGCAGGGAACCATCAAACAATGTCAAAAACCACAAAATGTAATGCCAAATCAAGCACTGTGCGGAGAAAACGGTCATTCGGCTAGTTACAAAGTTTGCGAGGTCTACCAGAAAAACTTAAATGCTCAGCTACCGCAAAAAGTATCAGTAGTTTAGCGCCTACAGTAAAAGCCAAACAAACAATACAATACTTTAAAGAGGGGGTCTCCTACGCCCAGGTGACCAAAACCACAAATAACAATGTAAATCAAAATCAGGCAGAAACCTGTGATTAATAAGCCTACCATTGGTAATATAATGAAGATGCTTACCGAATTTTAGGCTGAAATGAGACAAAATTTCAGCCAGCCTACTAGATAATTCCAAGCTACCAAACAAAACACCAAAAATAAAAAGTAAATAAATGTAACGTTTCTACGTATAATAGCCTGGAACGACAAAGGACTTATTGCAAAAGCCCAAGAACTAGATGTATTTCAAAAGATTAACAATATAGACTTAGCTTTAATATCAGAGACACAATTTAAAGAGAAAAAATTTATTATAATTATGGGATATAAAAGCCACATCACATCCTAGTGGTCGTGCTTACATATCTTACATTTCCAACAAGAGAAAATTAAACCGCCATTTATGCAAGCTACCACAATAACGATGAACCATGGTGGTGCTGAATTAACTTTAGGGGCGATCTACTGTCCACTTAGACTTAATATAGTAAGAAATCAGTATTAAAGCATTTATAATAAACTTGGACTAAGGTTTGGTGACTACAACGTGAAACACACAGGATGGGGATCACGACTCACAACACCAGAAAAAGGAAAAGAACTCCTAAGCTCAATTAAAATGTCAAGTTGTGAATATCAATCATCGCGTAAGCCAACTTATTGACCTAAAGACATCAAGAAAGTTTCTGATTTAATTGATTTTTATATCTCGAAAGAGATAGCCTCGAATTACATTCAAGTAGAAGGTATTGAAGACCTTACTTCACACACCGGTCTTAATGACTCTGAGCACAGTAGTCATTAAAAAGAAAACGAAACTTAATCTAACTAATAAATTTACGGATTGGGAATTATTTAGAGAGAATTTGAACAACCTGATTGAGTTAGAAGTTTGTCTCAAAACTAAGCAAGAACTCGAAATACAAGCTGGATATTTATTAACCATATGCGCGAAGCAGTCAAATAGGACACACCCATATTAAGGGAGAATGATGTACAAGAGATCAATTACCCACTGGAGATTCGTGAACTGATAAAAGAAAGGCGTATAAAAAGACGCATATGGCATAGAACCAGAAATATTATCGACAAAAAAGAATTTAATTGAGTAAGTAATAAAGTTAACCGATTAATTAAAGAGCAGAAAGAGACTAGTATTACTTGCTTTCAACTTACATATGAGCCGGAGTGTTTCAAGGCTGCACAAATAGTAATGATAAACAAACCAGATAATCCCGGGGAACAACAGTCTCTTTGTTACCTTCTATTTCAAAGTTGTTTGAGAAGTTATTATTGAAAGGACTAAAACCAATAACCATTATACTAGATTTCCAATTTGGATTCAGGAACAAACACTCCGCCGTTCATCGCGTGACTGCAAAGATAGAAAAAGCTTTTGAAGAGAAGAAATATTGTCCTGCCATATTTCTAGACGTATCACAGGCTTTCGATAGAGTGTGGCATGAGAGTCTCATCTATATAAGATAAGTAAAATAATGCCACAAAATTACTGTCAACTGCTCGAGTTGTATCTCTCCAAACGGAAATTTACAGTATCACATGAAGATACATACTCTAACTTTTACCCAGCCAGAACAAGAGTGCACGAGGGTAGCGTATTAGGGCCTTTCCTATATCTTCTCTACACTTCCAATATACCTACAACGGCAACAACCTTTATCGGAACCTTTGCTGGTGATACTGTAGTATTGGCATCAAGCGAATCTCAGAAGCAAAGCAAGCGAATCAGCCTATGGACCAGCGATTGGAAAATAATGATGTACGAGCTGAAATCAGTTCATGTGACATATGCGTTACAGCACAAAAATAACAACCTCCATACATTTTTTAATGGGGTACAAATTCCCTAAGCTGAATTTGCTAAATATCTCGGATTGCATCTCGATTCAAGATTGAACTGGAAACAAAATGTTAGATAAAAGTTTGAACAAATTAAAATAACGCAACGTGACTAATGTACTGGCTGATAGAAAAACATTTTAAGCATGGCCTGTACTGTAAACGCCTTATCTACGAATCGATAATTAAACCAATTTTGACGTATGCTAACCAACTGTGGGGCTTTACTAAACCATCAAATCGTCTAATTATTCAACGTATAACTGAAGTGATTAAGGAATTTGCCAACAATCATGAAAGAAGATGACTCCATCATATCAATACTGGAGCAATACAGCTTCTTGATCTAACGCAAGAACAAGACGCAATTAATAATTGAAGATCCGTTGTTGGGAGAAGAATATTGATTCCTTGTAAACCCGCACTCGTTTCACTTATTTGTTGCAAATAAGTGAATATATTCACTAGTAATAAATTATCAGGTGATAAGATTGTACTATTATTTAATAATACATAAATTTATATAAATTTGTGTATACAAAAAATCTATTTCAAATTTTGGCATATATTTTATTTAAATGTATAACACTGAACTGAAAATATATAACAGTTTTCACTGACATCATGCGTAAAAACTCAGAACTAATGTATTTTATCAATTTGGTAAACCGGAATCGCGTTTTCGATGTTGATGATGAAATAAACTGATAAAAGCAAATGAAGACTTGATGAAATTAAATTTTATTTCATTATCATATCATCGAAACAGAATCAAACCCCACGTCACGCAAATATCCTCGATAAACAAATTACTGTCTTTAATAATTTTGGAGATAATCTCACCTGTAGGATTTTGTCTAAATCAGTCAGTTATTGATCAAGTTTTTTGCTGAAGTTTTTTGCATCTGAAATTCCAGGATTTCCAAAAACAAGCGTTTGATTCAATCATTTGGGAGATCTTATGGTTTCCATTGAGATTTCTGAGAACCCTTTAAAATGTGTCTTTATATAAAATTATTATAGGATTACATTATAAAATTTATTACATTACATAAATTTGCTTCAAATCTACGAGCCACCATTTGACACAATGAGGTAAAGGCTTTTTTAAAGAGATAGACATTTTACTTTTATTTAGGCCTATAGCATTGTTTAAGTAAATCAAAAAGTGACATCTAAAAACATAATGTGGCTTGAATCGATACATTGTTCAATGTATTCAAGTGGTCACATACATACAACACCACAAGCCACATAAATTCGTACAAATTAAAAAAGTCTCACGTATACAACATAAAGGGGCCTACGTGCTTATAAAAATGTAGTAGCATTCTATGTGTTATTTTATTACACAATCATAGATATTGTCTAGTCTATTATGTTCATACTCGTATCATGAACAGTGCATTTCAATCCCACTCAATTTGTTTTTGTTGTTCGGTCACACAACATTAAGTAATTCGAAAATTTGTAAATTGAATCAAATTGATTTCAATTTATCTCAATATGTACACAATTAATGTCGACTTATCTACACTACTTATATCAACAATTGTCCCAAATTGACAGTATGATATTATTATTAATCAAAAAAAAAATCTTTAAGAAATTTCTCTTTCGCGCATACACACACCCAAAACAAAGTGATAATTTTCGATAATCATCAACCAAATATTTGTTGTGGTTATCATCGTATATTGACATTTCTTCTTATAAACGTACGAGTATCTTTGCGTATTTAAGAAGACCAAGACCTCAAAAAGTAAAAAAAAAATTATTGTAACGGATAGATTAGTTTCATTGATTTCAATTCAATCGCATCGTATTGTAAACCGGTTGAAATTAATTTTTTTTTTTTTTTTTTTTTTTTTTTTTTTTTTTTTTGTTGATTTTAGAAATTTTTCCATTAAACCAAAACAAAATAACTCGATAACCCTCTGTGGCGTTGTATTTTTATTTTTTATCATATAGCCGTTGAATGGAGGACATAGTTTATGAAAAATTGAAACAAGATATTTAAGGGGTTAGTTACATCTTTCGATACATTATTATACTTGATAAGAACTTAAAACTTTTTAGGCGCGCTCAACACAAACAAAATATTTCATTATCTCAGAATAACCAAAAACTGGGTTATCGCACATATATATATATATATATATATATATATATATATATATATATATATATATATATATATATATATATATATATATATATATATATATATATATATATATATATATATATATATATATATATATATATATATATATATATATATATATATATTTATTTATATATATATATATATATATATATATATATATATATATATATATATATATATATATATATATATATATATATAGGATCATTCCATATGAAATCGTACTTAAAAATGGGATCGTACATAAAAATCGTACATATAAATGGATTTTGGAAGTTGATGTCTTAAAAATTGTTCAAACTATATTTATTCGATTTATAAATAAAAAAAAAATTTTGTAGAAGAAAATTTTTTTTTCTTCTCTCTCTCTCTCTCTCGAGTTACACTCTCTTAAAGTTTTCACTTTTTCAAGGAGTTTTGGGTACATGTATTACATTTTTGATGATATTTACGGAACGGTTTGGCCGATTTTAGGTTTCTCAACGGTTTTTTAAAGCTACAAAACTATATAAAATTATAAAATTATTAGTTTTTAATAAATTTCAATTTTAAAAGTTAAGTGATTCTTTGAATCTGTATTTCTTTTTACATCAATAACAAAAAAAGTATTTTTTTTTAATTTTTTTAATTACAGTTAAATCACTTGTTAATAATAACACTTTATTCTGTGAAAAAATCAGCTTGGCAAACAAAAATGTTGAAATACAGGCCTTTGAAATCAAAATTGTATATCCTTCCGTACTGAAACTTATCTGTTTTCGGAATTTTCTAAATATATAACTTTTGAGACCTATGAAAATCGTATCTTTTGTTGATATTTTAACATTAAGTTAGATTATGCTAATTAAAATGTTACCTAAAATTAAAATAAAGTGGTATAATTGTGATTTGTCATTAATTTTGTAAATTGGTTTCCATAAATTTTACAAAAATACCGTTTAAATTATGCTGTAACTCATATATCCTATATATATATATATATATATATATATGTATATATGTACTCCGCATCGACGTAAGAATCTACAGATTCGTAAAATAACTAAACGTGTTATATCTGCAACCTTCAACAACTGAACGCAGAAAATTATATTTGTGGTGCATGTTGCATGCAAATATTGAGAGTAACCGAAGAAGTTTCAGATACAACTAGCAGTCACACCACACCAAAAGAAAGAGAAATGGAATCAAAAATGAAACTATACTGCAAAACTATGATTCAAAAATGAAACTATACTGGGGTTCTATTCTGTTTCGATGAAAAGAGAATGAAAAAAAATATTTATCAATATGTTTTCATTTGCTTTTATCGTTTTATTTTATCATCAACATCGAAAATGCGATTCCGGTTTAACAAATTGATAAAGTACATTAGTTCTGAGTTTTTTACGCATGATGTCAGTGAAAACTGTTATACATTTTCAGTTCAGTGTTATATATGTTTATATATCTAAATAAAATATATGTCAAAATTTGAAATATATATTTTGTATACACAAATTTATATAAAATTATGCCTTATAGAAAAATTGAAGCACATTATTACGATTATTATGGCTAAATTAATTATTATTTAGTAAAATTGAAACTCGTGATTGACTTTTAAAATTTGTCATTAACAGGATACACACAACACACATATAGAATACACACATATAGAATACATACAACACACGAAACATAAACATTTAGGCGTAAAAAGAATAATATTATCATCGGCGATAAACTCTTTTCAGCAACAAAATCAAATTGATAAAATATCTCAGTTTTTCACCAAAATTGACACAAGTTTATCGTTTACCACTAAAAAGGAATCGCGATTTGTGTTTTATCGATGATAATTTTATCAGTTATCATTATCATCGAACCGGAATTGCACCCCTGCAGGCTAACCAAGTTATAGGAGCATGTGGATTAAGCCCATGAAATAAAACAAAATTGGGGTGCAAAACATATGAAGAGGAAAAAATACAGAGGGTATCTTTAATTTTAAGTCTAGCAATTCAAATTCCAGATCCAAGCATCCCAAGTTCCTCTGGCATCAGTTTAATTAAAAACGAATAGGATTCCTGGATTTTCAATTTAAAAGAAGCATTCAAAAAGAAACTAAACAAAATCAGAAAATGTACTTGCTAACCACATTGCCAGTTAGTTAGAGTCAAAAGCGTATAGATTAAGAATTTGGAGTAAGTTGATACACAAGTAAGACAAGTGAAACAGCTAGTTGCTACCAAATGACGTTATATAGTTACCCAGATTCTATTAAGGGTAATCCAATATCAGACGATGTAAAAGGTAGAATTTTGGAATATTATTACGACAACGAAATAAGCCGAATATTGGCGGACATGACAGATACAGTGAGCGTCCGTGAAGGCGCAATAAAAGTTAAAAACACTAAGAGGTTTATGTTGCTTAACCTAAAGGAAGCATACCATAAATACAAACAACAAAATGAAGATGATCGTGTCGGATTTTCCAAATTTGCAATGGAACGACCAAGAGAACGCGATTTACCAGGAGCTTCAGGGACACATTCAGTGTGTGTATGCATTACACATCAAAATTCAAATTTAATGTACTCAGCTGTCTCCAATTTAGTGCAACCGAGCGATACCAAAGAAGTTTTAAAATATGTAATGTGCAAAGATGAAAATTATGATTGCTGCACAAATATATGTTCCGTTTGCAATACAAAGCTTGATAATTTCATAGCGGAGATTTTTATTTTGAAATATTTGTATTATAGTTTGCTAAAATGTATTAATGTTTACTAACACAGTTTAAAGACAATTTGAGTATGAAGAAATATAAACTATTGATTTCAAAGGCCTGTATTTCAATATTTTTGTTCTAGTGCCAAGCTGATTTTTTCACAGAATAAAGTGTTATTATTAACAAGTGATTTAACTGTAATTAAAAAAATTAAAAAAAAAAACTTTTTTTGTTATTGAGGTAAAAAGAAATACAGATTCAAAGAATAACTTAACTTTTAAAATTGAAATTTATTAAAAACTAATAATTTTATAATTTTATATAGTTTTGTAGCTTTAAAAAACCGTTGAGAAACCTAAAATCGGCCAAACCGTTCCGTAAATATCATCAAAAATGTAATACATGTACCCAAAACTACTTGAAAAAGTGAAAACTTTAAGGAGTGTAACTCGAGAGAGAGAGAGAGAGAGAAGAAAAAAAATTTTCTTCTACAAAATTTTTTTTTTTATTTATAAATCGAATAAATATAGTTCGAACAATTTTTGAGACATCGAGTGCAACTCATGTACGATTCCATATGGAATGATCCTATATATATATATATATATATATATATATATATATATATATATATATATATATATATATATATATATATATATATATATATATATATATATATATACATATATATATATATATATATATATATATATATATATATATATATATATATATATATATATATATATATATATATATATATATATATATATATTGTGTTTTGAAATGCTCGCTTAGGAGTAGCGTTAATAATTTTAAGATGGCATATTCCAATGCTAGAAGTTTAAATATGGATGGCAAATTCAGTGAAATTTTAAATTTAATAAATGGAGTTGATATACAAGTGATAGCTGTTACTGAAACATGGATAAAGCCATGGATGTCTTCTAGGTCAGTACATATTCCTGGATTTGTACCCTTAAGAAACGATCGTTTATCTCATGCAGGTGGTGTGGCATTATACATTCGTGAGAATTTAAAATTGAAATTTATTGGCAAATCATCTAACGGCAATACTGAATATTTATTCATTGAAGCCTTTGTGAATGGTATCTGGATATTCATTGGTGTGGTGTATGATGCTACTGGCATTAAAGTTGACTTTATTGACGGTATATTTTCCAGTTTTGTAACGAACTTTGAGCACGTTTTTGTAGCTAGGGATTTCAACTAACCGTAAAAACTATTTAGCTGCTCAAAACTTGCAATACCAACCGATTGATATACCAACATACTACTCAAGTTTTCATAACAGCTCTTCTCTACTTGATCTGATCATTACCTCAATTTCATTCAGGATTAAAAAGTCTGTCCAACTAGATTTATGAATACTAGATCATGACTTTATTTGTTTCTCCTATAATCTCCCCATCAATGTTGAACCTGCCCTATCGTTTGAATATAGATCGTATAAGGATATTAATTATGAACGCTTGTTTGCTGATTATACCACATTAAAATGGGAATCAATATATGATAAATATTTAATTGATGAAAAAGTATCCATCTTAAATAGTCGTTTGTTGAAAGTCAACGAAGTACTCCAGTTTGGTTCAATTCTGATATTGAATTGGCAATGGTTGATCTAAAAATGTGTTACAAAGCGTGGAAAAACCATAAAACTAATGAAAAACGTATTATTTTCCGTCGAATGAGGAAAATCGTTAAATTCTTATAAGAAAAGCTAGAAGTGATTACATTAGAAAGCAGCTTGATTTTAAGCTTTCATCAAGACAGCTTTGAAAGAACGTACGTAACATTGGCCTCTGAAATGATAGACCGGCGATCTCCCAGTTTTCTGTTAATTAATGTTACTCCTATTCCAAAAGGAACACAACCTAAACATTTTAGTAATTTGAGACCAATTAGTGTATTACCCGTGTTTTCTAAAGTCGCTGAAATATTAATGGATGGTCAAATTATTAGTTTTCTAAATGCAAATAATAAACTTAATCTATTGTAGTCCGGCTTTAGGTAGAATCAAAGTACAGTTACGATATTTCATGTGCTCTTGAAAATGGAAATGTTGTCCTATTAGTATTACTAGATTTTTCAAAAGCGTTCGACACATTGAAGCATTGCATATTGTTGAATAGCTAGAGGACATATTTTAATTTTTCACACCAAGCTGTTAAACTAATTAAATTTATTTAAACAATCGATTTCAATATGTTGAGCATTTTTCTGTAAAATCGGGAAGTACCTCAGGGGCCCATACTCAGACAATTGTTATTTTCGTTGTTTATTAATAATATTTCTTCGGTACTTTCCCACTGTGACTATCATATTTACGCTGACGACGTGCAAATTTACCATATTACTTCGCCTAAATCGATTAAGTTATTAGCAACTTATATCAATAATGACCTCAACGAAATATTTAACTGGGCTACAATTAATGATTTTCAGCTTAATGCAACTAAATCTAAGGTCCTGCGAATTTATGGAGGTAAAGAGCAAATACCATTTGGTCAAGATATCATTTCATACACTGACAAAGTTCGAAACCAAGGCTTTATCATGAATTCTAATTTAACCTGGGACGATCAAGTGAATTATATCTGTTCCAACATCTATATTGGTCTCAAAAGTTTACCTAAGTTTAAGAATTCAACGCCGCTTAAAACTAAAAAAGATCTTGCACATTCGTTGTTAATTTGCCACATTCGTTATTCAGATTTGGTTTTAGGTGATCTTGATTATGAGTCATATAGACGACTGTCAGTTGCGTTTAATTCCATAACTAGATATGTGTATAACGTTCCTAGATATAATGCTAAATGCTTGTTGGGTTGTAAGTTAGAAAATTATTTGAAATATAAGCAGTACATGTTGCTTTTTAACATAATACATGGTAGCAGTCCACGTTATCTAAAAGACAAAATTAAAATTGGAAAATCGTTGCGATATTTGACCTTGATTACGCCTAAGCACTCATCTGCTTTTAGAACTAGGTTCATTTTTATTAATGGGGTTCAAAGTTGGAACAGTATTAGTTCTGATATTAAAAGAATTTCCCATCCAGCCCAATTTAAAACCAAATGTTTTGAATTTTTTAGTTCACTTTAGTTTGTAATGCTGTCCCCTCGTATACACATTCACCCCAGTTTTATAATTATATAATTATTTATTCATTTTAATATTATTACTATCATTGTTATTATTATTATTGTTATTATTATTATTATTAGTTTACTTAGTTGTTGTTTATATTTTTGTAAATGTTCATTTTGATTATCAGTTGATAATATTCACCATCATAATGTTTAGGCAATATCGAATTGCTCACTTCTAAATACAATAACTTTAAAACCCAAATGATGTCGGTTATAGACAATCGGAAATCCAAAAATTATTCTTCAGTCGGTAATGGTAAGCATTACTATTTATACCAACTAAAGAGTAAAAACGGATTGGTCGTAATGATGAAAGGAACAGACACCTTCATAGAGCCAATCGATATACTAGCTGCCAAATTTATCACAAATATGATAAATTTGGAGAGAAAGCCTTAGCCAATGTGTCGTCTGGAATTAGAACCAGAGAGTAAGAAAATTAAAGGATAAAGTCCTATATATGACATAAAATATCTTCTACGCAGAAGAATTAGTATTGAGAAGAAATTGAACTAGGTCAATACAGTGTATTAAGTACCAAAAGTTAGGTCACATAACCCCTTTTGCACTTTAAACAATGTTTGTGTTATATGTGGTGAACTCCACAATTCCAAACAATGCAACAAAAAAAACTTAAAAAACGCACCAACTGTGATGGAGATCATACAGGAAATTATAGAAGTTGTCCAGTACATTAAAAATTGAAAAGGCGAATTAATCCAAAACAACCAGCAGAGCAAGGAATGCTGAAACCACTTCATCGAGTAAACCAGAAGTTTATACTAACGTTTAAAATGAAAACCAGAATGCAACCGTAGATAGCAGTGTACATCATTGGGTTTCATACACGAGTACCTTTAAGGATACCTAAAGTGCAACGTAGTGAAAAAATAAATATATCAGCGTCATTAAATAAGACAATGGATATAATGAAGCAGAATACACGCTGATGCAGATAGTGTTAAAAAATCAAAAATTAATGTAAAAAAAATAACGGCCCGCACAACGAAACGCAGAGGTACAAGCTTTCCTTATCGAGCACAATATGTGTAATAGCAGCAGTATACTGCCCTCCAAAACATGCGATAAAAAACTGCAGTTTATGGATTATTTTAGTAATAAATTTTTTGGTGATTAAAATGCCAAACATACCCATTGAGAATCAAAACTAACAACACCGAAAGTCAAAAAATTGACTGAATCTATGCAGCAAAAATCGCAAGATTATGTATCTGCCGGTCATCCTACCTTCTGTGAAACCAAAAATATTACACGTACTTATGCTAATGCCGTCGATTGTTATAATCTGTCATCTGACCATTCACCAGTAATAGTAATCTTAAGTGCTGACGTCCTTAAACTAGAAAATTCTAAACTCTTACAAACAAGCGGACCAATTGGAATCAATATGGGAGACTATATATAGTTGAACTACAACTTTCCACTAGATAACCCTCTTAATACACTAACAAATATTGATGCAGCAGCAGAACTTCTAAAAAATTTATGAACTCTTACATAATATCCAGAAGATAATTCAGAAAAAGCGAAGAATTCGGAGGTAATATAGCAAGAAACTAAATCACCATTATTGTAAATGGAAAGAGTCATTAAAACCTACATATTTGCATTGCAGGAAGAAGAAAACCAGTGCTACCTGAAGAGATTGGTGATGATCCTATAAACCTATTAAGTTTAATTGGAAGAAAGTTAAGAATACTATATATTATCAAAATGAGCATAAGGCCGAAAAATACAGCATGGCCTTATTTCCGGAAAAATTATAAGGAGATTTCCAGATAAACGACCTGGGAAAAACGAAACACAAGTTTCTTTTTATCGTCCATTAAGCATGTTTCAAACGATCTCAAAGCAGTTACCTATTAACAAAACAAAAACCAGAATAAGACAAAAGGCAAATTATACCAGACCATCAATTTGGTTTCCGAAACCAACATGGAACCATAGAGCAAGTGCAAGGAATTTTAAATGCAATCAAACATATCTTCGAAGAAAAACAATATTGCTCTGCTGTCTTATTGGATACTGCACGAACCTTTGACCACGTTTTCTATGATGGACTGATCTACAAAATTAAAGGGCTCCTTCGAAAGCATTTTCACTCAGTTCTGCGGAACTATCGCTTAAACGATATTAGCGCAGATGTCCAACAAGACAGCGTTTTAGGACTATTTTTATGCTTATTGTATACCGCCGATTTAATTTGCTGACGATACTGCCTAAAAATACACAAACTGCGTCAAGGAAACTGCAAATTTATTTGAGAAAAAGTGAGAATTGGCTAAAGACATGGCGAATAAAAGTAAAAAAAAAATCAACTCACGTCACTTTCATGCTAAAGAAATACATCTGCCCACCATGTTAATGTTCCTCAACAAACCAAGGTAAAACACCTAAGTTCACATTTGGAAAAAAGGTTGACTTTGAACAACATAATGAAGCAAAGCGCAAACAAAATTAACACTTTTAAAATTATATTGGTTAGTAGGAACAAATTCTAAGTTTTCATTAGATAATAAAGTGTTTCTGTACAAAACGTTAATCAAGCCCATATGGACATATTCTATAGAGAAATCATGACATTATTGACCACTCTTCTGGTCCTGGGTTTCGTTATACTCAAGTACCACAGCTCGATTGTATTGTTGGGTCGCGGAATTAAGATTGATTTTGATGTTGATGAAACAATTAACGCATTCTCAGTTAAATGATATTGAATCCAGATTACTTGTGGCGGCCAATAATGATGTTAGCAGTCTCAAATGTGTACCTTTTAAAATTGGCGTTGATCTAAACTAAGTAGCCACAAATGTGTGGCTATCAGGAGTTTTGTCGAGGAGTCGCCGTCAATAGCAGGCTATTAATATTAATTAATTATTAAATCGCTAGCAAATAAATTTTGTTTTCCACTTAAACTCCTTTTCAATAAATCATTGTGCACTGAAATCTTCCCTGACAAATCGCAACAACATCAATTATGCCCAAACTTTCGAAAGTTTGAAATCCCTATCTATGTTTTCTATACTTTACTTACATAAGATCTCAGTTAGAGTATGATGTTGCATTTTCATGTCTATACAACGCTGTTGACTTTAACAAAATAGGAGGTGTTCAAAAAATCATGAAGAAAACGGATTGGAATTACGATCATATCAAACATTCCACGAAAACCTTGCTCTTCTCCTGGCTTGTTCTGAACGCTGCAAGAAATATAAAATTGCCACACTCGAAAACAGACGACAACAACTTAGTAACAGTCTATTAGGTAATGTGCTGCTTGGTCACATTGTCTCACCATTTATTATTTAGAATATCAGGATAAATGTAACTAGCAAAAATCTCGGACACAATAATTTGCTTAAACCTTAAAATCATTGGAAAATCTACTGACAAATTCTTCTCTGACTTTAGATTTTCTAAAGGATAATTTAATTTAAAATTAAAACAACTTTTTATTAAACATTAATTTTAAACTTAAATGTAGTAGTTAGTCGAAATTAGTCTTTAAAATTTTTAATTTTTTTCGACGTATCTGCGACGTAAATGTGACGTAACTGTTTAATATTTTTGGTTACGATTAAGGGGAAACGGTGGATAAGGAGAAATATTTGACTAAATTCACGGAGTATTTAAACTAGCTTTTTTTTATTTTAGTTGGTCTCAATACGTACAGTAGCATAATGAAAATCATATTCACATCAAAATAAATTTTAAGTCGTAGTAATATGATTATAAAAACATTTTGTTTATGTGTTTTACTGTATATGAACATCGGAAAAACGAACAATTTTTTATTCGTTTCGTTGTAAGTTCAAAATAAACCAATCAAAACACGTAATTTTCAAATCGCAAACCGGTTGCTTAGATTTAAATAAATTTTTTTTATATCATTTTGATATAACAGGTATTTTATGTTATACCAAAATTATAAACGGTGATGTGCTAAGCTTATACCCGAAGAGATCGGATGATGACCAAAACACCGCAACTTTGATTTTGATAAATACAAAATGCAGGCTTATAAACCGCACCATTATTCTAATCACATCAGAACATGTTTTCACCGGTTAAAAAACTGAGGAGCAGATCACAAGTTCTCGAAACAAAATATTTAAAATGAGTATGGTCGGCGAGACAGGGAGTCTGTCATACCTAATTAAATTATCTGTTGAAATACCCTTTATAATAACGACTAATTAAGACATTGGTCATGGTACTGTAAATGGCGCAATTAATGATCGCAAATAACTCAAGTTCAAAGACGAACACATTGGATGCCAGCTTTAAACTAAATCAAGACCTCTCGTGTTTTCAATGCTGAGCGTTTTGTCATAGGAATTGCCGTCCATTTCACAAAGATATGCTACAATGTACGTTCGGTGCTCACATAAAGTGTCAACGTTTTCAATTCCCTCTTGTGAAAGTTTGGACACTTGCGTCTCACTAATCACAGAGGGCACTATTAAAGAGATCGCTTTTGATTACGGTAGAACGCAAGGAATTGGTGACCCCAAAATATAACAGTTGCTGGTACGATTTTCTGATATTTTATGTTCCGAACTGGTATCAAGTGGTCTGCTACATAAATGCTTATTCAATACGTGGAATGTATATGTTTCTGCAATTGTGTAATAGACATTAGCGACACTTGGCATAAGAATAGTTCGTGTAATTTATCGCACCAAATGTGATGTGGAATTTTTTTGAACATATTCAAATTTATTGAAAACAACTATGTGATTACAACTAAACCAACACAACTGTTGGCGTATATCTGGCAGTACTTAAATTATCAAAATATAGCGACTTGCTATGTATTTCAATTGAAGTAAGGTCTGATCTGGATTGTTGTTATCTTACCAGTTATTGTTTTCAATCCTCGGATTACAAAAAGAGACTTGCTAAAAAAAGGAAAGCTAGAAAAAACCTTGCAATTATCATAACTGGCGACTTCAATGCTAGAAGCGAGAATGGAATTATTGTCGAAAGATTTGTAGATCCTATGTTTTCAAAAAAGATTTTCAGCCACACTTAGACTAGCTTTTTGTTGAGCGAAGTAACCGATTGGGCCATAAAAAAAATGGCACAAAGAGTGTTGAAAAAAATATAGTTACAAGACTGCAAACACTGCAAAAATGAAGCAAGCCGTAACGCAAAATTCAACACTGGAAAGCTTATATCTGCGCTTAAATACTTAGTAACCACCAACAGTAACTACCAGACCACCACGTCGTAGAAGAACCACACAAAGTTTTTGTTTAATGCTCTGCTCGATGATGACAGTGAGGAAAATAACTTATAAGAGTACTTAGATTTACAACACCAAATGCTTGCAAATGATCCAAACTGTAAAATTATTCGGAGTATAGATTGCGACAAAAAGTCGGGGTCACATGTCAAAAGGGTAGCAAAAGGTATTAAAAAATTTGATAGGAGTTTTGAGGCCTGAAACAAGGCATATTAAGCTTAATTATGAAGGTCTTGTGGTAGCAATATTAACAAAATGATTTGTCGGGAGAGCTGACATAATTAAACTGACATAAGCATTTCGAATCTTATCCGATGTAGTTCCCATTTATATATTATTATGAGACAAAAAACTTGCATAGCACAAATTCATAAAACTGGCACATGTGCATCTTCCACTTAAATGTTCTCACGTGGCCCAAATTCGAATAATAACAATGACTATATAAACATTATAACCCATATTAGAGTGCAGAGCCATTGTTCATGCCGATTCAAAATAACTAAAGCAAAGTAACGAATCTGTAGTCGTGCGTCTTCGTTTTGGCTAGAACTAGAGTTTAAAGTAAGAAATTAACAGTACACTGCAAAATAAATGAAAGACCTACGACTTCAAACCAAATGGTATAATAAAAAAACGATAAGCCATTATTAATTAATTAACCTTTTTATTGCAATAATAGTTCGAAGTACAGTTAAAAATAGTATTACCAGCAAAAAACCACAATTTGCCTTTAAACGTCTTTGAAAATGTACAAATCAAACTCGGAGCGGGTGATTTAGTGTTTTAACCATTACTAAACAACCGATTATAAATAGAGTGGCTATAAAAGGGATGGACAATCGATGGCAAACTGGAAATCCAACAATAATTTAATAAGCAATTAACTCGATATTAATGTTCTGAGAAAGATTGGGTTAGTTTTAAGATTAGAAGAGCTTTGTTTGATCGACAACAAAATAATATGACCTTGACTTAACCTTGAAAGGTCATTGTATTTTCCAACTAGAAACCGTAAAATTCAGGCCAAACACCGTAGTTTTACATAGAACTATATTTTTGTTTCAATTTAATTGTCTCACTCTGTATTTTATGAACATCAAAATATGATATTTATCGATTTAATTAAAATATTTCTTGGAAAAACCATTATGATAAAATAACAGATATTCTGTCAACTCCAGAACATATTTTGAATTATGTGGTAACATTAAAATCTCATTAATCGAACTGTATCGACTATACTGACCCGAAAATATATGATAAACCGTATACACAACGGTGGTAAAATTAAAATTATTTAGGCATCAATCATAACTGACAAACCGATACGAACATGTTAACATATGCTCCAGTGGTCAATCGAATTGATTTATGCTTTTAATCATCATCTTAACCAATAAATAATTAACATTTATTTCAAAATATACGTACAGGAGGTCAACAAATTCGACTAGGCCACTTACGGTGCAGGTGCTTAACAAAATAAAACTTTTGAAATAACGTTAAGCAAATGATTTGGAAATCCCATCTGAATTTGGTAAGCATTTTTTTTTTGTTTTTGTAAGATGATAGTTTTTAAAATTTTTACGATTTAATACCCTGGGGTTGTGATTTCATTTCATTCAATTCTGTTCACGTTGCTATTTTACATTTTTTTTTTTTTACGTTGTGCAAAATTTAACAAAAAAATATATTATGTAATCCGTTTGGTTGTTATTCGTGAACTTGAAATGTTCAAGGTTTCATTTCGCTTTTATGTTTTTGTCTATGTATTATGTACTGCCAACATAATAAACGAGTTAGAGAAATGAATAAACCGAAAATAATTTTCAGTTTGGGGGTTAGTTTCAAGGTTATATAAGAAATATACTGCCAGCAGGAAGCGCAGATGGAAAATGTGATGTGCTAATTTAATGGAACGATACACATTTGTTTTTGTATTATTTAAGAACCGGTCGTACAGTTGGCTTTAACAAACCGCGGTTTTGAGTTCCACCGCTGATCACAACGCCGTGACCTACAACGATCACCAATTGTAAAAATATGGTCTGAAAGATCTTGGAAAATATCTCAATAAAGAGCCAACTATAGAATCTACGATGATATTTTGCCATGCTCGTTATTATTTGTAAATGGTGCACTAAGCTCGAGCGTCTTTTCCAATCTTTTTTCGATGTTTGGAAGGAAACAGTAAGTTGTCCTTCTATCTATCCATCGAATAACTTTTTCTATGTTGGACATTGTAATCGATGCATTCCACATCTGCCTCTTGAGCAAACCAATAATGTTTCCTTATATTTGTCCCGCTGGTAATATCACGTTGCCATAGCCCATACTTTTTCGTTTCTAAGTTTACACCAAGCAACTCTTTCTCGAAACAATATATCAATCCGTATCACGCCCGCTAACACAGGAACTTCATCTGTTGATGTAGTTATGTAAGCTTTTGTAATACCAAGAAGGATTCCCTTTTGCGCGGTAAAAGTCCCTTTTGCAAGTAGTGCAACCACTAGGCTTTTTACATATAGTCTACACGGTCCTTCGTATAAAAGGCCCCAAGTTTCTTCAGCTGCTTGTTTCGGAACAAAGAAGACTTTTTTTACTATACTTTTACTGTAATCTTTTTGACAAGTGACGTGACACCGAGTTTTTCATCAAAGTTAACCCCAAACCATTATAATTTTTTCGCCATCTAAATTCTCACTCCATTCACAGAAACTTACGTTGGATCATAACATTTTTGGTTGACATTTTTTTGAGTTTCATCTTATAACTGCAACTCCAATCTGTCATTTTATTTACAGCATTCTACGCTACTTCATGAACATTTTGTCTAAGTTTACCTGCAAAGAGCATTTATGCCATCCACCCAAGATTAGTAGTAGCATGATCGGCTTATAGGGTTTTTTTGTCGGTGGTATCTAGTTGACGTCCTTCCTAAGATTATAATTTTCCCGTTTTTCGATTCCTTCGGATAATTGTTTAGATAATTGTTTGGGAAGTGTGTGATACTAGGCATGTTTTTTGTATCACTTCGACCTCAATATTACCGGGTGCTTTCTCGATTTCATTGTCATTGTTGTGGCTGTAATTTCATTATTGCTGCATTCCTGCGCGTCGGAAGTTCTTAATGTTACAAACTTATATGCGCTCTAATTTCTTTATGTACTTCAGTGTCACTGCTGTATTATTTGTTACAGTGTCGTCAGGAAGCAGCACACCAAACAAACAGTTTGTGATATTCTTCCAAAGAATTTTCAAGACCCTCTATTTGTTAAGGTGTTCAGTACTTTGGTAGATTTAAGCCTTCCTGTGCTGTCAAACTTCATGGTTCTGCAGCAGTACCATGCTCGTAATGTAGTACTCCAGACTAAGCTGGCTTGTTCTATTCACATCGCTGAAGTAGTCATTGACATGCGGCATAGCCGCATTTCTTTTGAAGTCATGCTGCAGGGTTCTTTTCTTTTTGAAATATTTTACCCATCCTTGAAACTATTGCTCTTTTTGTGGTTAAATTATTTATATACCAGGGTAACTTTCCATTGTGAGCACGTTTCCGCGATATACTTTTAAATCACAGACAGCTTGTTATTTTGTGCTCTTATTTTTCCACATCCTCTTTGGATGCATCTCATGTTGGGTGACAATACTTGCCAAGTTCCTTCTAATAAGCTTCCGAATATTAAATTTCAAAGCTAAGACTATTGTCCGGTGATCGCTTGAAGACCATTTTTATTTTACTGTCCAATCGGTTACTTTTCTTAACAACTCACCACTCAAAAGTATTACATCAATAAAAGAAAGAAGGGGCATCTTATCTAACTACGACGATCTCTCGTTCTTTTGTGTCCTTATTAAGCCATACTTAGCATTGAAGTCACCAATTATGATATTATGATAGTTGGAAGGTTTTTGAGGCAAACATGGTTTCATCAAGCCTATTGATGTAGGTACTGGTTCCTTAGAGTATTAAAAGGACTTGCTGATTAGATACAAATTCCCTTACTTCAACATATACACAATGTGAGTCTCAAAACTGTGAGATTCTATGTACCTCTAGGTCCTAGGTCCTAGGTGAAGATGCGATGGCAGCATTTGTGGTGTCACATTCACCAATGACAACTCTTGTCAATGTCACCAGTCAATCAACTCTACCTTGAACTATAAAAAGTTCCTGGAGTATATCGATCTTCTTTTCTTGTGCTCTTTGTCTGTTCTGTCACTTCTTATAGCCGAAAATTATTTAAGTAAGCGTTAAAAATTTCACGTCGATGGCAAGATAGATTTGAAAAATGATAAACCTGGTGAGACAGGTTGTCCAAAAATGGCAAAACCGAGCCTAATTTCATTTGAATGTAGGATCTTAGTAGTATCAATTGCTCTGTATTGAGCTCCTTTGCAATTTTCTGAGAAATATTAATGCTATATTAATAAATTTGCAGTGTCAAGAAGACCCGTAAACATATTAAATTTTCTGTAATTCTGTGATCTGGTTCTTTACAGTCAAAGTTTTTCTCTTAAACCAGATTGGCGAAAAGAAATAAGATTTCTTCGTTCTATGATTTTACTTTAAGCAGTAATTTCCCGAATAATTTTAAATTTGTTTAAAGCCAACTAATCGGGCTCTAGGACATTTTGTCATTATGTGGCTTGTTTGGGTTAGGGATAATTATCATTTCTGCTACTTTCCATTGGGTGGAACATACTTAAGTCCAAGCCTTTTTTCATTTTTGCAAGAGATTTTTTTTTATTATCGTTGGATCCATTGTTCATCTACTGAAATATATGGTAATCGACGTCATAATTCGCGTTTATGGGCAATTTTTTTCGAGCAGACCAATCCCCAAAAACATCAAGTTCAAATTGCATACGATCAGTGTCAAAAAAGAATTAAGTTGCGCATAAATCTTAAAGTCATCTCCCTACAAAAAAACAGAGAGCTTGAAACTTGTAACCTTGAAACTCCTAGACTTACGGTTAGCAATATTTTTAAGCGAAGGTTGAACCATGGTTCAGGATAATTATTTTCTACAATTTTTTTGGAACGAATAATTCAAAACCACTCAGAACAGTTTTTTGAAACTCCGCGACAGCTAATGAAACACTCAGACTTAGTAACAAAAATGTCCAATCAAGATACAAGTGAGAATCCAAGCGAGGGAAAAATTTGGTGAAATATCGCGAAAATCGTTAAAAACTGCATTGAATTGACACCTCCCAAACTTGATGAACTTCATGAACTTCATCCACAGTAGTTCGCATAAACTCGCCATCCACTGAAGACCATCTGATTGTTGGATCTATACTGTTGATTAATTGTTGGATTTACTGTTAGGTAAAAAAAACTCTTCAAGGTCAAAGGGATAACATCTTCAATTAATTTAATGAGTTTCGCTACAGGTCGGTCCATGGTTGCTGTAGCTGTTTTAATGTGCACAACACGTACGCTCCCATCGTCTCCGGTATATGATCTGATGATTCGAGCGAGTGGCCACGATAGAAATCGTAGTTTTGTGTCTTCGAATAACACACTGTCTCTAGTTTGTAAGCTTTCGTGGCTTGTCTTTCACTTATTTCGCTGCTGTAGATTATTAAGGTATTCTGCGGTGTATCGCTTCCGGAATATTTGTATTCGTTTTTCGAGATCTTGCCATCTTGTTAAGAGGTTATCAGAGATGTTCGTGTTATCGAGCTTTGGAACTGATAATAGCAAAGCGGTGGTCAAGAAATGAGTTGGCAAGAACATTGTCACAATCTTATGTTACCGAAGTGAGTATAGGCTTTAAGATTGCCTCAATTGACACAACAAGGTAGTGACTTCTTCGAAAGTGAGTTTGAAGTTACTCTCCCGACTGGCTCATTCTCTATGATCTGGTTGATAGGATGGGAATTAACCGTACGAGAAATAATACAATAATTTGTAACTTTTCGAGGTAATTTCCTTACAGTTAAAATCCAGAATGATTATTGGGACAGATGGGAAAATAAGTATGGTTCAATCCAAAGATATGATCGTTAGGTAGAATAATTAGGGGTTTCCGTTTGTATGGAGTCAGCATTCTTTAAACGTCCTCCTTCAAGTAGCAAACCATCATCATCTAAACCCGCGATAGCGATGACATATGCTACATTTCGTTATAGATTGGTTTGATTTCAGAAATTGCATTTCATTTTTGTAGTGTAGTACTATTTTGCAAAGTTGCTTTTTAGCCCATTTGTACTCTGCAGCCATGATTGTACTTCCTTAAACAGTCGTGTTTTGGATTTCGAGAACGTTTTTATCAGCATTTTTGCATTGTGATACTTTCTCTGCGGCCATGTATCATTAGGCTTTTGAGCAAGTAGGGTCCATTCAACTAACATGAATTCGGGTTAGATGGAGTACATCCCGAGAAGCAACATCATCTGGATTATCTGAGGATAGGTACTTGTTTCCAATTCATAGTTGGCATCACGTCTAGTATTTGTGTTGTTCTATTTGAGATATAAACCTTCCTCTCGATGGGTGTTTGGACCGCCAATGCAGAACTATCTCGGAATCTGTCCAAAAATATACCGGAACAGAATTCAGGTGCATGGAGTCAATGATGGTTTTAGTTAATGAAGCTAATAGGAACGTTTTATTGATATAAAACGAGGAATGGTTATTTCCATCTGCTTGAAGTCGTTTCGAATATCGGACCAAGCCTGTATTGTTTGAATGATGGCTGATCTAAGTCATCCTAACAGATCGTACAGACGAAGTTGCTTTGGATAGAATTAGGCTTCATTTAGTATATTGATTTATGAGTAGTTGATTCTGGTAGATCATTTGCTGGAAAATTAAATGTGTCGGCCTTTGTATCCCAATGTAGACCCAACATTTTATGTTCGGTTGGTCCATCAAGGCTTACTATAATCAAGGATGTGTTCTTTGGTTGTTACTAACTAATGACGAAAAAACTCTTGCAAAACCAAAAATAAAATTGGATTTACCTGTAAAATCTAGTTTTTAGTAGCAATGCTCACCACTTGATTTTTTTTCTTATCAGTTTGTATTAAACTAAATGTGCAATTGTTATTAATTTAACAACAGCTGACATGTTATTTTGTACGTCAATTTTCACAGTCCAATTAATTTGTGACCAAAAATTATTGTGTACATCGTAAATAACATATTTACATTTACCACACCATTAAACCACATAATGGAATGAAGTAAAATATTTTGTCGCCATTGACATACTATAATATTATGTTACATATTGCATTCAACATAAATATAACATAGCATACATAAAAATCGATAATCATCTTCATTAATTATGTAATAAACAATTATCAAGTGTGTACGTCATTCAATCGATTTGTAAATATGTTAGTTTGGAAACAATTAGGTAATAAAATGTGTATGCACTCATTAAACCTTATCAGTGCATCAATAACGTTATACAACCACTTAAGTAACATTTAAGAGTAAATATAGATCGTTTAATAAATATTTCCAGATGGTAATAAAAAAATATAACTTGTTTGTTGTTATGTACGTGCTGCTGTGCTAAATACCAAAAAGAATTGTGTCTCTGCAATTTTTCATTAGCATACAGTGTGCATCTTATAACGTTTATGCGCTTCATTTTTTACACAAAATTTGTTGAAGGTTACTAGTTTACCAAACTTGAGTGAATTTTCTGTGTTCAAGGTTTTTGTTTTGTGTTTGCGATGCGAAAGTAAGAAGAAAATTAATTGGGTGAAATTTTAGTACAGTCATTGAATAACTATATATAGAAATGACACCAAACGATTCCGCCGCTACGTAGTGTTTACAGCGCTGTATGTATTTGTATCTTAGATAAATTTAAATTAAGGGTTTAAGTACTAACTATATGAAAAAAAAAACATTTTTAGGAATAATTTTTTTACATTGTTTATTCAACCAATTTTCTTAATTGGTACTTTTTACTTCAGAATTAATTCTATAGATTTTTGCACGTAAAAGTACTCTTACTGTATGGTTTTCGCACAAATTTTTTACATAGTTTGTCAACTACTTTGTGTTTGAAATAGATTCCCAAGTAGCACTTCATAACTTTATAGTTTGATCACTAATGGCCGACATCGGTTCAAACGTCACAAATTTCCAAAAATTTTATTTTTAGACAAAAAATAAAAAAAAGTTTCTTCGAATCGGCCCACGATTTGACGTTTTATTTTACCAGTCGCCAAAGCATTATTTCATAACTACTAGACATAAGTCTTAACCAATGTAAATTGGTTAACAAACACATTCATGAACAAACACATTCATCTAACAAACACATGCGTTCCAACAAACACATTTTTAAATCGGAAATATAAACTTACCGAAGAAATATTCGTGGACATAATTTAGCAAAGACACATAAATATTTATTTCGTAGTACAATTTATTAACACTTGGCTCATATGTCACTGTAAAGTTAGCGGTGTCACCTTCTATTTATAGTTATGCAATGGTACAGTATACAGCGATAAAAGTAGACAGAAATTTTGGTAATTACAAGAAAGCGATATAAGTTCTGGAAAGGATCCAATGAGCTGGTGAGTATATAGTATTGCGTAAGCAAGAAGCCGTTGGCGCCTAAATACTGTTTGACGCACGATTCCAGTACGCCCAGACGATCTTCCTGATGATAGTTGGAAGTACTTACTATGACTTTAGTGTTTAGGAAAACCAAAGTCGTTTTTCCTGTGACGCAGACACCCTCTGTTAGAACATTATGGAAAGTGCTTACGAGGAACAGTTTTGAGAAAAATTTCTTACGCCATTTTGCCTTCCTCGCTCCATTAAAAATGAAAAAGAGTTTAAATTCGGCACAGAGATCTGTAAAAATACATAACAAATTTGTTATAGCCATTTATCTTAACCTTAAACGGTTCTACTTGTTTAACGTCAGCTGGACGGATCTCTTCAGCATCAATGATGTGTCCTAAAAACTCAACTTTTGGTTAAAGAAATGTACATTTGTATAAATTGCACCGGAGATTAAATTGTCATTATAGATTACAAAAATGATGTTCTTTATCGGTGCCTGTAACAATGACGTCATCTAAATAACTGGCACAATATGTCAATATTATCAATCATTAACGCCGATATATTTTGCAATTTGTGCACAGCTTTTCTGCCCATGCAATTGGAAATCGCTCATCCTCGATTTGTGGATTGACGGTGGCGTTAAAAATCACTATCGGTGTCGTCTAAGGGCTAAACTGCACTGGTTTATTGATATTTTGCGTTTGAAATCTGTCGATCTCCTTCTTTATCCCTGATGGTATTGGGCGTGATTAGAAAAACTTAGGTGAAGCCACTTTGCGTAGTTATGCTTGGTGTCTCGCACAGTGACCCAATGTGTTTTGAAGTATAGGGTCTAATTGTTAATTCTGCTTAACTAGTTCATAGACAACTACTCGGTGTTATTAGCAACAAATGCTTAAAGCTATGAAATTGTTGTAATATTACCTGAAGTATTATACCGGCGGAGTACCAAAAGTCTTATAGTCAAATCAAAAAGGAGAGTTGTTCTATTATTTTCTGCTGTAATAAATTCCACCATTATTTATAAGGATGGCATTTCGTGCCATAATTAGTGCCAATATTTTAACCGCGGAAATCAATTCCAAGAATGACAGTACATCAGTTGCAACGGCTGGCAAATGATGTCATCAAATTAATGACAAACGATTTCTCGGTTTTAAGCCTTCAGCAAAGCATGGTAATACAAATGCTCTTTCTAGACTTCCATGGGGTCCTTATCATTTTAAGAGCACCATATCATTTTTAACCTTTTAGTTCTACAATCAATTTTGGGTATCGAAGGCATCCCTGATACTACAGTCACCGACAATGGACTTCAGTTCATTTCCGAGAAGTTCAAACAATTTTGTAAACTTAATGTGCGAAAATTTAAGAAATCCATGGGAAAAATCCATTCAACTTCAAATTTTTTCGATGAAGCATTAATCAAGTACTTTATCTCCTATCGTACTACATCATCGCCATTGCTAATTGAAAAACCTCCGGCAGAACTTCTTCATGGTCGGCCATCGAAAACCATATTGTCTCTATTATGCCCAATCCATTTTCCACGTCGGTCAGAAAGTATTTTGTACAAACTGATTGCCGAACTTCTTTACCTTAAAAACCAGGAAACAACTACTTTTTGTAAACGAAAAGGTTAGATTGGGCTGCGTGTGCCGGTCTCTGGTATTGCCTAAGAAATACTAAAGCGGAAATCATTCGGTGTTTTTTTTATATGACTCGACGTTCAGTACATCTCATGAACTCGTTGATTGCAGACAACATTTTTTATGACGCCGTTGAACATGACGTCGATGCACATAGGCCATCACGGAAGTCGGAAGGAACGTGACTGGAACTGACAATTTTTGCAGTTTTATTTTGACCAAGCTTTAACTTTCACGATTAAACTAGGAATATTCCGCTTTACGATACAGCGAACGCTGAACTATAGGGTTTTCCAATAAGAGGTTTTATTTTGATATAAAAAAACGTGACACGTAGCGCCGTCTGGCTGAAAATAAACGTCATCCACATCAATATCTTCCAATTCCGGCCATAAAAAATCATTAATTATAAGCTCGGTAGCGCAATCCATTCACCGTAACACACGAACCTCATTTTCGAAAAAGTAAGGTCCAATCACACCACCAGTCCAAAAACTGCACCAAACAGTGACACGTTGAGGATGGAGAGGCTTTTTAACAATCATTCTTGGATTTTCTGGGCCCAAATGTGACAATTTTGCTTATTAACGTAGCCTCCGAGGTGAAAATGGGCCTCATCACTGAAGATGATTTATCGATGAAAACCCGGATCATTTTGAATCATTTGAAGGACCTAATTAGGGAAGACACGGCGTTTATGGTAATCGACCGGCTTGAGTTCTTGTGTAAACTTAACTTTAAAAACATTAAGATCTAAGTCTTTACAAAATACGATGTAATGTCGTTTGTGGAATGTCTAATTCCAAAGATCGATCAAGAATCGACAAACAGTTGTTTTTGAGCGACCCACACGATTTCAATTTTTCACATCACTAACTTGTCCCAACAGCTCAAATTTGTCCATCAGTTTCACTATTTCCGGTCGAGAAGATATGTCACGACGACCAAAAAGTGCTATAGTTTTGCGAACAGTGGCTGCAAAATTTTCACCAATTTTGTAGTGAATTTTAACAATTTCAATGCGTTGTTGATGCATATATCGTACCATTTTTATTAATGGCGTAATTTTTACTTGTCAAATGTCAAAAAATGCCAGCTTCAAAATTGACAGCTTGCCAAATAGCAGGCTATTCAAAATAAAACTTCTTACTGGGTAAATCGTTATAAACTGATAGTGCTGGAAACTAGATAACATTGAAACAAAAATCCAGAAAATTTTGTAACACCCTGTATCCAGATGATAAATATTAAATGTTTCTATATACAATATTGACAAATTTAGTCAGCTAAACAAATTGTACGGTGTTCTAAATTATTAAAAATATTATTGAAAATTATTTAGATTTATCTAAATAAGTGAACTGAAGCGCAATATCACCACAATAACACCACAAAACTCGCAATGGAATTTGGATCAATCCAACAACAGCTAGTTTGTCACAGAATTAGCAAAAAACAAATGAAAAAATTAATGTGAATTCAACACTTTTGATGGTGAATTTTCTCTTGCATTTGTTTTTTCACTTAGATTTATGACTTATTAAATTACATCTACTTTGAATTTTTTATTAAGATTACTTTTATTGTATTCCAACAATTATCACAATTTAAATGAGAACTTCTAATATTATTTTGGATGTAAAAGTTGGTTAGTGATACCTAAGTGTTGATTGCACAAATTCTGAAGAAATAAGATTAAAGAACGAATGCAATGACTATTGGAAGCCATACGGAAATCAATAAAATATTAGGCAGCAATCATTTGGTATTCTCAACTGTAGTTTAAGACCCATTATCTATACCATGAATTAGGATGAGGAAACAAACTAATCTTATCAGTTTTGCATTAAAAGACGTTTGATGCAATAAATGTTTTGCCACAAAACATCAAGAGGGAAAAATTATTTTAATTAAAACTTTTTCGAAGTTGATTGATGAGTTAAAATGTTGAAACGTATAATATTGTTGTTGTTGTTGTTCAATTGTCAAGTGTAACTAGGGTAGCCAAATTATCTATTTTAAAAAGAACATGTTGTCATTTTCTATCGTGAATGTAATTTTAAAACAATTTTTCCCATTTTCATAATTGTGGCGGAATAAACCATCGTTTTGGTTCTATCATTAAGTAAGGTGATGACTGTTTCGATTTTTCATCAGTGTCATCCGATGTGAGAAAAGTCAGTTTCTGCTTTTGATTCACTTTAAAATTATTTGCCAAACGTCAATAACTGAAATTAACAAGATCTCAGACGAATAAATAAAATATTGAACCAATCCGTTTGGTGAATGGTTGAAACTTAAGAAACGAGTATAGATTTATAATTTAAAATGTGTCAAAATTTGGTAATCTGCATATGGGCCTCTTAAATCTAACAAATTTTTATAGATCATTCGACGAATTTGGTTGTGAAGCTTAAGTAGTTTTATAACACTTACTGCCTGAGCAACCGACCAAATATAAAATGTACTATAATGTACTCATCATGGGTGCGATCGTATTACTGCAGACATTTAAAAAAAAACTACCAAGAAAAGCTCTTAGTTTAGCTAACTAACCTTATTTTATAAATGCACCATTTATAATCAATTGTGTACCTAGTTTGTGGACAATTGCAGAAGTTACGAAGGTGAATCAACATCATATGAAAAAAAGAGTCCTAGGCCCTCTAAAAAAAGTTTTTTTTCTCCATAAAATATTCATTTACAGTACTTCATAATCACTGGAAAATATCCGACCCCTTACATTTTTTTTTTAAATTTGGGAAAAGAAAGAAGTCTTTTGGTGCCAAGTCTGGACTGTAAGGTGAATTCGGAATTTGTGCACTGATGCACTGTCGTGAAAAAGCAAGTTTTTTATCTAGCTTTCTTTAGCAAAGTTTCCGGATTACTTTTTCAATTTTTGTAAACTTCTGCGTAATAGAGGACTGTGCTTCCAAAAAAATCAAATCTGCATGCGGTTGAGTTTTGAATTTTTTTGGTTCACCACGTTTTATCTCCATTGCCTCGATTCTTGTTTGGATTCTGAATCCCATTGATGAATGCATGTTTTATCGCCTGTTATTATTTTATCCAAGGAATTTTCTTGATCTTCTTTATTCATAATATATAAAAAATCGCCTTTGAAGTCGCGGACTTACTTTTGACATGTGAAGATAGTATTGTAGTACAGTACAAGTGGTACCATATAAAAGGGAAAGTCTCTACGCCGCTAACCGTGAAACAGAAATACGGCGGTCCTCTAATAAAATTAATTCTGCTAAAATTACGTTTTCATGGCAAATAGCATGTGTGGGACGACCCGGACGGTTGTAGCTTTCGAATAAGTTCCGACCATTTTTGAACCATTTTACCCACCTTGTTACTGATGGTGATGACTCGCTGTAAACTTTTAATATATAATTGCATTTCGTCCATCTTTACAGAAAAATTTAATAACTGCGCGATGTTCAATTCAATCCATTTTAGATTTCTTTCAAAACACGTGTTCTAAGACTGTGTCCGGAACCCATTATAAATATTTGTGAATAACATTTTTGACATTTATTTGAAAAATATTCCCCTCCTTTCCCAATTTGTTAGTACGCTGTCCGAAAAGTTTAATAATTGATTGAAATATTTCCCCGCCTTATGCGTTTTTTAAATTCATGTTTTGTAAAGTATAAAAACCATGAAGACAAATTACATTTAATTGTGTGCCTTGTTTATTGCAATTGTCATGGCAACAAAAATGTTTAATCTTGCTTTTATGGTTTTTGAATGGAACTATTACAAAACCAAGTAGTGAATTTTATATGTTATTTGTATATATCCGAGTGTGCTCTGGTTTGACTTTTATTATAGAAAATTTTGATATTTGTCAAAAATTAGCCTAGCAACTGACCGTGATAATATGGGTGTCTTAGTTTTTATCAATTAAATGTCCTCGAACATCGAATTTTGTTTCTATAAGTTTCATCGCGACACAATTTTTTTTTAAATACATAGTTGTCTCACTCACTCTTTTTTTTCAAGACATTTTGGAAAACCACTATACGAAATCGTATTTTAGACAAATTTCGTCTGATAGTTATAACAAAACTTTGTGAGAAATGCTGATTAAAATGTTAAATCCGATAACCCAGAATAATTACTTAACCCCAAATCATCAGTTCGGATTTCGCAGCCAACAATAAACAATACAATTAAGAAAGCACAATAAAGTATACTCAATAATATTTATAGAGGTTGTGCAAGCTTTTCACAAAGTTTGGCAAGACATGAGGACTTAACCATAAGTTAAGAAATCTAAATAGATTCTTCAGAATTAAATTGTATGAATCCTATTCTGGATTGAATGTTATAATATTTTCTGAAGTCTGTCTTAGTGTCTCCTCGAATTTTTCTAAATTTCAATTGAAACAAGATCTATTTTAAGGTCTAAACTTTCTCATATTGTGCTTTGCACGGAAAGATATTCGGTAGAATTCAGCTGGCTAGTTTGTAATTCAAAGCTCAAAGCCAAGAGCTAAATGATAATTTGCTTTTACAAAACCCCAAAAGAACCTAAAGGGGTTAAAACAATCGATTACGCATCCAAGGAATGATATGCTTAGTAAAGTTATTGCGTTTAAGGTGTTTTGGGACTAGTGGCGGAATTCCTGTTTTCATGTTTTCTAGATTCACGTCCTGAATTGTCCATTAAAAAATGTTGTTCGTTTACTATAAGGTTTTTACATTCGTAATCTTCGAAAACTCTGCAACACACAGTTACTTTTGTATTGTTTACCATGTCAAATCGTCTCACCGCAGGATTAAACATCTCACTTTAACGCATACATCTTTGATGCCACCAGAACAAGCTATACGAAAATGCGTAGCTACCAAATCAGTCAAAGTACTACTATTTTAAAATTTGAGTATGGATTTTGTACGCCTCCCGAGAAATCAATGGAATTCTCGATTTTTAATTTTATATTTTTAAGGAAGATGGATCTCCACCTAGTTTTCTTATGTCCAAATGCAATCTTAATTATGCTTCTTCCCTTTACTGTGTAGCAAATTAAAATACTTTTCTTGGTTGAGTAAGTTATCGTGACGAACTGATGAGCTATGATCGGCACAGGTGTTAAAGCAAGTTTGTAGCCACTACCACTTAATCACAATAGAAGCCGGGAGGAGGATAATTTTTCCAAATCTATAGAAGGCCCTATTTCGTAGGACCCTTTGGTTGTGGAAATAACCTGAGATTCCAGGTTGATATATCGGTTGATGTATTAATCGTGAAGGTGTGTTATAAAAATCGAATAAAAATTTCGGCACAATCAAATTATAACTGTTCTACTCGATCTAGCGAATACAATCTGCTAGTAAATGTATACTGGACGTCGTTTATGAATGATTTTGAACAAAAATATCAGGATTTGTATATTTAGGAATTTATCTAGGGGATAAATTTTATTCCTAAACGGTGTTAATCTGTTGAATTTCCTTAGCCCATAGATAAATTTTATAAGCAGGAGTTAAAAATCATAACTAATTTGTGTTCATTGTATACAAGTAAATTGGGTCTAATACCACAGCCATAAATAAAATGAGGCATAATAAGGGAGATAACCAACTCATGACGGATGTATAAAGGTAAACAATTTGCAAATTTCCACAACCGATGAAGTATAGAATATAACTCCAGAAGGTAATGAACAATATTTCGAAAACGCAAAGTTGCAGTACACCACCTGAGATCTATTTTATAGGTACGATGCTATTAATTTAACAGCTTTATTCGAAAATTTGAAATCAAACCTGAGTTTATGTAGTAGTAACTTGGGTGGTACTGTATCAAATACCTTTGAGAAATAATAATACAAGTGCATCAACCTTTTTATTGTCAAAATTCTTTAATGAATCGGAGTATACCATGAAACCATAGCATGAAATACTTCATTCACATCAACACCCCGAAAATTTAATTCAAAATCAATATAGTTGAACCTGTCAAGTTATACTGGGTCGAAGTATTGAAGAAAACTAAGTTCCTGTCATTATTAGGCGCAGAAGTGAAAAATTAGTTTATGTCATCAGGTTTGAAGCTGTGTGTTGGATTAGTACGATCAACCACTCCTAAAAACAACAAATTTTTCCAAATAGATTTATGTGATGATTTAGATGGAAACATTTCATGGAAATATTTACGTTTAGCATCTCTATAGACTCTAGTTGCGGCATTACGCAGCTGCGATGATAAATTAGTTTACGTTGCAAAACTTTAATCGATTTCCAATGACAATACGCTACGTCACTTTCAATGAGTGCTCTTATTGCATCACAATTAAACCAAACTGGATACTTATTGCCTGTTGATCTAGTTTTTATTAACGGTACATGTCTATTGTACAAATTGCCCATATAATCATAAATGGATCATAAACAAAGGACCAATTAGATCTTTTGACATCAGCAAACAATTATTTTAAAAGATCTATACAAAACTGACAACTTACTATTAGGCCGATTAACAAGCATTTCATAACAGCAAAAAAGCATATCATGCTTACTGATACCTTACTGATACTTGATTGACACACGCCATTTTATGTGGATTATTAGTAATAATAAGATCAATTTGTGATGAACTAGTTTCAGTGAAATTAGTTGGCTCAGCATTAAAAGCATCAATCGACTCCAAAAAGTCCTTAAACTTATTACCTTAGAGTTTGAGTTTTTAGAACATTAATATTTAAATCACCAATTAAAATTATGTCAATGAATTTAGGATGAAGACAACTGAGAGCATTTTGAATATCAATAATATCTTTTACGTCAGGCGGTCGATAGAAAGGTCCAACAAGAATTATGGAATCCTAAAGTAAAATGTTAAAAAAAAAATTCAGTAAGTATGACAACCATTAGATTTACTTACTAATGAGTATTGAAGCCCATCACGAACATACAGACATACTCCTCCATGAGTTCTCAGATGACGATCATTTCGGATTAGAAAATACCCATCAATTTTGGCTTTATAATCTTTATGTGAAGGTTGCAACCATGTTTCCGTAACGCAAATAGCATCAAGTGGTACATCATTAATAATAAACTTGATTTCATCCAATTTACCTTTACACAAAAGATTTTGAGCATTAAAGTGACCAACATTAAAATGATTAAGTTTTGATTTGATGGCAGATTTGAGAAATATACTCTGTTCATGGAAGTACAATTGAAATTACTTGACTTAAAAAATTGGAATGAAATCTCACATACGATTCACAAAAGCTACTTGGCCACTAGAAGTAGATTGCATTCACAAAGTCCAAGACATTCGCTTAGTTTTGGGAACAATCATTCTTACAAAGAATTTATCAAAGGATTTGATCCTATAATCAGTCAGTCATTATTCAAGTTATGCTATGAAATATTATAAAATATCCCTAGAGCCATTATTTCAAGGAAGCATATCAGTTAATGAATCGAAAAACTAAATCACTTGCATTGGAATACAATGTCATAATTATAGAATTTATCGTTCGTACAGAACATTCTGGAAAAACTACCAAAACCATTGGTACATTTTGAAAAGACTTAAATATATCAATCACAAAGTAAAAAAGCAATATGTATACGGGATCAAAGGTTCAGGTATATCAAATTTTTAATTAAAAATATTTGCTGGCAAGACAATTAGTAATCAATATAAAAACGCCATAAAATTTGTTAACTCATGTGGAGTAATCTTTTCGATTAAAACTTCTTAAAAATTGATTGATGAGATAGAAAGTTAACCGTATGAGTGGTAATGTTTTGATAAATTTTCTAGTTTAATGAATTCTTATAGATCAAACGACGAACATAAGTCCATTAACTGTATGCTGCGTTAACCGCTTAGTTTAGTTAATTTTGATTAATTTAACTTTATAATGCTATGTCATATTTGAGTTTGAACGGTAAGCGATAATTACTCAATGATAAACTACTTGTAACCTAATTCAACGTCAAAAATCAAGGAGAGCTTTAGTTTGACAAAAACAAAATTTTATTTATGCTTAAAACATACATCGAAGAAAAAGTCACAACCTTCAACTCGGTTCACGCACCCACAAAACAATTGATTTTTAAATTTTTGACACGCATGTTTTAAAAACCATGTTGACCAAGCCTGGCGGATACGTTCGACTTGAGTTCATACAACTGTGATGAATTCACCTTTAAAATCGTATAATTGGTGTCAAACGATCAATTTTACTTTAGCTCATGTTTGAATTCAGCCGAACACAAATTTGATTGCTTTACTCATTGGTTATTGGAGCGTTAAAAATGATAAACAGTTGAATGTTATAGAACTATGTTCATCTCATTTCAAATATAAATAATTTTTTCCCATTTTGTGACCGTTCAAATAGACTGACCACCTACATCGGATGGTCATGAGTTTGAATTACTGGAAAAGTAATTTTTTAAATACATACATATTTACTATTATACAAGTAGACTTGATTAGTTTTAAGGCGTTATCTAGTCTTACCTATTTATCGATTTTAAATTCGATCAGAGTTGAAATTCAAATTATTATTTACTTGCCACAAATTAATTAATTTCAGTGATTAACTTTTTAACTGCAACTTAATTAAATCGTCCCTGAGCAAATATTTATTCATTACTTATTCATTACTTTATCTTCATAAATGAATTATTTTGAAACGAACTTTTGAATTTTTATGATAGGTTAAAAGTTACGCAAACCATATACATTTACCAATCAAAAATTAAGCTCTTGATTTTACAAGGTAATATAAATTTGTTTTAAAATTATTTAACCATCATAAAATTGCATTGCTATTTCGTCACAGACCTTTCACTTAAAATGTAACCATGAATTTTAATATACAGGGTGTTCGGGTTTGTGATGCTCATTCATGATTTATTGACTGGTTCTGAGGAAAAAATCGTATGGAAAGGAGGTCAATTTTTGATATTCTTTGAGATATAAAGTGTTAAAAAAAAGAATTATTTTAGTTTGCTTAATTTTAATTTTAGTTTGTTCCCCCGTGCCATAGTTTTTAACGTAAACCATTTACTCTCAATCTAATTAAGAGATAGTATAGTGTTAATAATGTAACAATATTTTTTTGGTAAGTATTATAGTAGGCGAAGATTATCAACTCCTTTGCTTAAATTTAGAAAAAAACAAAAATTAAATATTTTCATTAGTTTTGACAAATTGTCTATAGTGTAATGTCATTGTTGTAAATTCTATTCAAAAATTCTAAATAATTTAAAGGAATTAATATTATGATTTTGATTTTGACATTGATAGATACTTGATGTGACTATGGACGGATGAATCGCAATTCACAAGAGATGACACAACAAACTTTCACAATCTACACACGTGGCGTGCTAAAAATCCTTATTGGACAAAACAAAAATCATTCAGCATCGTTTCAGTGAAAGCGTATTGGCTGGTGTAATAAGTGATAATTTAATTGAACCATTAATTTTACCATCGGCATTAAAAGTTACGTACAGTTTCATAATTGTGTGAAAAACATATTCTGAAACTTTGAGATACTTCCCGATAGCGCACGTTATTATATGGATTTTACTCTAAACATCTAGCTATAAGGTAAACCTTTTTGTAACATCTTTACAACTTCATATTTTGCATATCACTTTACAAAACGGTGCAAACCAATCAAATACATTTACTCGCGTATTAAATGTCGTAAGTTAAATGTCTTATACCAGCCTAGCTTAAATGCGGTATTGTAATCGATTTAACGGGAGGGACTTTGATGTTTATTTTTAATTTCTGTATATGGGGTTCTCGGTTGGTCTTTGTTTTAGGCCATTCACTCATTAGATCTTCTGGTAGGTCATCTTTCCAGCCTAGATTGTGAATCCACAACCTATGTTAAAAATATGTTGATTCGCACGATGAATTGGGGCAAACCATCCAAATGGAAATAAGCAGACGGCTGGATTCAGATAAAATTCCTCTCTTGAGAGAGGTTAGATTTTTATCTAAACTAAAATCGATCAGATTTTGACGCCCAATACAAGTCTAAAATTGTAATAGAGTCCTGGCTTTCTACTTGCAAAGTGTTGTTTTTTTTTCGGTAAGAAATAAAAAAATATTTTCTAAAATAGTTTTGTTGTTACAGTAATCCATTTTCTGAGTTAAAACCCGAACCTTGTTCGGTAGTGTCAAGTTCTAATAATAAATCAACTACTTAAATGATATTTCTGATTTGATAGATACAGTTCGGTGGCCTCACTGTACCATATGTAACTATATTGAGATCGTTGGCAATTGATGGATTACTAGTTGAATCATGCCAAACTGTTCTCTGGTATCTCGTATCGTCTGCTGAGACTCGGATCTGTCTGAACATTTTTTCTATTTCACCAGTAGATACAATCTTATACTTTCTAAATCAAATTAGAATATCAAATAACGAAGATTGAACGATAGGTTCTACTGCTAAACAATCATTTAATGAAATGCATGAAGTCGGTTTGGCGGAACCGCCAAATACAGCTTTTGTTGTGGAGGTGCATTTATCATGTTCATTTATTTCTCGTATGTGCCCCAACGATAAAGACATGTTCATGAATTTTTTGTTTTATATGCTTTAAATTTAGGCTAAAATAATTGGTATTTTTGACATGAAATACGAAAACCATCGCTTCCGATACAAATTCAAATGCCAGTAAGTTAAATGCCAGATCAAACTTTAGTAAGATTGTCCGATTTTACATTAAAATACCTAAATCCTTTCCTTGAAAAATCATTCGTCCTGCGAGTTGATGGAAGAATAAAAACACGCCAATTACCTTCGATGTAAAACGTCCTATCATATTAACAGACATACAAAGTAGTTGCACTTATAGTAAAAAAAAAATACTTGCATGACAACTTTGATATTGTGAACAATGCGACAAAAATACAGGATTCTTGCGGTTGCAGAAACCGCAAGAAACCTGTATTTTTGACCTGCATAAAAGGAAGAAAATCAAAAATATTTGTGTGTTTAGGGACTGAAGCAGTACATATGAACTGGTCTCTGACTTGACAATTGAAGTGATTAAATCATAAAGTTACTACAAATTGTGGAGTATGTTTGCCTTTCATTAATAAAGGGCAATAACTTATTTGAAATACTTTCAAGAAAAACGTGACAAAAAGATGTAGATGGAGTAGGGGGAAATATACTGTGACAGGAAATAAAATTCAGAAAATAAAAATTTACTGAAATAATTTTTCCGAACTGCGATTAGAACACCACCACCTTTCAGGTTAGTACTATAACTATACCGATTGCAACGGAAAACGCAAAAATCCGAAGGAAAAAATTTCAACAATATACAAATTGAAGTTGTAAATGAATTCGTATACTTTGGTTGCACAATAACGAAAACAGGTGGAACAGAAGAAGACATACACAACCGTATAAATAAAGCCAGATATACATTCAACATGCTACACAAAGAATACTTCTATCCTGTCGCGCAAGACCAAGATACGAATGTTCAACTCATGTGTGAAATCAGCACTACTATATGGGTGTGAGACATGGAAGCATACAGGGAAAATCATACAGAGGCTACAGGTATTGGTAAACAAATGCCTTCGACGAATACTTAAGTGCTTCTGGCCTAACACGATTAGTAACATCAATCTGCACAGAGGAACATGTCAGTCAGACATTGAGACCAAAATAAAGCGACGAAAATGGAGATGGATTGGCCACACACTGAGAAAGGCATCAAGTGATATAACGAGGATGTCATTAGACTGGAATCCACAAGGAAAAAGTAAGGTTGGAAGGCCAGCAATGGCATGAAAGAGAACGATGCTAGCAGAGACAAAACACAAAAGGAAAATCATGGGCGGAAATTAAAGCAATAGCCCCAAATAGAGTAAGATGGCTCAGAAGAGTAAAAAAAAAACATCGGGATTAACGTATTAATAGTCTTTCTGTACCTGTGATACCTTTTCCAAAAGCTGTTTCATTCAAAACAGCAAAATCCCCAGACGCGCTTCTATCATTCAAAAATGCAACTTGCGCAGAATATGCAGGTTTATCATTGGGTACAAACTTGTTCATGAACTACTCTAGTAATTTTTTTTTTCAGTATTTTCTCACATTTTAGGCAACTTCGGGCTCAATAATAGATTTTAAAAAACATTATTGTATATCACGGAAAAAAATTATCAATTGAAAATCACAGATGGACTTTTGTTAATCGGTTTTTGTGTTAAACAATATTTTTTTTTTGTGAAACTAACCATTGTTTTCATTATAATGACAAAACTCATTTTACTGATTTTTCTATGATTGTTATTATCAGTAAACCACTAACAATGAAATTCAGTATTGCAATTTTACAGAGTTTTATGTAAATCAACAACAAACTTTCTTGAATTTAACCATACATTTTTAAATGAATTAGTTTCAGTAGTGAAATATTAGTTGTTAATTCAATTTTATGATAAATAAATTTTCAAATTTTTGTGAATTTAACAAAGTCTAATGTTAATAAAATAGTCACTTATAAATGACTATTTTACTAACATCAGAATTTGTTAAATTCACAAAAATTTAAATGTTTATCATAAAATTTGATTAACAACTAATATTTCACTACTGAAATTAATTCATTAAAAAATGTATGGTTAAATTCAGGAAACATTTTATTATTCTTATATTTTTTGAAAAAATATTTCGGAATTATAGCTATACAATTGCCTTCAATCAAAATCAATATCACAAAAGCAAAAAAAAAAATTCTAAATGGACCTGTAATTATCAGTAATGAATTTGTGATATTCACAGATACGCAAAATCAATTTATATGCTGTTGTGAAAATCACAAAACGTTTAATGTTAATCACAAAATTGTTTATGAATAGCACGTGCAGTATTAATGATAAAAGCAATTTTCTTTTAAATTCACTAAAGGCATTGTAATATTCACTAAAAAAATTACCACAAAATAAAATATACTGTTTTATTTTGCAAAGCGTCTTTTTCATTAAATTTGTTGTCTTTGGAATGAAAAGACGTGTGTCTATTAAAATAGTTGTCATGATCAAATTCTTATATTAATTTTATCAAAAAGTATAGGTATTGATAACTGAGTGAGTGTTTTTTAATAAGTAATGAAAATTTATAATAATAAAACTGTAAGTACATATAAACACAAATTTCCATTAAAGACACTGTGCAATAACTAATAACATACTGTTATAAATCATATTTCAGTAGTAAGAAAATTACGATTGAGAATATAAATGTCAGTTTACAAAAAAAAATATTTAGAAGAAATTTAAAACAATGACGAGTTTTATATTCCTAATATATGTAAGGAATTTTGAGTTTTAAAACTCGTTGAAACAAGTTTCACAATGTACCATCATCATATAGTTGATTTCTTGAAACTCAAAATACTTGGAAACACATGTATATTAAGCATCTAGAAACTTTTAACTTTTCCGAGAGCAATACACCTATAGATAATTATTGTGAAAATACAACTCCGTTAGAATTCCAATCCTTAAAAGAATTTAAGATTTATTTAATAAGGGAGACAGAGACTTAACAGTGTTAGCATTGATAAACAGTTCGATCAGAATTCAGACATAACATTTTGTATAAGGTATATGCATGATCAACAACATAAAGTTTAAGCATTTTATACTTCTTCGTTAATTTTGTTAAAAATGAATATGATGAATAATAACACCGAACAAGATACAAATAACTATGTGTAGAGCTCAATCACGTCTGTTTTAACCACTAATAAAGAAATTGCAAATATGTAACACAAATATCATCGATATTCCAAATGTACGTGAGGATCAACTAAAATTATGGAACTTATTATAGTAAGTATTTAATGTATGTAATTATAAATTTTGACACTTACTTTATGATATTTTCTAGGTGAAAGAATCTAATTAAGTGATTTGAAAACATTAGCGAAATTACATCCAGAATAATATAGCAAATTTATTAAAACCTAATATTTAATAATTCAATTTGGTGATACATTACGTTTAGAATGTTTCCTGCATCGCTTTATCCACCGCGTATCCTGTTTCTGATGAATCAACATATATAGCTTAACAATGTCAGCAACTACTGAATGGCCAAACAATTTAAATATCGTGACAACACTCGTGAAAGGAAATCACTCCTACATGAAATCTATAGTTATACGATATCTTAAAGAGACTTGCTATATCCCAAATGGTTGGGTAATAAGTACCAAACTGTGCGGAAAAATATTTGAAAAGATAGTATTGCTGCTTCCAATGAAAAAAATGTTAGATATTTGAAAATTGTAATAAAAAACAAAAATAAAACAAAAAATAAAACAAAAAAAAAGTTTGAAGGAATTTATGTTCCATTGGAAAAGATATTATGTACAATGCTGAAATAATATTGCGGATAACCAATCGAAAGATAATTTTGAGCGCCAGCCACAATATAAGAAACCGACTGGGTATATATTGGTAGAGTTATTACATTTTATTTTTGCTAGATTTTAATTACTTTTTATTCTGATATTCCAACAGACTATTGTACACTATTCAAGAATCGTGGATGTAAGAATGCAGGGTCGAAGCACATGTTAGAAAATGTACTATCAGATTAATCTACCACGGTATGAATATGGTTTAATATCTTAAAACTTAAATGTATTTAAAGCATTTTTTTCTGTATTTCATTAGATGACTGATTGGCAACTATTTTGACACTAATCCATGCAATTTTAAAAACCAACTCAGTGGTTGTATATCGTTGGAGCATGTTTTGAAAATTGTTGCGTGAAAAGTTCAAATACAGCCATACATCACGTTGTTCGGGAAAAACTGTACTTATCTGAAGCTAATTTATTTAGCAATAGTTACTTGCTTTAAAAGGTTTCGGATTTTGAATTTTAAATATGTCGCTCTGTAAACATTAAGTGACGATTCATCCAAGCCCACTTTTATAGGAAAGTAAAAATATACATAATTCCTCCGTCTATTAAAAATTTATTAAATTAAAAAAGATTGAAATTGAATTTCACAATTAATTTTATTCTGTGGATATAAAATATAAAATTTTTTTTTTCCTTAAAAATATATTGAATTATTGAAAATATAAACAAAATTTTGTAAACGTTTTATTTTTAAAAATAAAAAGACTATAGTCAGTATCCAACCTAAGTTCGAATATGTGCATTTTATTATTTTTATATATATATATATATATATATATATATATATATATATATATATATATATATATATATATATATATCACTGGAAATTGTCAGTGATTTCTACTCAGTTTGGTGGTGTATATTACTATACTCATGTGTCCTAATCATAATATTTACTTATTGTTAATTTATAAAAAATATAAATAAATATCATTAGAATGTTCTATAAGTTATACTAAAATATTCAGTAATTATCATTATACGTTTAATAATTATCACAATTTTTTTAGTATTTAATACTATTTATCCAGTGAAATTCATTCAAATTAATTTTGAATTTAACAGCGATTTGTTTTTATTTAACAGTAATTTCATGATGAATATCACAAAAGGTTAATTGATTTTAGTTAAAAAATGTTGATGACGTCATAACGTTTTGTTTCCAAAATTTCGTGATTATAACTAAAAACTTTTGTGATATTCAGAATATTACAGTACTTTTTGTGATGGTAACAATTACTCAGAGTGGAGCACAATTTTGTGATGATAATGACATCTTTTGTGATTTTCAATGAGTTTTTTTTTGCCGTGACAGTTCATTATTAGCATGTAGCTTTTTCTATTGTTCTAGACAACTAAAAATTTAATAAATTTAATGCCTATACATCGATTAATTAACCGCAAACTTTAAACCACCTGAATGGAATAAATAAGCCGTCCATATCGGGGCTCAGAAAGCAAAACTTGACGGAGCCAGCGTACTGGCAAAACTCGGTTGGTGCGGTCGGAGTTTTAGAAACCTAAGTCTCCTTCAAATGTTAAGCACAACTAATAATATTCAGTGCAGTTTAAGAACTGACATTCAATATTGCATCTATATACAAAACTTATTTTGATGCATGACCATTCAAATTTCAGATAGTACAAATGAAGTTACTAAAAAATCAACAATTAAACGATTGATTAATGTTTATATATTTAAATAGACTTATTTATAAAAAAAGCATAAAAGTTTCAATTAACGTACGACCGTGCTTAATCGAAAGGCGATTAGATTAGATCAAACTGTGATAAATGCGTTTATTATATGAAAAAAAAATATTTAAAATTTTTGGTTACCTGGAACGCACGTTGTTTCGTAATATGTCCGAAAAATGACTAATCACAAATCGTGATAACACAAGAATTCCAAATCACATCGCCCCAATGAACAAACATACGTAAACACTTTTGGTTATTGGAATCCGATGGGTAAAGTCATCATTAAATTTTATACAATGCATGAAATAAACATAACCGTTTAATAAAAATACTTTCTATTTTCTTTTTTTTTTTTTTTTGTATCGACATACGTACAACTATACCATAATAGCGTTATAAAACTAAACAACAATTGTATAAGAAAGTATTAATATATTCATTGAAGAAGAAAACGCGATTTATACGATATACATACTCAGTACATCATAAAGCAAAATAACCTACTTCACATTGCAGAAATTTTTCAAAATATTTTTGCAAATGATACACCATGCAGCACGGGATGGGATGTGATGGTGCAACATTATAAATGTCATGACACAGAAATGTCTGTTACATCCGGATTAAAGTGTAAATCGCGTGAGACACCAATCAAATATGTACAGATATAATTTTTTGTGTACAGTAGCATTTCTTAAAAAAAATATATATATATATAAATCAACAGTTAACATAACACTATATAAATATATACATACATATACATATATAATATATAAGTAACAGTTCATTAAACTAAATAACTTACCGCCAGCTAATAAATTTTTCATAACAAAATCCAAATTTGTTTTAGTTTTTTCCGTTGCGGTAGTCGTTAGTGCCATTTTGCGTGGTATTTTTCGATATGCTAGACGGTATTATAAATAAATCCTGTATATTGTTAAAATATAAATCAAAATACGTCTATCGTGTAGGTGTGCCTAGCCAAATTAGTTTAATTTAATTTTTTTTTTTTTTTGGCAAATTCTGATAACTTTCACCAAACTATATTAAAACAACAACAAAAAATGTTTCGCATCCAAATCATTCATTTTTCATCATAACATATTTTAATTCATAACTGAACATTTTAATTTTTTTTCAATTTTTTTTTTTTTTTTTTTTTTTTCAATCAACAAACTATTAAACTAGCACACAGTATAAATTATTAATTCATCGATTGATAAATTTCACAAAAAATTTTCTATTAAGCTACACAGTAGTTTAAACAGAAACACTTAACGATCCTTATCACTTTTGAATGAAATTAAAACAAAAAATAATCCATCCGAGATAATTATACAAAGTATATCATGTCGTAAGGCCAACAAAAAAAACAAAAACAAAAACGAAATTACTAAAGTAAATGCACTTTAAAATATGTAAAACTATAAAGGCGCTGCTGGTCCCTCCGTATGACTGTACGATTTCACGTTGACGATCCAACTAAAACGGAAAAATACAAAAAAATACCGAAATTAAATTTTTGTTGCTTTTAAAGTTTTGTACAGTTTTTAATATTTTTGTTCGTTCGTTACACACACACACACTACACGAGTATACACATTGATATATGTATGATGAACGAATGTGTGGCTGAAATTAAGTTCACACAATACAATCTTAAAGTTTTTTTTTTTTTTTTTTTTTTTGTAATCATATTCTACTTTTTTATTAAATCCATATACACATTTGAATGAATTTATTAATTGTACAGTGGCGAGCGTGGTTAGTATATCGGTTGTGGACGGTTATGGTTCGGTACAAATTGAGTAGCGATACAAATTTAAAAGAGATAAAATATTTCGAAGAATTTGATGATAGATCAAAGCGATAAGTTACTATTGGAATAGAACGCAATATTAGTTTGGTGGAACTATGTTCAATACAAGGGGAAAGCGGTCGAAACTGGATATTTTACAACTGGATTTGACGAAACAGGATAATTCAAAACTGGATATTTTAAAACGAGATAAGGTACAAAACGAGATATGGTACAAAACTGGATATTTAAAAATTAGATATTTCGACATGTGACTTAAACTTAAAATGATTTTTTAGGAAGGTTCTGGAATATGGCCAATTAGGAAGGAACTCGGCGAGTTATTAACCGATTATGATGAAATTCGATATGTAGGATGAAAATGTTGATGGAAATTAATTAATTTTTCTCACATAGATTCTCTAAAGTGAAAAAAAGTTATTAAGTAGAAGAATAAAAAATAGATGAAGATACATTTTACTGACAGTAAACTTGATCAAGTCAATGATTATTTTAATAAGATGAGAAAAGCAGCAGTTAAAAAAAAAACATTAAGTGAAGGAAACTTCTATCTCTCTGCTTAAAATTATTCAAGTATAAAACCTTATTGGCCATATTTCAGAGGTTTTCCCAAAAAAAGGTTTTAAAATCAAATTTAATTATACACTTAAAGAAAAAAAACATTAAGTGAAGAAAAATTCTATTTCTCTCCTTAGAAATATTCAAGTATGGAACCTTACTGGCCATATTCCAGAACTTTCCTAAAAAATCATTTTAAGTTTAAGTCACATGTCGAAATATCCTGTTTTGAAATATCCAGTTCACCTTCCAAAAGAAGGTCCAATTTGACTGAGCCAATATGCGTAGAAAAAACGGCGTTTAGTCTCATATTGCAAATTAGCTTTCTTCGTTCCACTTGTCTGCCGCTTGAAGAAGTAAATATTCCTAGGGATTTTGGTTATCTATATATCCTATGTCCTTTCGTTATATAGGGCGTTGTTAAACTGGTTGCATGGGTTAGACATAGTTGTTTGCATTGCGGGTTCGATTATTCTTGGAATGACTTCTTGATGCTGTACTTGGGACTAGGGGTTCGGTTAATTTATTCGACTTTTGGACGTTATTGTTGTTATCTAAAGTTTTCAGTCTTGATTCTGCGTTAGAATTCTTGATTCTGATTCACATGTTTTGTACTGCTTGGTGTGGTGGCTGCTTTGTGGAGTGGTGATTTGTAGGTCTAGTTGAGCTTTGAGTTTGAATGGGGAGGTGCATGAATGGCTCCGCTCACTCGGTGTTGGGTTTGATTTTCGGAGGATTTTGGAACTGTGAAGTTTCGGGGAGTCTTGCAATCGATATGTTGGATAATGGGTGGAGTCCACCTTTGGTGATTGCAGTAGTGTGACGGATCTGTGCAGATGGTGTTGGTTCGACTGATGGTTCGATTTTTAACTTCATTATGATCTTTAACTGGATTTTTGAATGTACTAAGGAAGGGATGTCTGCAGTTGGGGCTATTTTGGTTGGGGATTGATTCAGTTCGAGAGAATGAACTGACCAATGAAGGTTTTGGGAACGGACATATTGCTTCATCGAGGTGGTTTGACGAGATGTTGTTGTTTGCGGTTATTGATGTTGTTGGGACAGTTCTATTGTGAGACATTGCAGGTGTTCGACTGTGGTTTGGTAGTTGCGTTGTGGATGGCTGCAGGGGTTAGCTTTTGGTGGTTGGTTCTGTAACTGCGGCGGAACTTCTAGCTTTGCTTAGTGGGATAGTTGTTGGATTGTGTATTTCTTGTTATCAATCTTCATGGAGTCGTGGTGGTCACGTGTAGTGCGTGGCGATGTTTGTGTCCGTTTCACACGTTGACTTTGACGATTTTGTGATGCTGTTTGTTTTGTTTTTCAATTATTCAGTGGTGCCCTTGATGTTCAGCATTTGGTGGAGTTTCTGTACTTGTGCCTTGGTCCTGGCAGGAGTGTTTCCTGGTTATGAACTTGCATGTTTTTAAAGTTACTTTTCTGTTGTTTTTAGTGTGGGTCGAGGATCGCGACAATGTTGTCCGTTTCCCTTTTGGGAGTTGGCTTTGTGCGAATTCCACAAAAGAGATCGCTGGTGTCATACTCTGATGACTTTTAGCATGTGAACACATTGTGATTGGTAATTTTAACCTTGGAGTTGTCGGTTCTTGTGAAATCGCGTGTTTGGTGAGCGATGACTGCTATCTCTCCGTCTTGCAGTTCACAGAGGTAGTAGGGTACTTGTCTTGTCGACGAGCTGTACTGCTGGGCGTTGTTCGGCGGTTCAAAGCGACTACCGACTACAAAGTTTATTCTGGAGTATAGGGTTTTGCCAGCATAATTGATAATCCCGCTTCAATCTCCTCTGATTGTTGTTGATCACAATTTGAAATTTGTTTATTGGCCTTTTTTTGTAATTTTTTTACATTTTATTATTTTATTTTATATAATTTTATTTTATTTTATATTATTTTATATTATTTTATATTATTTATATTATTTTATATTCTTTAATATTATTTTATATTATTTTATTTTATTTTATATTATTTTATATTATTTTATATTATTTATTATTTTATTTTATTTTATATTATTTTATTTTATTTTATTGTATATTATTTTATATTATTTTATTTTATTTTATATTATTTTATATTATTTTATATTATTTTATATTATTATATATTATTTTATTATTTTATTATTTTATTATTTTATTATTTTATTATTTTATTATTTAATTATTTAATTATTTAATTATTTAATTATTTAATTATTTTATTATTTAATTATTTAATTATTTAATTATTTAATTATTTAATTATTTAATTATTTAATTATTTAATTATTTAATTATTTTATTATTTTATTATTTTATTATTTTATTATTTTATTATTTTATTATTTTATTATTTTATTATTTTATTATTTTATTATTTTATTATTTTATTATTTTATTATTTTATTATTTTATTATTTTATTATTTTATTATTTTATTATTTTATTATTTTATTATTTTATTATTTTATTATTTTATTATTTTATTATTTTATTATTTTATTATTTTATTATTTTATTATTTTATTATTTTATTATTTTATTATTTTATTATTTTATTATTTTATTATTTTATTATTTAATTATTTTATTATTTAATTATTTAATTATTTAATTATTTAATTATTTAATTATTTAATTATTTAATTATTTAATTATTTAATTATTTAATTATTTAATTATTTAATTATTTAATTATTTAATTATTTAATTATTTAATTATTTAATTATTTAATTATTTTATTATTTTGTTATTTTATTATTTTATTATTTTATTATTTTATTATTTTATTATTTTATTATTTTATTATTTTATTATTTTATTATTTTATTATTTTATTATTTTATTATTTTATTATTTTATTATTTTATTATTTTATTATTTTATTATTTTATTATTTTATTATTTTATTATTTTATTATTTTATTATTTTATTATTTTATTATTTTATTATTTTATTATTTTATTATTTTATTATTTTATTATTTTATTATTTTATTATTTTATTATTTTATTATTTTATTATTTTATTATTTTATTATTTTATTATTTTATTATTTTATTATTTTATTATTTTATTATTTTATTATTTTATTATTTTATTATTTTATTATTTTATTATTTTATTATTTTATTATTTTATTATTTTATTATTTTATTATTTTATTATTTTATTATTTTATTATTTTATTATTTTATTATTTTATTGTTTTATTATTTTATTATTTTAATAAATATATTTATTTTGTAATAATATATTTTGATAATCATGAAGTTTTAACACTTCTAACACATTTTTAAATTCTTTCATCATCTACAGCGATGCCAAAAGAAAATCTAGCACATTTAAACATCGATCGCTTGTCATTTTACAAGATGGCAAATGCTACAAAAAATGACTTTTGGAATAAATGGAGTAATGAGCTAAAAACAAAGGCCACAACTGAAAACCTTAAATCTTTTGCTTTCATTGAAGATAATGCATCAGTTAAAACTAAGACCAGTAACCAGAGCAAATACTTAATCAAACCTTTTGGTCTACACTTAATTAATATTCTGTAAATTATGCGAAGTAGTAAAACATATCAAGCTTCACATCCCATGCAGGTATCTACTTTGACAAAATTAGCCAAAGCAGCTTAATAAATGGCGAATGGAAAGCCGATCTGAACTTATATATGGCTTGTTAGTACAAGTTGTGTCCACTAATTACTCGACAGCCGTGGCAAATTCCTGAGACTATTCAATTACATTTGGCAAATTTTTCGTTTGTATTGTGTAATGGTTTTTGAACTATCACCTTTATTAAATTTGGTAATACGGAAATATGGCGGAAAAATCCAGCTAACTCACGCCAATTTTTTTATTTCACTAAATATTACGAAAACTCAATTTTATCAATAACCTATAATTCGAATTGACTATTCTCAAATCAAAAAAAACAATCAAACTCTTTCTGTGGCTGGTACTGTTAGAACGCGATTACGTACGTGCATCGCGCATAGTGAGACAAATTCGATTTATGTTCAAACACGACTAAAATAAAATAAAAACGAAGACTATTTTCGTACACAACAACCTTATTGATTATTTAACTACATTCGTGAAAAACATTTTCAATTTTCATTACCTCTATAACGTATATAAGGTCAGTCGTATTATCAAATTAGAAAAATGTGTATAACAAGTGGTTGACCGAATGTTATTCTATTTTTAAAATTATATGATAGAAAGTTACTCAGCACTAAGTACTTTTTTCTAAATACTACCGGTTTGAGTCTAGGATAAAATTTATTTTTATATTTTCATTTGTTTACATTAAACTAATTTGGCATAAGCTATTATTAAATTAATAATAATTTATAGCTTGTACATTTTTTTAATCAAATGGTCATTAAATTTAATTGTTTATAGATAGTAAATACAAAAAAGTACTTTTATCACGTAAACTGCGTTATCGATCCAAACATATGTTTAATGACAATGACATTCGCCAGTGTCGCTGTGTGCGTCTGGATAATACAACAACACTAAAGTAAAATGACAATCTTTCCGAGTTGAAGATGTGATAAACGAAAAGTTTATTTTTATTATATAAATAAGAAACAAGAATTAGGTTTAATTGATAAGTGTATAGTGAGTAGCACACAGTTATCTCTTATCAAATCAAAGTGTATTCATTTCAATTTATGTTTCGTGCATTTTAATTTAATACTTTGGTGGAGTGTTGAGTGATTTGGCCGGTGTTTGATCACTTTGGAAATAACAAAATTTTTACGTACAGAAAAGATGTCTAAACTACTAAAATGTATGGATTTTAATTGATCTTGTTAAGTTTATAGTGATAATTAAATTATTATGTCTTATTTGATTTATTTATAGCTCAAAGCAAAGAAGTCATAATACTAACAGGAATTGGTTTGGTAGCTGTCGCGACACTATCAGCAATATTAGTCTATAAAAAACTTATTGCCGAACAAGTACCAAAGAAATGGAAAAAAGTTGGTGAAGTCACGGAATTGATTTGTTATCCGATTAAATCATGTGGTCCAATACGAGTGTCGAGTGTTAATTGTTCGATATTGGGAATCGAGAATGATAAGTTACGCGATCGTGTGTTTATGATCACTCGGCTCGATGGGAATTTTGTAACGGCACGAGCCTATCCCGAACTCGTTAAAGTGCAACCGACGATTGAAGACGAATTTTTAATACTTTCAGCTCCCGGTATGATCAATCATAAACTAGATTTGGCTGAATTATCGAAGAAAACTACTAGTAAATCGAGTGTATGGGACCAACCGGTCGATTGTATCGATTGTGGCGAAGAAATCGCACGATGGCTATCTCGATTCGTGCTAACCGAAGATTATGGTCTACGGCTCGTATACTATCCATCGAAAGTATCGACTCGCGATGTACGTGAACATAATAAAATTTTTCCGACCATGAACGGATATGATTCTGGTGCTCTACACGATGCATCCAGCTACATGTTGATGAACGAAAGTTCTGTGGCTGATCTAAATACACGACTCGATAATGTCGTCACACCGCTACAATTTCGACCAAATTTCGTAATTAAAGGGCCCGCTGCGTTCGAAGAAGATTCATGGAATTGGATTAAAATGGGTTGTGAAGTTGTCATGCGAAATATTAAGCCGTGTACTCGATGTGTGTTTACCACAATCGATCCGGAAACAGCTGCGAAAAATAAAGACGGTGAACCGTTGAAAACGCTTAAAAGTTATCGTTTATTTGATGCGACTGGTAGCTCACCAGTTATGGGAATTCATTGTGGCCTGCGAAAAAATGGAACCGTACGAGTTGGGGATTCCGTATATGTCCCGAGCTTGCATTAAACATAGAAATTGCTTTATGTTGAAAATTTGGACGCTAATAAAAATATTTTTAGAGCTTTAGTGCTAATTTAATATTTTATTTTAGTGAACTTTTCTATTTTTTAAATAAAACCACAACAAATCTGACGAACCATCGCTTTAAAGTCGCTTTAATTTGTAATTTGCATACGAAACGTTTCATATTCTTTGCTGTAGTTCTGATCCAAGGTGACGACAATTCGCAAAGAAAGCTCACCATACTGATGAATAGTCCCATTGCAAACATATGTATAATTGGCATAAACACACGAACAGATAATTGTACTCGGCTCGGTCTTGTGTTCGTTTGTATTAACAATTGGGCCGACAAATTGAAATGTCGTCGAACGTCAAAAAATCCAACGACTTTATAATAATCGTAAAGGCCACTCTCGCGTATCCATCGTATTACATTACTGATTTCATGTTCAAACGGGCTATTCTTTAGGACCGTGTAACTCGACGCCGACGAAAGTATCATCTCGCCAATTGGTTCGAGCAGACTATCATCATGAATTTTGTTCAAAGGCGAATATCGAAACAAGTTCGATTCTTGTTTGGTCACAAAAAACGCTTTATCCGTATTCGTAAATTTATCATTTTCGAGTAGCATCGTTCTGAGACCCCATATCGATAAATTTGTGTCAATCTGTTTATTCTGCATGGGGTGCGCATCTAGAAAATGATTGATCAGCATCGCATAATTTTTTGAAAAGATTAATTCTACATTTGAACGGTTTACTTCGGCCACTGTCTGGTAATTCGGCACATATCGTCTGGACATTAGAAAGCTCGTCAATTTCGTTTGATACGATTGAAAAACGATAAACGTGTACATCGATATAAGCCAAAATAATCGACGTTCACGCCAATTTGTTATTGTCCTTGGTATCGGTAGTGCTAAATGCATTCGAACTAAATCCAGACAAATATCGATCATTTCGAAACGATTTCGTAAAATTTTTAGTCGCGGATTTATAACAAACCATATTCCAGTGATCGTCACAAAAATCAGGCCAATCACGATCCAAAGTTCTTTTCGAAATGCATCGATAAAATGTCGATAGGGCAGCACAACTTGAGCGGACGGGATCATAAGCACGATATTTTCATGTTCATACGGATAGATTGGTATAACGGTCGAATACAAATAATTTCTGCTCCAAAATATGCGATGATTGAAATTGATATCGGCACGTCGTGTCACCAAATCAAAAATCACATTACTGTAACTAGTTTCGGGATCTCCGGCCACTTTCATTACACGATACGATGCATTTAAATATTTAACTACGGTGTACATCACTAATCCATCCATACCATTAACAATGCCATCCTCGTTGATTATCGATCGGGGAAGATCATCGTATTGCGTAATTTTCAGTTGGTAGCCATTTAAATTTTTAATTTTATTCGCAAATAAATATTTTGGCTCGATCAAAATTGGATTGGACGCGAACGGATTGTAACCGACTCTTTCAATTCGATTGTATCGACTCGAGTAAAAAAGAATGCCGACATTAAATAAATATTCGTATTTAAAATAACCGAATACATGTCTTAACCATCTATAATTTTTAAATGTGATCGGAAGTGTTGGAATCACAAGAATGGATTTTACCGAATTCCAAAATATCGAATTCTGAATATCTTTCAAAAATAATTGTAAAGCTTTCTGAAAATATAGATAATTGTAATTAGTGGCTTATACGTAAAATAGCCTTCATTATTTACCTTATCGCTGTAGCATATGAACAACACGACCAACGTACTTTTCTTAAAAATAACGTTATGCTTCACCAATGGCACTCTGGTGATGACCATCGCCCGATCGTTAAAATGTCGATAGTATTTTGTGAATAAGCGATCAATGAAACCTGTGGTATCGTTGCCGAATTGTATAAACGATAGATCATTGTGTTCGTACCGATTCTCGATACGATGCTCGTCCAAAACTTTTATGATTTGGTAAAATAATTTTAGGTGCCATTCTTCATTACCATCTGGCTGAAGATTTAGATTTTGGCCGGTGCTTAATTTGATTAGTAAAATACTTAAAAATATCACTCGAAGCCAAATCATTGCGAATTGAAATTTGGTCGCACAGTAAATACGATATAAATGTCCTGAGTAATTTAAAATTTATTTAATTAGCTAATGGCTGCGCGATTGAAGTGGGAATTGATGCAATTAATTATCATGTGTTAAATAGTGCAATTAGTGTGCAGTCACGCTAATTTTGTAATAAATTTTTAATTTTTTGCCATATCTCGATGCTCAACTTTTTAATTTTCACACATAAATTCATTCGATTTAGGCGAAGTTGGAACCGCCTCACCATATTTTGGATCGTACCAATCGATAACTCAACTAGAAAACAACAAAAAGTTAAAATAAAACCACTCATCAACATTCGAAAGATAGGCTTAAGTCCACTGAATGTTAAAAGCGAATTTGTTTGCTTCATTCTTTGCGTAACACTACTGTATTGATTTTTTATTGCCGAGTTGTGTAACGAAATTTTATAGTAATACTGATACAGGCCGCACTCTTGAAGTCTCCGTATTATATTGTTGATGGCGGACGCGAAAGGACTATTTCGTAAAACTGTATAGCTGACTGCTGATGTAAGAATACCCTCGTTAATCGGTTCGAATATTATTGTACCGTCAATTTGATTAAAACGTGACTTTTCGAATGTTTTCGCCTCTTGTCTGCCAATTAAAAATGCATTCCTCATTTTTAAATGATTCAATCGACCGTCTTCTACCTTGTTTTTTACCATCCAAATTGTAAAATTTGAAATGATGATCTTATTGCGCAATGGGTGCTCCATCAATAACACTGTTAACAGTTTTAGTGATTTGGGCGATGTGATCAACTCTAAACGTGAATCATTCATTTCACTCAACGTTTGGTAGTTAGTTAAACGCCGTCCAGATACTAAAAAACTCATCAGTTTCGTTTGATACGACTGGCATAATATAAACATATAAATAGCCAAAATTGAGTAGATGGCACGGTTTGATTTGGTGATTTGTTTTTGTGGTAACGATTGAGATAAATGCATTTGTGTCAATTCCATCCAAATATCGATGAACTTGCGACGATCTTTCGTGTCAACCAAATTCGCGTTGATCCAATACAAAATAAAATGGCTCAAATTAAACGCTAAACAAATCGTTAACCAAACCCAAATTGAAAATGGGTCAGTAAAATGGTGAAGAGGTGATATAAGTCGTGCTACAGGTATCATAACTATGACAGTCTCAAGCTCATACGGATATATAGGCATAATTTGGTCTGTTAAATAGTTGCTACTAAAAAATATTTGAAAATTGAAATTTATATCCGTTCGCCTGGCTATAATCTCTTCGATTGCCAAAGAACTATTGGAAGTTCCTAACGTATTATTGACCTGAATTCGTTTACATGTAGCATTTAGTAGCTGACACACAATTTTAGAAATAAATCCATCCATTCCACCTATAGTTCCATCCGGCTTAAATTCAAATCGTGACATTTGTTGATACTGTGCCGATTTCAGTTCGTACCCCTTCAAATTTACTACTTTACTGTAGAATAAATATTTTAGGCCAAATTCGAGGGAATCACTTGTGAACGGATTGTATGCCACTCGTTCAATTTTTCCATATCGTTTTACATAATATACAATTCCAACGTTGAACAAGTATTCACGATTAAACATATCGAATAAACTGTGTAGCCACTCATTATTTTCGAATTTAATCGGAAACGTTGGTACCAGTAAAATAGGTGATAATCCGTACCAGAAAATTGATTTAGCCATTTCGTGTAAAAAATTTTGAAGCTCATTCTGATCCAAATACTCCAAAACTATAACCATTATTTTACTTTTAGTAAAAATCATATCAGTAGTTGTAAGTGGCTGACGTGTAATCACTACCGCTTGATCAGCTAGTTGTACACCATATTCTTGTAAAAATTCCCCCACCCAAAAGCTTGAATTGTTTCCGAATAGTATAAATCCAATGTCCTTTTGTTGGCTTTCATTATTTGTGTAATGCTGGCGCAACAAATCGCTGAGATGGCGTTTCAAATCGTAGCTCCATAATTCACCGTTTGGTTTATATTCCAGTAATGGATTTAGTGAGTTTGTTAACTTAAATAACGAACTTGTTAGCATTACAACCTTCAGCAACATGTTAAACATTTAACTAGGTGATGACTTAACAGGTTTTTGAAGTTTTATAGTATTTTCGATTACAATAATGGAATTTTACAATTTTTTTTTTTTCATTATTAATGTTCGTTAATTAATCATTTTAATAGTTAATTGCTCATTATAGTAATGAATATTGGAATTTTCTCAAGAAATATTAGAAGGAACGACATCATTTAATAATTATAATTTTGTGTAATTTTTAATTCCGCTTATAGGTCTTGTGGCGCAATGGAAAACGCGTCTGACTACGGATCAGAAGATTCCAGGTTCGACTCCTGGCAAGATCGATTTTTATAGTAAATTCATTTTTGTTTCTAATAATTATAAAAAAACGACTACATTTTTTACTTAAATATTTCAAAATATAAAACAGTTAAATTGGTGACCTTTGACGTCTCTATTTAGGACTCAAACAAAAAAGATATTCGAATAAAGTGAACGAACACATATCTTCAAAATAAGCACACGACATAAACACGATAAAAAAGGCGAATACGAAGAAAATAATATAAATGCAAACGCCATGATTTCCAGATGCATTGGAGGAGTCAATTTGCTTACGTACCATCGGCGATCGCGGTGTTTATCAGAAGAATGTGCAGCCACCGGTAACTGCGGAAAAACTTAAACTACACTGGCAGAGTCAGCTGAACTTAATTTGCTTGAAAAACTAAGCGACCAAATCGCAGAATTCGAGCGAACAATCAACATCGGTCGCAGCAGAAATAAATCATTTAACGTCAACAAATCTCGAGAATGCTCAAAATCAAATTGCCGAATCAAATTACAATTGAAATCAGCTGTCTGCACCGGATTTAAGTACTAATTGGCATTTCATTCCAATCAGTCGGTTCGCAGGTAACTGCAATCCATCAAAATTAAATTGTTCGCAGCAAACAGACCTCAAATCAAAACATCGGATTTGGTTCCACGTGACTTTGTATGGACGTTTATAATCGCCAACGTGATATCTACAATCATGGACGCAGATTTTATTAAATTTCGGATTATTTATCGATTTAGCGAGAAAAAAGATAATCGATCCACGCACCGGCTTAAATTCATGTTGCATGTGCGTATCGTGGTAAACGAGACTTCTGAATTGAAAACATACCAATTGAATTCAATTTATCTGATCTTCTCGAAGAGTCACGAAATCACAAAATTACCACTATCAAGAAGCAAAATGTCTACCACTGGTATACCTTGACGATTAGATCCCGAAAAACATAAGGCAGCTTGAAATATTTTTCGAATATTTAATAGATGTCGGAATATCAAGCAGTAATTGGGCAAACCAACTTCACATGATAAAGAAGCTCGATGAATCATGGTGCCCGTGTAGCACTATCAAATTAGATTTTAAAAAATTGATTAAACATTACAAATCCGTTTAATGACAAATACGTCATATAATCACCGAAAATCTAATTTATATACACTTTATTTGACACAAAACTTTAAAATTAATACCAATTAGATTTTAAAAATTTGAAACATCAGTAAAGTTATTGAACTTAAAGTTAGAATTAAAATATTTCTGAATACTGATTTTTGACATTTATCTGAAAAATATTCCCCTACATTCCCAATTATTTATTAAGGTGTCCGAAAAGTATAATAATTGATTGAAATATTTCCCCGCCTCATATGTTTTAAATTCACTTTTTGTGAGGTATACAAAACGATGAAGAAAAATTATATTTATAATTGTATGCATTATTTATTGAAATTGTCATAGCAACGAAAAACTTCAAATTTTTCTTATCTGGGGTGCGATTATGTAAGCATTTCAAGTTTCGACATGTCAAAACATGTCGAAATATGTCGATAATGTGGCCAGTTTTATGTAAAAAGAAAAATATTTTACTCATTTCGACATGTCTGTCGCAACCTAAAAAGTGTTCGAGTAAAACAACAACAACTTGTCGCAATTTCGACATGTCAAATTATCATTTTTTTTTTTAAATATCGGCCATCTTGCGATACTCGAAATGCTTACATAATCGCACCCCTGGTGTTTGAATAACCAAGTAGTGAATTTTATGTTTCATTGTATATATCCGAGTGAGCTATGCGATGAACTTGGCTTTATTTTATAGAAAGTTTTGGTATTATTGTCAAAAATTATCATAGCAACTGACCTTGATAATTTTGGTGTCTTCGATATTATGATTATTTATTTATTTATTATTATTATTACCTACAATAATTATAATTGGTAATAAATGCGACATTATTAAAGAACAAAATAAAACATTAAATACAAAATCACACCGACAAATTTTTAAATAACACTTTTCTGAACACATCCCTCGAGATATGGGAATTAAACATACTATAGAACGAATTAACAGTGGCTATTTGTAGAAATCCTTCGCGTCGCCGTACACGCCGAGCCGGAGCATGAAAAAGGTACCGGGCCAACAACTGGGCAAAATCGATACGCGCTTTTTAAATAATGAAAACAAAAATGACAGATGCAACTTTACGATGGTGGTCAAGCCGCTGCAATCCAAGTAGACCGCAACGGTCCTGATATGGTGAAAGAACAAAAGCATCAGAACGATTGTGAGGTAAATTACGAAGTGCATATAGAACGAACTGCCTCTGAACACTTTCAATACGTTCTGAATGACACGTGTAAAACGGGGACCAGACAGTGGAAGTATATTCCAAAATATATCATACAAGGGCCACATACTACAGGTAATTGGTTTACAAAAGTCAACACAATTACGCTTAATAAAGCCTAACGTCAGGTCTGCTGATAACAAAATCAATGTGCCTGGCAAATGTTAGGTCAGAGGTGAAAATTACACCGCAAGATCAGAACAATACTCCATTCTATTAACAACGACATCATGGAGGCTGTAATGAAATAAGATCGGGAAACGAATGCGAAAATATGATACAATCTTACATTTTTTTCACATTCAGAGAGAGATTGTTACTGGTGCACTACGTATAAAAACTAAACAAATCACTTTCTGGCAACAAGCAGTCGGATAGGTTTACGGTTGGGGCAAATATCTTAATGTCATCTGCAAAGAGAAGACATTTCGCGAACTTGAAGCACTCGACAACATCGTTGATAAACATTATGAATAGAAGAGGGCCAATATGACTACCCTGAGGCACTCCAGAAGTAGCACGAAAATACCGGGAAAAACAATCGGAAATCTTTACGAACTGCCATCGATCTGAAAGATAAGACGTTAACCATCTAACGCGCAGATACTGACACTGCAAGTTCTCTAACTTGGCGATGAGAATGGCGTGATCGATTTTATCAAAGGCTTTGGCAAAATCAGTATAGATTACGTCGAGCTGGACTTTGGAGTTATAACTACGAAAAAGATCGCCGCAAAATGTAACCAAATGAGTGACCGTTGATCTACCAGAAAAAACCATGCTGAAAAATCCCACGGCAATTCGCTACATCATTTCTTCTTCCTGACTTGAAAATGAGACATAACTGAAATCTTCCAGGGATCTGAAAAAACACCACTCCGCAGGCTTTCATTGAATAATAAGTTAACGTAAGAGGCCAAACTCTCTGCACTATGGAATAAAATGGGCGGAATGCCATCATGCCCGGAACCCTTATTAATATCAAGATTGAGTAACCGATCTCGAACCTCGTCTATACCGTAAACTTGATAAAACTGAAATTGCTATTGGAACGGCTGACGGAGTTACGTGAAGAGACAAAAGATGGCGATGCTGGCTCGTAAACTGAAGCGAAAAAATCCGCAATGATGTTTTTCTTTTATTATTATAAATATCCGAAACGCCTTCGAATTTGCTGACAAATCATTTTCTATCTGCAACATGTAATTATTGTACAAAAACTAATTCAAGGTTTTGAACTCCTTGCGGGCGTGAGCAAAATCAATATAAAATTTTGATCCATGAGGCCTGTATAAAGTGTAAAGCTTATTAAGGCGTTTCTCGATGGCAACCAGCTGCCGATTGGACAAAGGTACACGTAAGCGCAACCTGGTTTTAACCAAGGGAACATACTTTTTGACTCCAGCTTTGAGTAATGCATTGAATGCTGTAACATTATGGTTCAAATTTTCCATGTGCTGAATAAAATCCCAATCAGTGCTAACCAGAAATAAAATATACTCTGAGAAGTGCAGTCGGCGTTACTGAAATCAAGGAAAACATTGTTAGAAAATCGATTTAAGTCGCAGCTATTTAAGTCTAATACGCCACCACCTTTGAGGTCAGTGTCAAAGTCGTATCTATCCTTTCGATATACCATGTAATCAGATGGAAACTATTCTGCTGAATTCATTCTTAAAGTGAGCCACGTCTCTCCGATTATAATAATATCGTAGTTACTATCGAGAATGCCCAACCGAAAAGTTTTGGCTTTACCGCGAATACTGGATGCATTAGGCTAGTAACACGAGATGACTCCAGTATCACGGGAAGAAAATGAAGATGGTACCTTCGCGGAAGATGAAGCAGCGACTGACGTTGTGCGATTTGATGAAGACGTTAAAGGTGGCATTAGTTTTTTGGGCGATGTATTCACTGAAATTCCGGATGGCCAGATGTCGGGTTGAAGCAATTTGCTGAACAACGCTGGGTCAACGCAAATCTTAACCGAATCAAAATTCAGCCGACTCACATCCTGGTTGACCGAAACAAGTAAACTGCAATTCAGGTCTTCTTCATTAGCTCCAATTTGCTGGCATTAAAATTTACATAACGCAACTGATGTATTGGAGACGTTGAACTTAGATACATATATGAATTTCAGATCATTAAACAGCTTTAATTGATTCATCAGCGGCAGAACAAGAACCAATGATGAACTCACTTTGAGGTATATACACGTGTCTATGCACTACTGAGGCCGCTGCAACACTATTCTGGAATACGTTAGATGCAGGAACCGCACCCGAAGGTCCAACAATAACTTTAAGATTACTTCATGAAAAGCTTTGCTTCCGTGCTAAATTTCTCAACTGAAGTATCGAAACTGTCAGCTAGCGATTTGACTGTTTGGGAAACCGGGCTAATTTGCTCCCTTATGCCAGAAATTTCCATTGACGAATCACAAAGAGAGTCATTTTTACATCGTGAACAGACGAATTTGGCAAACGGGCAATCACGAAAACTTTAAATCGATGTGTCCATTTTAGAATCCACACAATTCGAATTAAATCGCGGTTGCGGTTGACGATTTATTGCATAAAGCACAGTTGTTGGACATAACGATGATAAAATATTCTTAATTTGATGATGTATGCAATGAAGGTGTGTAAATGTTAACAGTTAATTTTAATTGTAAGTTAAATGTATTGTAGATAATACATAGCTATATGGATTGAAATTGGTATTTATTGGATGATGGCATAAACAAACAGTTGTTATAATGTATACACTAACAAAAAAAATTCTATGTTAAAAATAAATTTTTCTATATAGTTATTTTTTTTTTAAATTTTAATTAATTAATTAATTTAGTACTTTGAAATCACAACTTTAATTAATTTTAATTATGTAGTTTAACAGGAGAAAAAAATAAGACTAGTACACACAATGATGCGCAAAAAATATTAATAAATTAATGATCACAGTTTACCAAAACAAAAAAAAAAAATATAAATAAAATAAAATACGTCTGTATCGTACAACAGATTAAAACAGAATGCCAATTTATTAAATAAATGTCAAAAATATGTATTCACGAATATTTATCATGGGTTTCGGACACAGTCTTAATAAAACTTTGTAGAATGATATTATTTAGAAAATTAAGGTTAGAAATGGTTCGCTAATCAATGACATTACTGAACTTCCAAATGTTTTGAGTGTACCACATGAAGAATTGAATGCTTACTATGAATATTGTTCTGTTTCGGTGAAAGAAACAAATTTATTTTCATTTGCCTTTATAATACCACAAAGTGCATGTTTTTATATACTCCATACTCTCACTTAAAAAGGCCTAAGATGTGCTTTGCTATATACAAATACACGTCACATTTGCCACCAAAGAACATTTTAGAAAGTTTTTCTCGTATCAAAGCCTCCTACATATGTTCTTATATAGCACCTAAGCTGTTTAAAGTACAAAAAAGCTTCAATTTTTGAAAATAAACGATATTCGATTAAATTACAATAAATTGTTTCTTTGGTCCCGTTCGATTTCCATAATAATTATGATATTTGTAATAATTTTGACGTGAGTGAAATAATTGTCTCTTCCATATTTAGTAATGAGCTCGTTCGAATTCTGTAATAATTTTGACTATTGTAATTGTGACGTTTCGAGATAAATCCTAACAATTTTAAATTAATAAACACAATGTTTAATTTCAAAGATGGTTTTATTAGATGGTATTTCACCTCGTACTCTAAAATGTATTGTGCTTTACACTGTCTCTGTAATGTTATGGATTTATATTGATTGCATTGTGGCGACCAATAATGTATACCGTGCTTTCCACCAACATCATTATTAATTCTATTTGGATATATGGAAATATTAATGCCCTAAACAAACTCGACCCACAATACGCGAAAAACACAAATAAAAATTTTTTCAAACTATATCCTTTTATCTTTTTAATTATATCATTTTGCCTATCCTTTTATTGTTTTGTCACGATACCTTTTATCGTTCAACTGTATTAGATTATTAAATATTTTTGGTGGGAGCACAGCTAAAATATTTAAAAATCTACCACTAATTTATGTTTTATATAAAACTGACATTTCGAAGCGAAACAACGTAAAAGTAGAAATGATTTCTACTTTTACGTAAACTATGTATATATTACTTCATATGTCCACTATATATTACTTCATATGATTTCATTGATTTTAACGCGCGTAAATACGCGCGTATTGCGCGTCGAGTTTGTTAAGGGCATAATAGTTTTGTTGTGGTTGGCCAATGACAAAAGTTACAGAATTTAGTAGGGGTAACAACATTTTGGGATCTATATGTGCATCGTTCAACAAATTATTTGACTTTACGGTACAGAGATGATAATGGTACAAGTGACAACATGGCCAAACACTTTATATTTTTATAATTATTACTGCACTTATCCTCATATAAATAATTATTCTATAATAATCAGAATAAAATTATCACAAATTAATGTTATGTACACGGCGTATTGTTTACTATAAATTATTTCGGAAATGTCAACATTATTTCATGTAGCTGCTGTGATAATTTGGTTGCATGCAGAATGCTGCCAAAATTATTACAGGAAAAAAATGTTAACAGAAATCGAACGGGCCCTTTGGCATTTATTTAGTTTCAAAACATTGCAAAAAACTCTTAGCGCCCATTTTCAAGATTTAATAATAATTCTGTTTTATGATATGGATTGATCTAGTGGGTCCACTCCTCCCATACCACTGTTGTACAACCGGTTCTTGAATATTGTACATTTTTTAAGTGGTGTAAAAGCTTTGCTTATACCCTAAATTCATATTTATCCATAAAGAATTTATACTTTAACAACTTTAAGGACACCTGTTCAATTAGAAGAATAAAGACATAATAATCATGCAAAAGTAAACTATTAACACTTCCACTAAAAAAGCTTTGGAGATAATGCTCTGTACTCTCGTCACTAATATGCATACTAACATCTTCAAACGGCCACTAATAGAGACTTCTAAATATAGAAGCTATCAGTCGATGTACATAAAGTTAACATTAACCAAGCCAAAGCCGCATGCTGCTGGATTCGAACATTATCACAAATAACCATAAACAATGATATAACATCCAATTAAAAAAACATCAATTAACGTAAAGATATATCTACATAAAGGTCTCGAGACAATTTGAACTCATCACAACGACCATGGATTGCAAGAAAAAAAAATATGTATTAATGGCAAAAAGTATGTAGAAAGGACCCGACTGACGATTTTTGAGATAGAAATAAATCGGCCCAGCTCCAAAGAAGGAAAATCTGTAAATATTTGTGAAGCATATTTCCACCTCTATTAGAATATTAAAAAGCAATATTGTCACTTTTGGACAAATAAAATTATTACCTAAATGTTTTTCACGACACTTTACATCCCAAAAAAGTAAATGTTTGGTGAGCATTGTGGCCAGGCGACGGTATTGTTTCTTACAATTACTTGACGGACGGATTTAAAAATATTAATGTGGAAACATGTTGTTCAAACAAAATAATACAAAACAAAGTATCTACCTACATATTCAGTGCAACGTAGGATGTGTGCTATCAATGAAAGGATCTAATACATTATTAAATGTTTAGTAAATAAAAGTTTTGAAATAACCGTGCATTTACTAAGCTGATTTTATGAAGAATACAAAGTTTCTCCATCTGATTATTTTTGGTAATCAACTTCTTAAATTTATCAATTTAAAAACTATAAGGTGTCCACTAAAGATCTTTTACCTATTTCGAAAAGTCTCTAAATTATACTACTCGAACTGTAATTATCCAAATTTAATGGATTAAGATTATCCAAAGTAACCCGGCTTAATCAATTTTATATCTAAAATCGACTTATTCCAATGATAAAAAACATTTTACAAAAACAAAAATTGATGTCAATCTTAAGGTGTTTGTTTTTTGGACTCAACCGATAAGAGATTGTTTACAATATAAAATTATGCGTATCTTTTTATGGCATAGTAATGGCACCCGTGTAATAGCACCACAATATTGATTTCATTAAATACTGTTATCGACTTTATACTCGCAATAAATTCATTATCTGGTCTACGATAAACTCCCACAAAATAAAAATCTATTTAGAATATATACAAATTATCGAAATGGACTATATATAAAAATAAATAGGTAAATAATAAATCTAGGCTGGAATATAGACCGCATCTCCTACACGAACGATTCCAGTTCGTTTGATCGCACAATTAACACCGAATACCGGTCCGGCTGCATCGCCCAATTCTTTAAATTGTCTATACGTTTTTAAGGTGCGCACAGGTTCGTCAACTAGATTACGTTTACCTGTATCAGGATCAACGTTCGTGAATGTGCATCTAAAAAAAAAAATTGCCATATAAACATAACACTTATAGAGTAATTATGATAAGATATATATTATTACCGTGTACATGGTTTGACATTATCAAGAACTACTTCGTCGCCAAATTTAAGATAGCGCCATTTATCTTCTTGAAACGCTCGTGGTCCTTTGACGACAATATTTGGACGAAATTGTACCGTTTTCGTGTGTATATCAGTTAATTTTTCATTTAAATCATCAACCGATGACTCATTTACCACCATATAGCCTGTGGCATCGTGTAATGCACCCGAATCTTCATCGGTTAAATTTTTAAATTGCCGATTCTTTTCCCGTACTTCACGCGTTGATACCGTTAATGGATAGTAAACTAATCGTAGTCCTGTATCTTCGTTCAATAAAAATTTTGATATCCATTGTGATACTTGATCACCACAGTCAATACCAGTCACAACTTGTCCCCATACATTGGCTTTGATAAGGGGTTCATTTTCCACTTCACCAATATCAATCACGATATCTTCCATTTCGGGTGCAGACAATATCATTGTGTCGCCCTCGTATCTCGGTTGTATCTGAACCGTTCGGGGATATCCACGTCCCGTGATGAAACTTCCATCTTTCGTAATCATAAAAATACGATCGCGTAACTTATTTTTTTCCATTCCAATTGGTGAGCAATTGATCTCGGTCAAATAAATTGGACCGCACGATTTTATTGGATAGCAAATTAATTCGGACACTTCACCAATTCGTTTCCATTTTTTTGGAAATCTTCGACGTTTATACACACAGTAGGCGGCTAAAAGAGCGGTCGCCACACCCGCTGCTATAAGCACCTGTCTATTTTGAGCTATATATCCACATTTTATTTAAAATTAGTGAAATGTTTTTTGTGTCACTTAAAATCGATTTAGTATAGACTTACCCAATTGCGACATTCTATCAGCTTGTCGGTTCCATCAAAACTACATAATTTCATCAAAAATTCAAACAAATAAAATTTATTTGGACATTTGAGACTTTGTATCGTAGAGGAATGACACTTACCCAACGGATTACAACTAACGAATACAAACAGTTTACTAAGGGCGATATAGTCGTTATGATTTTACGCTTACAATGTGTTTAATATACGAGATAAGATAACATAGTTAAGTGGACCTAATACAAATATACTTATAAATGTGCGTGTGTATCAACATATTGATTAAATTAAGCGTGATTTGATTTACAGTCGTGCCCCCCTTACATAAATATCAAAAAACGTTTAAAACTGTCAAAAATATTTATTTAATTTAATTTTGTAAAATTATTAGTACAAATTATAAATTCTTATTGTTTGCCGAATTCTTTGATGTCCAGCAATTTACACGTAAAGTCGAAATATTGTTTACACACTTCTTTGTCCTTAGCCAAAGGACTAACCTTTGCGATACGACATGTTGCAATATAAGTTCCACCGATACCCTCCAACCTGTCCGATAGTATGGCATACGTGATCGATCGTGATCCTTGTTCGGGCGTTCTAAATACTAAATCTTTAAACCATGGTATGGCTGTCGTTGATGTATTTTCAAATAAATCGGTGTTTACGACACCAGGATGGGCAGCATTCACCTGTACATGACAATTTTGTTCGCGCAACAATGAATTGAGTTGAACGGTAAATAATACTTGGGCTAATTTACTATTACTATATGTACGTGCTGGATAATATGAACTATTACCTTTAAATTCGGCATAGTCAATTTCGCCAAGTTTGTTGACACACGACGAAACGTTAACTACACGTGAATTTTCATTTTCAGTGCCGCCCGCCTTAAGTTGAGGCAATATCAAATGTGTTAACAAGAAATGTCCTAAATAGTTAACGGCCATATGACTTTCAAAACCATCTTTAGTCAATTTAAATGGTACGCACATAATACCCGCGTTATTTATGAGATAATTAACTTTGGGATATTTTTCGTGCACTACTTTAGCAAATTCACGCACCGAGTCCATATCACCTGTGTCCAATTTTTCAAATGATATGGTTCCGCTAATGCAATTTTCCTTCATAAACGCCTCGACATCAAGTTGTCCTTTTTTTGGATTACGGCACGCTGGAAAAAAAATGTCAATATTAGCTCGTGTTTATAGTACTTTGTATTATTCTGATGATGTTGGCTGACGTCAAACCGTGCTACTATTTAGCAATAAATTTACATAAACACTTAAATTTTTTTTTAAATATTGTACCTGTGTTACTTCTTTAGTCAAGGTTATCAGATTATTATGACATCTTAAATAATTTGAAATTTTACCAATTTACATAAATTTTTTGTGCACGTATGGTTTTAAAATACGCATTAGTTCGGTCACACATTCATTTACTGTGACTAATTACAAAGAAAAAGTCATGAACAATGGCTTGGGGTTATTAATAATAATTTTAGGTAAAAATGTTATTCGTTATCAAAAACACTTAAAAGATTATAACTTGAAATACACGTTACTAAATCATTATGTGCCCGCGAAAAACCTAAAGTAGTAAATTACTATTGCAAAATCGTAAACCAGACACGTTCATTTGTTTACATGTTCAAAAATGAATAAAGCAAAATTAATACCTATTTGTACTTCGATACCCGGACACAAATGACATATTATGTAATTGACCTATTGCACTTTTTACCCGAGCAAAACACGTTTTTGCAGCGGATAATAGTGTGTGAAGTACTCTGGGATTACATAGCAAAGTATAATGACTAACATATTCTTTGAACTAAAAAAATATTTCTAAAGCACGTAATCATTTCATGCACTTATCCCAAATCCAAATAACGTAAAAAAAGTTTAGTTAATGCAAAATGTGATCTGTCGTTGATGAATTATAATCAAAGGCTAAAACCTGTAATTTTGTAAAGTTTACTCAATGTTTAACATGTGTCACCAAGCTTAGGGTAATAACTGTATAAGAAATTTACACATACTATACGCTGAGACTTAAATTATAGTTTTCGTTACTCGGAAAGGAAAAGCTGAATTACATCGATCCGAGTTTACTTGCCATTCTTTGATGCATAGGTCGGCCACATTATATTCCAAAAAATTCTCGTCGCCATACTAAACGAATAAGTAAATTAAAGTTTAACATCGTTGTTAACACGACGGTTTCCGATGATAGTCAGATGAGTTTTTTCAAGACATTGTTTACCCTTCTCTTGAAGTTTTCAATACCTACGAGAAGGAAACACAAAAATTAATCTGTTAAATTTTTAACTATGAAAGGGCCCAAGGCTAATAAATCGACTGTTAAGAAAATCGCCATGATTGAAAAAAGTTTCATTTTCAGCTGCTGGTCAAACAGGAGAAAGTGTCGCCATATAGTATTAAGTATTAAGCAAGCTAGGATCTGATGAGGAAAGCCTAAATAACACAGCTACAATTAAGACCATATACACATATACAGAGGGTAACAGAAAGACCAAAGAATATAGAAGTTCAAGGTATGCTGGACGATTAATTCACCAGAACATTAAGCAAGGGGCGCACTCGTCTTTCAAGCCAGAGCAGATCAAAGTGACCCTGCGAGGAAAATATAAAAATCGTTTCCAAAGTGTCGCCAATGTTTTTGGCGACAGAAATGTAATTGTGCCAACAATGCGAATTTACATAAGCCAAATGTGTGAACTGCAGAGAGCAACATCCAGCGAAGTCCTAAAACTTCAAAATCTTCAAACAGCGACACAAGTTTCTCGTCGCTGGATACATCACGTTCAAGCTTAATGCAATGAAGGACAAATCTGGAGACACTATCATCCTAATTCATATAATGGTACTCTTTCCGGCAAAAATATTTGTTTGAGCTAAAACTGAAGCAACTTTTGCTATATCTAAGATACACGTACAAAAGTGCTTCGCAACTACTTTCAAGCTGACTGGCTGAAATTTCATGTTCAAATACAAAATCTTTTAGGTTTTTCCCAATCTCTACCTACCTCTTCTATAATTTAAGGAAGCCATACCTATCACTCAGAAAGACCTCATCTCTTAACTCCAAACTAGGTCATCACCAAAGGTTCCAATTCTTTTATAGATCTAAACCAAGAGGAAATCGCTTCCCACTATGAATAGATACGTACTTAAAAAGAGTACCTGAAAGACCCCAATTGTGTGTAACTGTGTCAACAATTTTCTTAACTATTTTTTTCATTATCCAACCATTTAGATGGCCGAAAAAGTAGAAATTGCCACCATTTTTGGAATCCTCAAAAATAGGATACTTTTCAGACTGTTAGAAAGTTGGCAAAGTCATTCCTATCAATAAATCAGGAAAGCCCTCCAATAGTATGAAGCATATTCACCTAATTTCAATTCTAAAGGACAAATTAAGATCATGGAAATAGTCATTTTCAACAGGCTCTAGCCCCTAATAAAACCATACATCCCAGAGAAACAATTCGGCTTTCATGCCGGACACTCTGTTACATAATCAATACTAAGGCTGAAAATTTCTATTTAAAAGGCTAAACAATTTGGTCGTTAAACCATCGCAGCCTTTCTGGATAAAGAAAAGGCTTTTGACACAGTTTGGCATAATATTCCAGCACATCATATAAAAAGAAAAAACAATAGAGGAAACAACCACATTGTTGAAAATGGCAAGTAATCGGACAAAAGATTGAAACCTTATCATTGCAATCAGTTGTAGAAGGAAAACGATAAATATTTAGGCTAGGGCAATTAGGTTAGTTTGGATAGTGTGGAACCGGCAAGACGAAATTTTTTGCAATCAAGACCAGTTTCGGTTGTGTATAAAGCTATGCTTGTAAAAGAGCCAGACAAACTGGAACAGCCGTAATTTTCAAGTAAACTTCGGCTTAGAAATGTCTTTAGTCGGCTAAGAAATGTCTTTTAAAAAAGGACGGAGGATGAAGTTATTACCTACCGAAAATAAATGACATTTATCTAAAATTTTTTTTTTAGTGTTTATTCCATGCAATCTGTTCTGGGGCCGAAGCTCTCCCAACTCTTTCGCGGTTAACTTAACGTCCTACTTTACGCCATTACTAGCCAAATTGAGGACGCCCGAATACAGGTTCGCGTTTTTTAAATATCCATCTGCACATTGCATTGCTCCAGCCAGCCTGTACTGGCATGGACGATGGTTCGGCCCATGGATTCTGCACTCCAACGGGAGGTCATAATTGTGTTCATCGTCATCACCAATCGCAATCAGGTGATGCAAAATCCCTTTTGCAACCCTCCTCCGTTGGGATTCGAATCCGGTACCTCCCGTCCCAAACACCGCAGCTTTAACCACTGCGCCAAATTTTTCAAAGGTTATAATGGGGTAAAATATATTTATCAACTTCCGTTAGAGTATATAAATATATATATATATATATATATATATATATATATATATATATATATATATATATATATATATATATATATATATATATATATATATAGGGAATGTGCGTCGGTACGTCAAGAACTATTCTCGACGTTGACGCGTCAACAATGCGTCAACATTACGTCGACGTCATTTTTAAATCGACAATGACGTAATGTCGAGAAAAAAAATTATTTGGATAATTATTTTTGTTTTTGTTTCCTCTTTTTGCTTTTTCCTCTCTAATTCTATCCGAATTTTAAGTTAATTTCTTTTCTCTTATATTACAAGAGTAAGATGCCATAGTTTAACAATTAATGGGCCAACCAGTGACTCGGCAACAACTTTAAGTAACAATACTATAGATCGAGTTCACATGTTACTGACCCGTAAAGTTTTTAAGAACTGATCGAAAATGTTTTGTTTAAATAAATTGTCATTTGAAAGAGTTAACGGAGTGGTAGGTGTCTCGGCTAACCATCGAAACAGACGTGTGTTTCGGTCGCTATCGAAAAATAAATTATTTTAAAAGTTATAGTGAAATTTAAACATGATAGATTGTGTAATTGCTTATCGGAATATATTATGATATTTATTTTCAATATAGTGATAAAGTTTTAATGAGTGAAATTTTGAAATTTTAAGATTTATATCCGGATTTACAATTTATATGGTTTAGTGGTGAGAAAAAAAACAAAACATCAATGTCAAAATTCAATGTGGTAGCAAAGATGCAAACCAAAATTGATGTATTTGGTATAATTTATTCATCAAATAAAACGATAGCGATGTTTTTTGTTTTTGTTTTTGTACATCTTTGCATTAAGAGGAATGTTAAAGGATATGTGTTTTTTATGTTTTTAATTATTTGCTATGTTTTGTTAGGAATTCTACAACAATACATTTAATTACGTTTTTAGTACATTTGTGCTGCAGACATAATTTTTTTTGAAGTCTAATTATATTAATTTTAAAGTTTTGTGTCATAAATTAGATTTTCGGCGATTATATGACGTATTTGTCATAAAACGGTTAATTCAATAGATTTGTAATATATAATCAAATTTTATAAAATCTAATTTATATTATTTTATAATATTTATATTTTCTAATTTTTATAAATGTAATAAATTAATTAATTGTAAATTTCAGGCAAAAACTAATAGTCCAATTTATTAGACTGAAATTATATTATAATATTATTGCAGAAATTATATTATTATATTATAAATTAATTAATTTGTAATTTCAGATTAAAAATTAATTAAATTTATTACAGCCTACGGCTAAAAGTAATTAGTTAATTAATAGATTCTGTTTTCAGGGAATCTTTGCAGATAATAGATGAATGATGGCACAGATGAATGATGAGCAGTTCAGTAAAATTGTGGTTGTCTTATGCTAAAAATAGTTCGAATACTGTAATAGTTCGGCTACTGGGAAATCGAACCAATTCCGTCATTACTGACATACCTTTCCTTTCCTTACTCCAAAAAAAATTTACTAACTAATGGCCGCCATTGTGTCTGTAACCGGGTCGATCTCAATAATTTAACTAATATCCTGCCTTATCCTTCCAAGTTTATGTAAAACGGGTGGACGATGGGCCCGGCCATATATCCGGGAGCTCCTACTTAATGCTTGGTCGTACATTCTAAATCAATCAATCAAAAAAATTTAACAGAGTTAACGGAGCAAAAATTTCGGAACAAACTGTAGGGAATGTTAAATCATTTTATATGCAACCTCAAACCAAGGCAACTTGTTGAATTTGCTATAAAAAGTAACATTTGCCAATTTCCGCATTGTTTCTGACGGATTTCTTACGGCCTCGCTGGTTAGCCTATTATACAGAACCTTAGAAAATTAAACCTTAATTTTTCTTCAGTTTAGACGAAAAATGTCACATCCTTAAGTTCTGTTAATTTGTAGATCAAATTAAATTACTAAATAGTTAATAAAATGTTTATTTAATAAAGGGTGTCCCAAAAATAACGCAAGATTAGAATTTGCCACCATTTGTGTAGTAAATTGTTGGCAACACTAGAAAAAAACAATTTGACAGCTGAGAGTTTAGAGGGTTAGTAAAAACGAAACGTTACACGATACAACAAAGTGTTTTCATTATTGAACAAAATTTTAAAAATAATGATAGTTTGGCGGCCACAGTTCCAAAATTTCATAAAAAAATATGGTCGGAATAGTGTTTTAACTTCGTCAACCATGAAAATATTAATTAGAAAATCCAGGGAGACTGGATCACTTGGAGATGCTAAGCGCTCTAGCTGTCCAAAAACCAGCCGTTTAAAGGACAATATCGAAGCAGTGCGTGAGAGTGTTGGTGAAAATCCCAAAACATCAATTAGGCGTTGTGGACAAGAATTGCAAATTTGAATAAGCCCTCTACAGCGTATACTAACAAAAGATCTGTGTCTCCATGCTTACAAAATTTAATTAACACAACAACTGAAGCCTAATGACCATTCACAGCGAAGGAGAGTTCCTTGAATGGATTATTCAACATCAACAAGTGAATGCTGGTTTTTCGAGCAAAACTATCCTAAGCGATGAAGCAAATTTTCACCTTAATGGCTTTATTAATCGCCAAAATTACCGTGTTTGAAAATGAGGCTGGTCAATGCTCAATATCAGGACATGATAACACAGTTATTTCTGCCGAAATTAGATTATATTGTTGTGGCCAATATGTGGTATCAACAAGACGGGGCCACATGCCATACAACCCGTGAAATAATTCAATTAATGCATGAGACATTTCTTGGTCGTTTACTCTCTCGTTACGGTGATCAAACTTGACCTAGATCGTGTGATTTACACTATTAGATTTCTTTTTAGGCAGCTATTTAAAGTCAAATTTCGACAAAAGAAATTTTTGTTGTATCTTATCAATTGAAAGGATTGCGTTTGTCACAGCACTGGAATGTCCAACATGTGGTTGTGTCAGTTGATCCTAACAGGTTTTCTTAATGCATGCTAGCACAAAGCTTCCGTTGACATAAATTACATCTTCGCTTTGATTTACAGTGGTAAACCATATGTGTGACTGCAACACTTAAACAGTTGTAACATTTGGGCTGCTTCTTGACAAATTTTCTTCGCTGCAAAATTTCCAAGCCGCGAAACCCGTTACATTCAAATAATTTGTGGTGTTTACCACAGAATGTACAAGTTTCGGCTGGTGCAGTCAACATAGCTTTTGGATGTTGTAAATTTGTTTTTCATGGTGTTCGTTTTACACTTTGCAGAGAATCCATTCAAAAAGTTTTAAAAGAAAATCCAAAATATTGGGGGTGCTAGATCTCAAAAGCTGACATAACCGACTACATAAGACGACAAAGAAAAAATGTTAGTTATAGTAGTATATTCTAAAACGAAGTGAATTAGTTAAGCCAATTACATCCAGTATAGAATTGCAAACTGATCTGAAGAAATTAACAACTGAAAAAGAGTGATACACTCGAAAAAACATGCACGAGATAAAGAGTTTGCACGAAATCAGCACCATCTGCCTAAGAAAAGAAAATTTCAACTGGACAAAACATCAAGACCCATTCGCCCAATTGAAAGTAAAGCAATGCAGTTCTATAATTTTGGAATATTTAGAAGGAACATTAAACTAGAGAGTACCAAAGTTTTGTATCTAAGGATTGTAATATCACGAACTTTATTGCTTAATGCAGCTCAAAGAACCAAAGGAATAAACAGCAAGATGAATTCAAAAACTATAAGTCCATTTTTTCAAAATAAAGGAAAGATGAAAGTTGTTGAATTAAAAGATGAAACTTGTTGAATCGTACAGAACGATATGATAAAAGGGAACACCACAGAAAAATATAATAACCACAACGAGAGTAATTGGACATTGAGTGTGGGATGCTTAACTTGTGGATCGTTTTTTTGACATAATCCACTTTTTTTCATTAATTATTTGCCAATGCAAAACCGCAATTGAAAAGTTCCTCTCGGGTACAATCGAATGGCGATTTTTTTCAGAGGCGGAGTAGACGGAAATCGGATGATACAATGACTGGGCTAAAAGGTGGACGTTAAAGCACATTCGAGTTCGATTGTTCAATATGTAAAGATTCTATTTAAGACATTATCTTGCTGGAACCAAATTTGAAGTGGGCTCGGAAGACAAACTTTCAGCTGCACATTGTCTTGTTGGTATAGAAGTTTCTAATGCAACTCGCTAGTCACCGTCCACCACTCACATCATATTTAGATATTTTTGAGCTATATTACATATAGCTCAGCGGCCAATTTTTGTGTTTGTACAAGTTAATGGACCGATACAAAAAACGTAAGTTTTCATCAGCATTTGAACAAACTGACAAACTCTAAATTTTTCCATTGAAAAATCTCAAAATAGCTGTAGGCATAAATATTTGAAAACAAATCATCTTATAGTTTCAAAAACAAGGATAAATATTCTGGTTGTTGATATTATGACAGCACAAAAAAAATATAGGCCTTCCATAAATGTTAAATATAAATTAACAAAAACCAACCAATGTCATAATAGTTCGAAAATAATTTAATAAATCAAATAGTTTTTTACTCAGCTCACCGATTTCGAATGTTGCAAAGACGCCAATTTACCTGTTTGTGTAAATGCGTCTAAATTGTAGTTAAATTATATAAAAACCAAAAAATTTCCAACGATGTTGTAATAGTTATTATTTTTTTGTCAATCTAAATTTATAGCGGACAATTTACTATCTTATATTTTCAATAGGCACCTAATGAAATAATCTCATCACAGACATTTTTTTTGTTACTTCAAATTAGTAAACCATCAACACTAATATGAAAAATGTTAATCTTAAAGGTGCTATTCGGAATACATAATTGGTGTCAGTTGTATTATATAAATACAATAATGAACATACAGCAAATATTTCATCTTAACTCTATTGTAATGTTTGGCGCTTGAAGGACAATACTTTACAATTAACAGACGAAAAACATTTCGTTTGTAGAGACATGTTGGTATTTTAGAAAATTTAGGTACGTCAGTTTAACTGAAAATTTTATGTTTTGCGCCTATAACGTGTATATGTGGCATGCATCAATTTTTTGGAATCTATTTTCGAATATAACAAGGTGACGGAAACTTAACTATGTGTTAATTGCAGACATCGAAAAGATGTACAGACATATCCTTGTGACTGAATGATAATAAAACCTACAAAGAATAGTTTTGAGAACTGAAATCGCAAATCAAAGAGTACAAGTTACGAACAATAACATACGGTACATCTTCATACCAGGCCATAAGAACCAGGCCATTAGACGCTCGTTTTAGATGAAAAACAAACATACCCAGCAGATACCATAGAATATACAATAAAATGTTAGTAACAATTATAAAGTATCTTGATTCTGGAGGTTTTAAATCTCCGATTTAAGGTTGATTTACATATGTGACGTGTGGTTTGTGACGGGTATAGTAATAAGTTACGCTTCCTAGACAATAATTTACATATGTGACGGGTTTAGCCACTCTCACCAATTAAATAATTTTTGTTATTTATTATCGAGTAGTCCGTTTTAAAAAAAAACCAATAAAGATGACGTGGCGAAACGATCAAAAATTATTTGTATGTGTTGAGTGTAACCGTGACGGGAAAATTAAAATTAAACCATCTCTCGACGTGTGGCGTGCGCCGTATATAGATTTTTAAAATACTCGTTTCTGATTGGCTAATAGCACTCGTCACACGTCGCATATATAAATCAACCTTTAGCGTATGGAGCAGCTGTTTATTGCAAAATTACAAAAGAAGGAAGAATTACTGTGACTTCATTATAGGGAAAAACAAAGGTGGCACAAATCAGTCAAAAGTTAACCCCTCAAAGGCTTAAATTGTGCGGAGCTTTATTATTGGTAAAACTACTATATTAGGTAAATTTCCGACCAAAATCTCTACATTTTGGCGGTCTATGGAAAGCGGGAGTAAAAATACTAAAACAATATATGAAGAAAACCATTGAACTGGCACTACTAACGTTCGAGGAATTGACCACTTTACTACATTAAATCGAAGCATCATTAAATTCTAGACCTCTGTCCTTTTAACAAATGACCTTAAGCAGTTTGAATGCTTATTGACACCAGCAAATTTCCTAATAGGCAACTCTATACTTTCCCTATACCTAACAGCCAGCCACTACAGTTAAAACCTCAACTATTAACGAGATGTCAACTGGTCGATAGGATGAACAATGATCTTTGGAAAATCTGCAGCAAGGATTATCTACAGAATATGAACCATCGTGCGAAATGGACAAAACAACACAAACATAAGGTTACCCAATAAGAAGTTTAATTTTGAATAGCCTGCTATTTGGGCAGCAAATAGCAGGCAAAAAGGAATTGGAAAGTATTGATGTGGACGATGTTTATTTTTAGCAAGACGGCGCTACGTGCCACACAAGCAACGAAACAATCGCAATTTTGCAAGAAAAGTTTCCTGACCCTGTTATTTCTCGGGAGGTGATCACAATTGGCCACCGAGATCTTGTGATTGAACACCTTTAGACTTTTTTCTTTGAGGCCACGTGAAAGATAAGGTTTATGCCAATGCTCCACAATCGATTCAAGACCTTAAAGAAGGAATTCGTGAAGTTATCGAGGACATACAGCCGAAAAGGTGCATTGGTCATGGAACATTTTATGAAAAGAATATGGTGCTGCAAGCGTAGCCGTGGCTGATATTGTTTTTAAATGTTAATGACATAGCTTCCTCTTTACAATGAAATAAACATTCATTGATTTCTCTTAACAAATACTCGTTTTTTTTTTAATATCAAAATGAAACCTCTTATTGGAAAACCCGTTATGAAAAAGAACCAGTTGATTCTCATAAAGGATGAAAATATACCACCAAATAAATGGATAATGGCAAGAATAGTAGAAATACACCCAGGAAATAATAAGTTAGTAAGAGTCGTTACTTTATAGAATGCATAACGGAACTCTCAAAAGATTCATCGCTAAAATTGGTGCACTGCCAAGTCACTGCAATGACAAAGCAAACGATAAAAAAATTCTTACAATTACCGAGCCATCAGATAAGATGCACGTGGATGCTTTATCTGATCTGAAAGCTATACCGAAACAACTCATAGGATAAATCGAAGTCGGTCTGCAAAACTGTTTTGTATGCCTGATGAGCTGAAAAATTGATATGTGATTTCATCACATGGGGGAAATATGATATAAGTAAACGATATAAGTGTGTATAATTTATATACGTACATTGGTCAGCGACCGACAATATTGATGCATCAACACATTTTAAGAATTTCAATGTTATGTTGGCAATATTAATGCATCAGCATATTTAATGTAAGCAAATTTAGTAATTTTAAGTTTTGTAACTAATTAAAAAAAATAAATAAAATTCCAATCTGAAGTTAATCGACAACAATTTAGCTGAGTTAGTTTATCAATTAGTTTGGGCCTCACACGTGGTAACCCAAACTTTTTTCCAACCTAACATGATGGTTTATTACTTCATTTTTATTGCTGAAACGTGCTAGACTGTCATACAAAGCGATTCGCCTCCCATCTAAGCAAGATATTTACACTCCACGAACAAATTGGAACCCAAGAATTACTAGGTGATGTAGCAAATATTTTAGAAATCAAACCAACCAAATATAAATGGTAAAATTTAAAAAAAATGATTAAGGAAAGCTTTGATCCCAAAAAAGCAAGCAAATACTTAAACAACTTCTGGATAAATGAATAAAAACAACAACGGTTCTTTTTCAATGATATAATTAAAACGGGATACTTTCCTGAATCCTGAAAAATTTCACTAAACATTATGATTCCTAAGTAAGGTAATCATAATCATGAAGTGAAGGAAGACTCTTATCGACCAAACAGTTTACTACCGACACTCAAAGCTTAATCAGCTCAATTAATCAGTTTAATTGAGCTGATTAAGCTTTGGAACGGGTGACAAGTATACAGAAACAGATCTGAACTCAGAAACTGTCTGAAACAAAAATAATTAATCTTCAGCATTTGTGGACATCGTTAAACCTTTCGATAAAGTATATAAAGTAATATAATGCAGAGGTTCCACAAGGCATCTGGATTCAATGCTTTATATTTGATCTATACAGCAGACCTACCAATATCAAAGAATGTGCATGTTTCATTATTTGCGGTTGACACAGCAATACTAGCTACGTATCAATATTCCACGATAGCTTCAAAAAATTTGCAAAATCATTTAGGCGAAGTAGAAAAGATATGGAGCTCCGCTTGTGCTTTCAATATAGTAAAGCTACAATGAATACAAACAAGAATTGTACGTACTATAGTAAATGCACCTTGGTATATACGTCAGTGAAGCATACATCATAATCTACACATCGAAACAATAGCAAAGACAATTTAACAGTACAGAAATAATATGTGGGCTGCCACATTTACCCAGCTGCCACTTTAATTGCCACTAACCTCTGGATTGTATCATATTGTGCAATGAGGTTATCCTACAGTAACTGATATTTTAGTCTATATTTAAAAAAGATTTTTATGACTCCGCAACTTAAGACAAATAACATCAATAAATTATAACTTACTGTGGATAGGATTTATTAAGTTCACTTGGATTTTTTTTAAAGAGCCAGTAGGAAAAATTTTAAGTAAAAAGCAGTAACCAAAGGTTATACCGAATTTAAGGGTCTGACTGACTGCTTTAATTCGTTTATGGAAGATCAATATGAAAAATACGATCTAAAGGAAAAACGTTGAGAGTAATAAAACCACTAAGATCTAATGAGAGTCGGAGACTTTCATTTTTTTTATGCTTTCATTTAAAAAAATAAAAAATTTAAAAAAGTTTTCATTTTAATTTTTAAAATTTGCCCTATAAAACAGAAAAGCTACAAAGAACTTCATCCGGCATATTATAGTAGATGTAAATTTTGCCAAAGAATTTTAAAGGTTTAGAAATAGAATGAGCCAGCTTCATGCCGAGCTGGTTTGTAGAACGTGACCGAGCTAGTGTACTCGCTGTACTTTTACTTCATAAACGATATCAGAAATTTACATCAAATTCCAGACTTGAAGTTGAACAAATCTCTGTAATTGCTAAAATTGTCGCACTTTGGGCCATATATGATGCTTTGTGATGTATCTAGTTGTCTTGTTCCAGTTGTCATGTATGTGTGCGAGAGCATGATTCAGGTCTCACACTCATACATTACAACTGGTCAGATCAATACATTACAAGGTATTTGCAAGATATGTTAACCCCTCCCACATAATTATATAAAATTACAAGGGAACCGAGATACCAGAACCCTTTTAAATGTGTAGTAAAATCAAATAAGCAGGACACTGATAATAGTCATATGGATCGTAAAAAAAGGTAAAGGCTGTTGAAGGTCAAGGCTGAGCCATCTATTGTTTTGTTTTTAAACTATAGCGTTTTGAAATATTGAAAACTTTTAAGACTTATTGGCAACCATGCGAATTTTGAAAAGAAATATGGATCGTGAAAGAGCGCCAAGCAAAACCGCTGTAGTGAATTTGGTAAAGAAAATTCGTTATATAGGCTTTCTATTGGATAATAGACAGTGCAGAACAGAATTTATTGACCTCAACTCGACACCAAACGCAGCAACTGGCCACTAGTTGGACCAGCCTGAGGAGAATTCTATATGCACAGAAAGCAAGATCTCGGATTATTCGCCTATACAACGGATTTGTAAATAAGCCGAACTGCCAGATTAAGGGTTCAGAACAGCCACACCTGCCAACAATGCTGACTATTTCAGAGGCTAACCAGTTTTTATGGCTTTAAATCGGCGTTATGAATGTAGACAACTTTTGGTTTCAACAAGATGACACCGCACATGCCATACAAGTCGACAGACAATCGATCTCTTGCATACTAATTTTAGCAACAGAATAATCAATGTTTTTGGAGTTGCCAATTGGCCTGCGCGGGATTGCGAGTTGACGCCGATGGACTTGTTTCTATAGGGATTCGTTGAGGATAGATGTTATACGGATAACCCAGAAAAAGTTTCAGCTTTAAAACATAACATTGCATTATTATTCGTGAGAAATGTACCGAAATCAACGAAAAAGTTCTGAAAACTGGAATCAAAGGATGGCGAGCACAGAAGAAACAAATGAAAAAATAGATTTTCCTTCACAAAAAAAAATCCCAAAAATATTATCTCATTTTATAGCGTTTTTAAAAATACTTTTAAATAGACAACCCTTAGATAAGAGTGTAAGAGAAAAACAAATGACTAGAAAGGTCTGGTAGAGAACACGCTCTCTGATTTCTAGAGATTATGGGCTTATGGGCTTTTATCATAATAAAGATTGCATATGGGAATATATAAAATATGCTCTTGTACCTCCTTATCAGTAGATCTAAGTTTTGTAAAAGTTAGACACCAACGATTGAAATTTTAAGTATATCGGGCCTAAACAGTTTTTCCAACCTTTAAAATCGCAAAAGAACATTTAGAGTAAAATATGGGCTAAACCAACTAAACTCAAAAAAACTTCTGTTTCATTGTGTAACTAGACAAAAACATGGCTTAATAACCTATATAAATAAAAGCTAGGTTTTTAATTTGAAATAGCATATTATTAAGCAGCAAGATCACCTGAATATCAAATATAGGAACAAATTTTTAAATTACTATGAATCTTGCCGTATACAAATGTAAAAGTAGTAACTTTTCTATCGGGAAAGTCTGCAGGTTCGGCGGATAGAAGAAGCTCTTAACGGATCAACGGCGAGGAAGTGGGAAATAAAATACCACTGGCGGACCTAAACTTGCGAGAAGCGTATGTTTATCACGAGGTGCTGCTTTAGGTAGTGTCTGCGTTTCTCATGTAAGAGGCGGTTGATTTCTTACAGGACAATAGGAATAAAATGCTAGAGAAAGGGTACCTCGATCAAAAAACCATCTTACGCATGTGGCAATGAAGAATCAACAAAAGTAATAAATAGTCTCCCGCAGTCAACGAGAATGGCTTAATGAATTAAAAATCTTACTCTGCAAATCAACAGGAAACCGAAAACTCTACACTACATACAAAAATAAGTAAATTAGAAACCCTTATAAGGATAACCCAACTAAGTTGAACCACTAAAAAAAGAAAATGAAGAATTAAGGAAGATCAACTTCCGAAACCTCTCTGATCACTTATACTGAAGAGAAGAAAAAGAAGACCTTCTAAAAAGAGAAAAACAAAATTCTCGCCTAATGATACAGACCAAAAACAAGAACAACTCAAACAACAACAAATGTTGAACGCGAAATTGAAGTCTCCACCGCCAATTGATGGAGTTGATTTCCAGTAGGGCTTCAACTCATAAAGGAAAAGATCTAATTGAAGCACGATGCATAAATAACTGCGAATTCCATTCATGAAGCAAACCGACATATTGGCCTACTGATATAAATAAAATACCAGATCTCATTGATTTCTATGTAAAAAAAGGGATTTTTAAGAACTATGCATGTGCCTCGAAAACATTAAGGGGATATATTTTGACCACTCATCTATTATTATGACTCTCAGCACAATGATAATTAATAAGGAAAACTTGCCTAAGATTACAAATAGTGAAACTAATTGGGGAATTAGTACCTATTCCAAGAAATAGTTGAAGAGCAAATGCGAACTTACTAAATTTACCTCTTTATATCAAGGAATTAGTTAAAGAGAAGCGGAAGGTGCGAGAAGCCTAGTGAAAGACGCACGCTCCTGGCGCAAAAATCCTCAATTTTATATGCAATAAACTTAAACAACACATAAGAAAAATAAAGGACGAAACTATCACTAACTATTAAAATAGTCTAACTGAACATAGGGACACTGGTTACTTTCTTTGGAAACCAGCAAAAGGATTAAAAAGAATCATAATGTGTGTGCCACCTATTAGAAACGACGAAGGAACATGGACCAAAAGTGACTAGCAAAAATTTACTGTATTTGAAGATTACTTGGAAAAAACATTTCAACCATTACCTAGGCAAACACCTACTTAACATTCCGGGAATTAAAAGATAAGATTAAAGTTTATAATTTAAGAGAGAAAAAATGCTCCAGGATATGATTAAATTAATGACCAAATTGTAAAAACCATTCTCAAACTGGGACTCCGATAAATGGTTTAAATTGTCAACGCAGTCTTTAGACTTAAATATGTTCCACGTCAATGAAAAGTTGCAGGAGTAATTATGATCGTACCAACTGTAAAACAAGAAATGGTGCATTAGCCTAAACTAAGAAAAATGAACTCACGTAAACTTTACAAACCAAAAAGTAAAATTGACTCCAATAAAACCCAATTAAAGGTTTTATATCCAGGATTCAAACCAGATACATTTCGAATTACTCAGCATCAACCACTATGGGGTTATGTTAAAAAAAATAAACATAGAAACATTGGAGTCCTTCGTAAAATTGTCTGCGCAGCTTGATATATACGAAACAATAACCTTGAAAGAGACTTACAGTTAGCGACAGAATATATCAGCTGAGAAATAAAAATATATGCAAATAATATCTCAGCACATATACGCTGATACATATATGTTGGAAAACACCAATACAGTAATGAGGTTTAATGGCAGATATTATTAGAGCTAGGAGTTCAAATCAGACGTGTAAAAAACTATTTTTAGACAACTTTGACAACTTGAACTCAAAACCAAAAAACTCGTAACCCAAATCTATTTGTTAATAAATGTTTCTAATTTATTAAAGCAGGTTTTGTAATACGCCTCGCAGTTCATTTGATACATACATTTATTATAAAAGATAAAATGTCATCCAAACTAATTAGTATCATAATCTGACCGAAACAAATTAAACACCGCTATCGACCTGATTATAAACGTAACAAACAAAAAATCGTTTACCTCGATAAAATATATCCGGATGGGCATAGTTTTTGTTGTTGTCTAATGTGGTTAGATAAGAATCACATCCGTATATTATAATAAACACGGCATATCTTTCAAATCAGATGATTTCATGATCTATTGCCAAGGTTATTCGAACGTTCAACGCCAAAATTATTATCGTTACATATAATTTCGTTTAATAATTTTACAAAGAAACCGATTCGTCTTAGACAGTAAGATAGCGTTACAAAAAATCAATTAACATTAATTGTACATTACAATAAGCAAGGTGATTCAACTTAAGCCAATGTTGCATGGGTTATAAAATACCCAAGGATTTTAAAAAATCTTAACGCAACAAAAAAAAAATGTTATCACATCAATGCCGACAATGCCAAAGTTGTATAAACTATAAAAAAAAGTTAATGTTGAAAATTGCTAATAAATGACGACAAGTTTGTCAAATTATTCATATTTTAGAGAAAAGATTTTTTTTGTGCATTGCGTGGTACATGGACACGAGCGGCTTGTGAATAAAGACGATATGAATGAACGAATGGTTTAAGTGAGGAGAAAGTTTTTTTTTTTTAAATTCATACTCAGAAATGATGAATAATCAACAGTGACGCCCTTAACAATTACAGTATAGTTGCTGGTCGACAATTATTTATGAGCAATACAATTATTATACAAAAGCTAATCATCATCGGATCCATGAACAGCATAATTACAAATCGGTTGGATATAATATTTTGTAATTAGGTGTAACGATTTACAGATTGTAAGTCAAGCACGATTACTAGTTAGTACTCGAACCCGGATCATTTGATATGCCTCTTCACTATCAATATTTTGAGCTTTGATCATCAAACTTCCGCTTTTTTACAAAAAGGGAACTCATTCACTATTGGCTAACATTTATCTAACGCTATTAGTAACAACAACAAAATTAGGCATGGTTCGTTTGAAAAATGAACTGGTGCATTAATTATATGCTAAAACAAGAGGATATTCTAAAACTAATATTTTCAGAAACGAAGCACATTTTCACCTCAACGATTATACTTAAAAAGCGAAACTGAGGAATTTTGTATAGTGATAACTCAAAGAGAGCAGAAAAAGTCAGACGGGGTTATCAACTTTGGTTTCGGGTCGTCAAAACATCAAAATTTAAAAAAAGATTAGGGAGAGGCAGGCTCGAACACCAGTCAACTTTCACTATACAAGTAACAACCTAACAGACAGTGGAAGAAACCTAGGTATTGGCTCCCTAACTGGTGCTCATTGGGCCTATCGGAGGAGAATGTGAATACTTTTTATCTGGGAATGTACTGACATTAACAAAAGGGGTGAGTTATTGTTTGTTTAATTACTTGCTAAAAACTAACGTCTATATTAGCAATATTCGGCGAGAACCCACATTTATCCCAAAAAACAGGAAGGAAACTGAACGAAACCTGCACTCCGAAAAAACATTTTTCATATGGTTGGGGTTCGATTACCGTTATATAATTTACAACTTCAACATTTGCTCTGCTTCCCAGAAACCCTTTACGAGCCATAGAAGAACAAACTGGCGCAAATATAGGGAAGTATTAATGAAACTATTGCTGTCAGAGGCCTCGAAGTTCTCAGTGACAGTTGAGAAGCGGACAGTTAAATGGAAGTGGAACCAGCCAGGTAGTTTAAAGAGTTAGACATTCATAGCAAGGTATGTGAGAGACTTAAGATAGAGCTTCAACAACTCGGTAGAGTTCAGAATGAAGATAGTAACACATTCGTTATTCAGCAGATATCGTAAGTAAAAAAACGAATTATGTGTGCGGAAAAACGATTCAAGCAGTTTAAAACGGGCTATAAATCGAATGATGCCAGCAGAAATCTAAAAAAAGTCGGAGATCATCCTCGCATGGATTGTTTATAATTATGCGCTATTATTAGGTAAAGCGGTAATAAAAAAGCGCGGATGTTGGCCTACCAATAAGTATAGAGAGAACTGCTTTAATAAGTTAGTTAACAATTTGAAGGTCAGTTGAATAGTTATATCATTGATTTTGCGATTTTATTAAAAGTAATATTCAATTATTCAAAGTAATGAACCGTAAACTTTGGCCGGCTAAATATTGTAAAATTAACCCATTCGAACAGTTACCAAATACTAAATGTGAATATATAAATGTTGAAATAAGGTGGGCGCTATATGTCTATTTGTATATATAAGTACATAATCTGTCTACATAGGACAGATCTAAATATAAGATAGTGGCACGATATAATATAATTGAATAATTCAAATTGAAGCCTGCACCGTATATAACAAAACTATACAAACAATTTTGAAGAATAAAACCGCACCAATTGGTGCAGTAGTTGAATGCAAATCAAAGGGTAGTAATCGGATGCAAATCAAGTGAAAGATATGATGCAAGCAGTTCTGGCTGATGATCGTGTTCGAGCTGATCCTGATGCGCTGATAGAGGCAATCTTAAAGCAACTGAAAAACGTTTTCAGTTGCTTGTGCTTCTGTTGAAACAGCAGCGTGATACCAATGTCAACACAGAAGAAAACTCGGCCCGATCATCGCGGTAGAAGTGCATAGGTTTTTAATAGCCAGATAGGTATACAAGGTCGCAAATAAAAGTTCGTGTGCGATTCTCAAAACACCGTCACATTCGACCTATGGTATGTGAGGTACCAGAAAAGAAGAAGCCAAAACACTACCGGACCCAACAAAGGTCGGACTCATAATGTAAAAACGATTAATAATTGACTAATAAGTTTGCAAACACCATCTTGCCTAATTTGCCGTTGAACTTGACGTTCAAGGTCACAGTCAAAAGGCTTAAACAAAATTTTCGGCCGAAGAAATCATATTTTGAGCTTTGCAAGGTTTTCAAAATAAAATAAAAAATGTTATGACGACGACAATAGCTACGCGGCCCTAGTTACACGGCAAAGAAGATCTTAAGATGCTGGCATTCAAACAAGGTTTAGTTGATTTGGAAGTCGTTTTAATTTTTAAAAATCTGCTTAACGTACTAGACGTACAAACATACTATGCGTTAATCGTTCACAGAACGGGACCTTAACTGCAGCACGACAGTGGTTCAGATTTCAGAACGCCTCCGGAGAACCTATCCAAATAATTGGTTGTTTTGAGGCAACTCTGAAGGTAAGCAGACACAAAGCTATACAGACTATGATCTACGTCCCACTGTCGTCGTTGCACCTCTTTGGCAATGGATGGGTAACAAAACTGAAGTTGTGAGATGAGCCACCATAAGTTTACTGCTACAATGTCCATGCAATCAACAGCAGCCCATGCCCTCTCGAACACGGTAGAGGAGCAAAATTCTCACTGGTCCTTTTTGAAATTTTAGACCGTTACTACCAGATGAAGGCATCGTTGATATTGAATCTAGATCTAAACGCGATCTCTAATCGTGCATGACCGGTGCCACAAGCCCTCAAAGCCAGTAGAGAATAACCCAACCGGCTATAGCGGCGTAATTACACCAATCAGCTAGGCATACTATGCAGCACCGATCCTGTATGTTGAACTTTACGATGCTTCCAAAACATAAATCGGGTTCCGAAACATTCCAACAGTTGATGGATATCATGACAGTAGGTATAGAAGGCGTTTCCTTGGAAGACAACAGGCAGCACCGTAAGCGTCTTTTCAACGTGCTGACCTGAATGCAGGAATATGGTTTCACACTCAAGCCAAAGTCTCACTGGTTAAGAAATTTGTCGAATTCTTGAGTCACATTATCGTTGAAACGAAATGTGGAAATGGAGGAGTGTTTCAACACCTACAATTGGGCGAGGTACAAAGAGTTCGAAGTCGAAATTGTGATCCTCATCAAATTCATGCTCGTTAACGGATGGACCTTGTAATCAGGCAAGCTAGATGACAGGCAAACCAATTATCGAGCTCGTTTCATTAATACCTCATCATCACGCTACGATAACATCTTAATGGACACGTTCAAGTTGCCATGTATCGTGTGTTTATGACGTCATCTTAGCAAAGTACATAAAACGTAACTTTAAGCCTACGAGTCATAAATTTTACACTTACAAAAAATCTGTCATCGGCACAGTTTTACATGAAAATAATTATTTGCCCTTCTGCATAGTTACAAACAAATTAGACTATGGTACCTGTGAATAACTATACCAAAAGCTGTTAATTTAACCAATTACATTTGGTATTGAAGCAACCTGACAAAGCAATTAAATAGGACATAAACCTGCCTAAGCCATCAAACTTAAAACACTATTAATCACCGAGAGCTATGGTCGAAGAACTAAAAATTATACATTAAGACGAAGTAAACGATACGACTACTTAAGGTAAAGTGCAAGATAATGAAAGATAGCCTTGGTAAAACGCCAAACAAATGATTGTTTTTTTTAACGATGAAGCTATACCACTGATCTAATTGGACTTACTCTGATTCAGAAACTACTTAGTTTTTTTCGAAAGCTCTAATGTTGTATGATGCAACACGGAATAAAAATTCTGTCATCAGAACGTCACAAACTGCAACAAGAGATCACTAAAACGGTTTTATCGGCGTGAGAACTGTCGGAGATACTGCGTCGAGTGTGCTTTGAACGAAAATAAGCCCGGGAAGAATTTTAACTTATTCTAAAACTAGCTTGATATACCAGTTCATATGCTTGATATGAGAAATTCAAAAACCAAACTTTAGTAATCCTTATAAAGGATATAATAGCTGACCAATGTCTAGGACTAAAGCAAAAACATCAACAATTGCAAGATAAAAATTAACATATCTACATAATATGTTGTAGATATGTTAATTATTCAGTGACTCACGTTTGACATTGTGACGGTTAAGTGAACTCAGTTTAAAGCTGGATTTAAAATTTAAAGCAAGGCACGCCATGCAAAAGTAAAGAATTTTGATGGATATGAGGACCCGATCAAGTAATTTTTGTGGGTTCATTTTGATACGTCAAATAAAATATTTGAAATAGGAAGGTCATCATTTTATAAAAAAAAAACTGGTCTAACTAAATATCGTTTTAATTGTTCGGGTTTTAACATCAATTAACTGTTGAAGCTATAAATCTGGCATATTGACGTCTTTTTATGGTATGAAACGTTTAACATTTTCCAGCACCAATTTCAGTTACAGACTCGCCCAAACCAAAGGAACACGGATACTTCAAATTACAGCAATCACTGAACAAGTAGCTTGTGATGTCCGTAAATATTTTGATGTCAGCCCATTTTTTTTAGTTGGAGCTACTAAAAAAAACACGCAACATTGAGAATAAACTGGAGCAATACAATCCGAAATACAATATAAGATCATTGAAAATTAACGTAAAATCATTGTAGCCAACAGTCGTTATGTTGCGATTTAAATAGAGTTAAGTAGTTAGCAACTTTTGGACCACATTGTATATAAATTACATGCATTCCTTACACAAGCCAAAACTAAATATGTTCCGTTAAAAAACTATAAACCGTTGACATATTATAATTTATATGGTCATCGTTATAATTTATAACAAATTCTTTAAAGGGTAGCCCCGTATAAATGATGAATAAGCTATCAGTTTGTTGAACTACAATACATACGTCAATTTACGTATAGTGCTATATAAGTTTATTAATTTTTTGTCCAATTGTTCAATGTCAAGATAGACATAAAGACATATTATAGTCAAACGACAAATTCTAAATCTAGCCATGACTAATTTTAGATTTATTTTAAGCTTAAAGTACAAAGTAAAATATTTTTTTTTTAACACTTACCAATCACAACACTTATATCACTTCGTAGTAATTTTTCCACAACTCGTAATCCAATACCACGATTACCGCCCGTAATTATAGCAAGACGATTTGGTTTTGATTTAAGCGCTATAAAGATAAAAGTAAGAAAAAACAAAAAAAAATGTGAATCACCACTTCACACTTTGGTGCACACACACGAACGACGAAAAAATGATGCACTAACCAATTTTATTTCGACCTCGATAATAAATATCAAGTGTAATTTCTATGGTGCCCCACCATTGAAATTTTAGCTCGTACCAAATATCACGCCAATTTTTTGGTAGCTCTTTCGATGATTTTAAAAAGAAGAGTGACGCAAACATTGATATAATCATACCGGCTGTACCTAATAGTAATAACACCATGCTGTAATGATTTTTTGTGGATTTTTTTTTTTTTTCGTTTAAGTATTATTAACCACGCCGCACTATTGATGATGATAGCCCACTTATATATATTTTTTTTATTTAAAATATCACAACAATTATAAATTAATTGTTTAAAACTTTCTTTAACCAACCAAAAGCAAAAAAAAAACTGTTTATTTGTATTACAATTTAAAAAAATTCTTAGACCGCATTTATGTACACAAACGGAATTAGGTTGACGTTTTTTTTTTTTTTTTTTTTTTTGTTAAATAAGCACTATCATATTTTAAAAACTAATAAGATTTTTATTTCACTTTATAACATAATTTGTCGTATATTCACTCGCGATGATGATATATCTTTAACAAAAAAAAAAAAAAAATTAAAAGCTCAAATTTTTTTTATTTTTTCTTATACAGTCCAAACACGATTAAGGTTGCCTCAAAACTGAAATTAAAATTTGAAAACATAAAATAGTTTTTGTTCATTTTGAAGTTTTACAGTAAATTTTTTTTTAATATGTAATAGTTTTACAGTTATTGGCGCTTCGCTTATACATCTTTATTTTGAAGTATATAGTTGGAGAAATACCAATTTTTCATTGAAGACGTTCGTTGAAAATTTTTTCAATACTATAACATGGTATTAAGAATTTTTTTTTTATTAACACTTTGTGGCACTAGGAGTATTTTAAGAGTAGTGAACAAATAAATTAATGGTAAAAGTGTGTAAAAACTATCGGGAGCCAGAATTAATTGTACAAAATTCCCGAGAGATATTCTTGAACTTTTAACACAATATTGCGACTGAATTATTTCATCAACCCTACACTCGTGTTCCTCTATTGTATTATTTCTGACTTATCGTGTAGTGGGGCATTTAGTAACTTTATATATTTTATATATAGAATGTATTGCATGTGCGATTATAAATATTAGCCACTGTGGTCGTGGAGCACACGCATGTCTCGTAAAAGTCGTATAAACGTGCATGATTTCTTGAAGATTTCAAATAACAATATCCTTTGATTCGAGTACTTTGAATCGATTGCTTTTCAGAAAACTCGTTCACCAATAAGTGAAGACCATGAGTCCCAAGGCTATATGTTACGTTACAGTGAAAATGGCATTAACAATCTTTGTGTTGAATTTCTTTTTGTGCCAGTTTTGTATTATAAATCAGTCAGTCAGTAACCTGTCAAACATTTGTATACACGAGCCGACTGATGTTAACCCAAGCATAAAGACTCATTTTACAAAAATTTGGACGATCTGATGGAATCTATACGAAGCACGAAGTTAGAATATTAATTGGTAACTTTAATCTAGAGCTTGCAAAATTCAGACTGATTTATGTGAAAACATAGGTCCGTTCTCCCGACATGATTTTTCTCCCGACATGAGATCGTGCGCGATCGCAGAGTACATCATTCTTTCCCAAATACCGGTCATTAGGGAAAGAATGATGTACTCTGCGATCGCGCACGATCTCACATCCGCGTAAGATGTCCTGAAGCAAATTGTCCACATATGTTAATTTATGAGGGTATAGGTCTCGGGTCATCCAAGATGTGAGACCTTACCGGTCGGCTGCCAAATTTGTAGGCAGTGACTATCAATCAGTCACTGCAAAGCTAAGATGGTAGTTTTAGTACAAGTCGGAGGGATCACAGGAAAACGATACTTATAGGTTGCAACTATGAAGGTCTCATAAACCAAGATGAGAAACCACAATATTAAAATCTTGTTAGCAGTAGCATTATTGAAACCAACCACCGTTCTGATGATGTAAATGGGAGCTATTGAAAACTTCGGTTGTCAGTGATGTCCAGGTATGGTAAAAATTAAACCCAAAAATGATTGGTTTGATGAGGAGTGTCGTCTTGCTGTCAATCAACATAATATAGCCAATAAAGAACCGGGAATACGTTTTACAATCGCATGGAAGAACAAAGCGATTTTTGCTAGGAGAACCGCAAAGCGAATTTGTAGACAAAAAAGTGTGAATGGTGGATGACTGAAATGTGCATAGAGGACCCATCTTACGAAGATGCTCTATCCCGATACTCTGTAATCTCATGTTAGAATTTATCTTTCGTAAGAGTATGAAACACCTCAGGACAACATCTTATACCGTCAGTCCAACTAAGTTCTCGCATATGCAGATGACATCTGTATAATTGGATTGAATTGCAACAGTTTCAGAGAACTACTGGATCTACTTTTACGATTCAAAATACCTTGCAAATGCCGACAAGCTAAATTTAATAAAAATTTCTGATATTATTCATGAAATAAAAGGACAGCGGATACGTTGGCTCGGTTTCGTTCTGCGAGCCAATTCTAAGCGAATAGTACAGCGATCTCTGGCGACAATGGCTTCTCGGGGTAACAGGTGCGCTTGTTTAGTGTGAATGTAACATGTATTGATTTATTTTTGTTGACTTTTATCCGTAAGTCCTTAACCAGTTCTCAATTTTATCAAATGATTTTGCAATTGTTTTGAAGCAGTTTTAGGAGACACCAATATGGCTGTATCCTCAACAAATGTTGATATTATTGCGTCTTTAGAAATAAGCCACTCGGCTGAATACAGCAAATATAAGATTGGTACTAAGACGCTTCGTTGTGGAACGCCTGCTCTTATATCATTTAAACCAGTGGTTGCTTCATGACCGACTATTACCTTTGAAGAAGGTAGTTTTAAAGAACTAGATGGAACTGCTTTGGCAGAAGTTTTTTAACTTTGTTTATTAATCCTCTATATGCCAAAACTTGTCGAAGGCTTGTGCAATCTCCAAGAAAACAGCAGAACAATTTTCTTTTTCCTCTAAAGTGTATTTGACTTCATTGACAATCCTGTGCGGACTTGCTCTATAGTGCCATGCTGATTTCGGAATCGAAATGGATGATCTGTTATAATATGCCTTCTTCTAGTACTGCGGTTTCTATTTTCTTACTAACATTTTTTTAAATAGCATTGAGATTGTGGGGAGCATGCTTATTGGACGATGTATTATTGTGATTTGCGATATCTTACACTGTTGAAGAACTTACCCAGTTTTTATTAGAGCATTGAAACTGTAAGTAAGTATAGTTTAATGCATTTGTCCGGTAACTTTTTGATCATTTTCCCGGTAATAAGATCATGCTCCGGTGCTTTTTTTAGATTATATCCACTTTAATTTAATAAATTTAATATTAGAATCATCCACTGTATGGTATGGTAGCATGTAGTTGTTTACTTGTTCTGGGTGAGAATATGCACTTTAATGAGTTTTGACAGTATTGACTTTTTCTTTATCACTTCTTGCTCAATTTCCAATTGTAAGTCTAATTGGCAAGCTCCTTTTAAAATGTCTAGTTGCTTGCCATACATAATATTCTGTTCTCTATGTTGCCGAGAGTTTACATAAATAATTTTGGACAGCTTCATTTCCATTTTAATGTTGCCATTGTCTTCGTATTTTCCGCTTTTCTTGAATTAACTTTTTAATATTTCCAGAAAGTCAATTCACTTTTTCCAAAACACTGATGTCAGGCATTGCGTTTTCTGCTGCTTCTACAAAACTATTTCTGAGGTGGGGTTCTGCGACATCAATATTTGCTGGTGTTCTAAGAGTATTGATTGTGCTGTGGTGTTCCCTTTTAGTTTTTTATTTGTGAAACGTTTCAGTGCTGCTGTCTTTAGGGCATTAGTATACTCATTGTTATTATTATCGGTGAACTTTAATTGTAAACTTAGGCCAGTAAGTATAATGGATCCCGCTGATAGACAATCCAAATTTTTTTGGTCCATAGCTTCATAAAGTTGTTTTCCTTTTGGAGTCGCCACTCTTGAACGCCATTAAGTATATTTTTGCATTATAATCATGTCCTGCAATGGAATTACTACCATAAGGTGGTTAAATAAATCTATAATTTATTTTTTTTATTGCGTGTTTTGGAGGGCAATATACTGATGATATTACATAGTTTCCGGACCACTCCTCACAAATGTTTCTTGCTTAGATTCGATCTTTGTCATATTTCTCAACTTCGTAGTGTTTCAGTCTTCGGATTAAGTTTCCTCTTTAACTGTATATATATATATATATATATATATATATATATATATATATATATATATATATATATATATATATATATACTGGACAACCCCTGTAGTTTCCCGCATGGTTTTAAGTGCAGTTGCCTTGAACTATGCAGTTCACCAAAAATAACGCAAACATCATTTAGCGTGCCGTAGGATAGGCTTTAGTGTGTCCGACACACACATCACAAACCCGCTTACCAACATTTTCAAAGTGGTTGATTAATGATCTGTTTAAGCGTCAACATTTAAGGGTTGTATTTTAGTGCCTTTAATATTTCCTCTTTTGACCGAAGAAACATAAAAGATACCCTCGTTTAGCACTTCGATTTGTTTAATTACATCTCTATTTGATTCTTTTTTCAAATATATTGATGGCGGTTTTTAATTTTCCCTCTTATTTTCTGTTGGCGGTCGCCGTATGTACTAACTCAACACTAACCTGCACTCTCCTAAATTTGTTGATACTTGTTGAATTTGCTGATCTTGCGCTTATTCAACTAAAAAATGATTGATTCGATGAGGTTGCTATTTTGCTGTCGAGCCCTAGAATAAACCTCTTATGGTAATAGGAAGGGATATTTTGTGGCACTATCTCTACGTCCTTAATTGATTGGTATGGCAACGCAAAGTTATATCTCATGAGAAAGTAGCCATTTTATTCTTAATGACATATCCTTATAAGAAAGGAGATTGCTTCAAATGCGAAAACAATTGCAGCATAGGTTCCTTTTCAGCAACGCTATGCCTCAATCAATTGAGAAAGTTTATGGTTTGCTTAGCGATATCTAGAAATAACTTAAAAACATGTACATTTATGTAAAAAGATAGAAATGCAATCATACAATGTTGGTTAAGTTGGGAACAAACAATTGGGATTTTTAGCAATAAGTTGAGATATACGACAAAGAGATGCTCGGTCCCCGATACTCGCTAATCTCAAGTTCGAATAAAAAATATTAATAAAAAATAGCTATTGCTTCAAAATAAGTCTCGTTGCAAAGTAAATGCAAATAGCATTAATGATGTATGCCTTAATCGACTTTTCAAAGTAAACTTTTTAAATTGTTCAAGCTTTCGCTATTGCTTCATAGATGCTAGCTAAAAAATCTACTTTCGATGTAACTTTTCGGTGACTTTTCACAAAAAGTATAAAATAACTATAATACTTTTAAACTATAGATAAACTATAATACTATTTGGTTTAGTTAAGTTTCAAGTTGAGGCACAGTAAGTGAATTTTGTGGTGGTTCCATCTATTTAGATATAGCATGAACTAACTCGTTATAATTTAGTTTAGTCGATTAAGGCACACGGTATTACTTAGAATTGGTATGAATAAGATTACGATTGCTATATAGCCAGTTCAAAAATTCGAAAATAGCTTTTGCTTGACATCCGCGCATTTGTCATTTAAACTTTTGCATATGTTTAGAAAATAACAAACAAATCGAAACGGAATCACAAGATTTTTCGAAAAATGTTGCTGGAATATCTCGATTAAAATTATTTTTAACAGTTTTTGTGGCTCCGTGGTTATATTTTATGATTTAATATGTATGTATTTTAGCTGAATCAGACCAAATACAAAAGTACGCAAGAGCAACACCAACAAGAGCTACATGCGGAATATATGTAAGTGTTTGCATTGAAGAACAGTTAAATTGAGTGCATTAGAAAACAAATGAAAATACAAAGATACAAATAAAACTAGAATTATGTGCGATAAAACCTTGCAAATAGCATTGTCTACCTTGCAAATAGTTTGCGATAGTCTCTCGCCGCTTTTGTCTTCGTTTATACTCAGAACTATTATAGTTGTGTCTGTTTGTGGTACTTCTATGTTTTCCTCATTTTCAATTTCTTTTTTGGTAATTCAAAATCTATCATTCAACAATTTTGCCACGTTATGAAGCACTAAACAAGGGCATCGTTCCTTCGTATGCACTTTGCTGTAAATAATTTCATTTGGCGTTTGTGGAAAACAGCGTCGTGAGCCACAGCTTCAAAACATCACAAAATATTCAAATTAATTTTCATTCGAAATGAACATTTCATTTCCATCGCAATTTGCTTCAACGTTGAATGATGCCAAATTTTAGCGATTAATGCATTCATCGCCATAGATGTGTAGCTTTTTTTATTAAATTGTGGGTACAGTCGATAGCATCTATTGCGGAAATATTAACTTTCTCTGACAAACTTTCTTGTCATATTCCATTGCCACAACATCGCATAGAAATTTGATCCATCCCGTCGCCTTTTTCACTATTTGCTGACACATATACCAATTCGTTGTGGAAACGGTAGTTTGATGAATGCCAAGGTCATCACCGACGCCAACCTAAGCACAGGTATTTTACTCTGATCACAACACGTATGATAAATCCATCCATTAATATCTATTGCCTGGAAGCCTGGATCACCAACATAACGTAAAAATGATTTTACGCATTACTGCATTTTTCACGAAAGTTGTTTGCCACCACAATCGGCTCAAGTGGTATAGTGGTATATAATATGCAAATCCATTTTAAATAATTTTACCCCAAATTTAATGAATCGAACAAGATTTTTGTATTATTTAAATGTCAAAAGTACGTAGTAAACTCTCTAAGTCAGCTAAAGAGCAGACTCAGAATATTCAAGCTAATGCTAAGATTTACGTCTTTGTATTCATACCAATTTAAGCAAAAGCTGTTTTCAAATTTAGCAAATGCCAAAATCCATTTTTTCTCATACGAATGAAAAATTTTAGCAAAGTAGGTTTTTATTAAAACGAACCCATTGTGCCGTTAGTCCAACCATATCTATTTGTTATTGAACTGTATGGCAACAGTGTAAAATAACTTTTGGACCCTTTTGTACAATTTCCAGCTTTTGTTAGTCTCAAAATTAATGAGTAATAGCCAATTTACATTGCATTAAAAAAACTCATGAAAAAATATGTAACAAGTAGAGATTTGGGTTTGTGTCAGGTATAAACAGAACCAGAGCGTCAACGACGAGCGTCAACGAATAAATATATTTTTCGCCAGTGATATCGCTGTAGTAAACATAACTAACAAAAGCGTCAGCGTATCGCGATATAAAAATAACAAGAAAAATTTTAAAACATGGCTGCTGTATTATGCTGCTTTATTAAAAAGGCACCTTAAAAAATAAAAAACAGTTGGCAACATTGTTTCGCCGGCGATAAAATTAGAAATAGAGTCTAAATTTATTTCAACGAAAAAATCGTCGTCGCCATCGTCGATGTTTCTGTTAGCATACTATGCTTTTAGTGTATTTTAATTTGACAGGCGTCGACGCTCGTCGTTGTCGCTCTGGTTCTGTTTATAGCATATGTGTGTTTCGGTAGATGATAAAATTATATTTAAAAATTATATTCGCATGAGCAAATCAAACTTTAAGGAATTTTCTACTTTATAAATCACTTAACAACACATCACAAATGTCAATGTCACAAATGTTCATGTATTGACTACTTTAATTTGTTTTCACTTTGTTAATTTGGTTTGTTTCTTCGGTTGCATACGATAATTTTGAATAAAGATGATAGTACTTTCTCGTTTTGTCTGTGACCTAGAGTCTACTACGAGACTAATCCAGATATGGTACACACTGAGAAGAACACTCTGAGTTTCAGTGATTTAAGTGGTACTTCTTTTGCAATTTTGAAAACAATGGAAAAAAAGAATATCGTGGTTTTTAAAGAAAAAAACCTTTCAAGCTCAGCAATGGCTTAAAAAGTATTATTCGGACTTTGTTCCGTCGAAACCTATCATTGGTCACTCTGGGCGTCCAAATGAAAATCGTATTAAAAGATCGAAAAGTAAAAGTGTGTGAGGTAGCTGCGACCATAAAGATATCAATCGATAGTGTGTTAAATACCATGCGGAATAAAAACAACAACGCATTGATGATTCAGAGTGCTGTTTAGTAATGTTTACTCGAAATAAAAAGATTTTTTCGCGATTCGAGAGAAAAGTCGAACCATAAAACCACGATATTGAAGAAACTACCCGTAATAACCGTATGAGCTCTCTTCAACCGCACGTGATCAGCAATTTGATAAAGTAACGTTCCGTGATCCGATCTTAAACGAATAGTGATTTGTAATCGATCGTTTCTGCGGTACAATTACATAGTCTAACATAACCTAAAATAAGCAGCAAAAGTCAATTGATCAACTGCGGTGACTTCAATCTTAAGTCAATATTAATTTATAATGCTGACAACTTACCAGCAAAGAAACGTTTAAATACATTTTTTTAATAATCTGTAAGTCTTATAAGCAAGCCTGGCCGACAGAAGCGATTTTTTTATGATTTTTTTTTTTTTTTTTTTATTTTTATTTTTAATTACTATTACAATTCACAGATCAAAGAGTTATACCAACGTTTAAAGCATATTATCATCACTTGCTCATCAAAAGTAAATAAGTTGTTCTAAAGATTTGTTGATCGTCAGATCATATAATACATTGCTGTTGAATAAATTGTTATATTCGGTCAGTAATTCTAGATAGAGCCCACTAAAAGCACAAACGTGGAACAAAAGGTTCATTTGCTTAACATTGCAGGTTTAAACTTTTAAGAAAGGTAAGCTTAAGCGTAATCGGGTAAAAAGAGATTTTGGTTAGGTTCGACCATCTCCGAAAATTTAGCTTAATGCTTGGTCGAACACTACAATCAAATGAATTTGATTAACTTTTTTCAATTTACGTTACATTTTTCTTGTTCCAAAAACTACGGAAATCAGAGCATTCCTTACTTCAAAACAACACTTCTAAAAATAACTACTATTATTTGGTTTCCGCTACTATATAGGTTTACAATTCTGAGAGAACGGAAACCAAATAAGTTCCAAATTTAGTTTTTGGAACATGGTAACTGCGACCTATGATGTTAGAATGTCCTTATTTTCAGAGCTTCCATATAATACTCGTATAATCGCGAACTTATTATTCAAATAGATTAAAATTAATAAGCATTCAAAAATTTGTTGTCATTGAATTGCAATTCAAAAATTTAAGAATTTTTAATTTTAACTTAAGTATATTGCGATATATACTATATACCTTACAATATAAATTACAATTATAAATTCTAGAATTTTTATTAGTTTTTAATAAAATTTTTAAAGTCTTAAAAAGTTTAAATTAACATTGAAATATTACAACGTGTTTGAATAATTAAATAGTGAGTGTTCGAAATTAATTTAAATTAATTTATTTTTAACTAAATTGCTATTTTCGATTTGATCATATACGTTGTTTGAGTTTTACACTTGTAAAACTTTATGTTAAAGAACCAAAATGACCCTTGGTAATTATAATTTAACATAGGTTGATAGAAAAAGCAACATAACAAAAAGCACGGGCTACCCGAACGAAATGTCGAAAAGTTGATCTTAAAGATGTCTTATGCGCAATTTACATCTGCAAAAAACATGAGACACAACTTATAAAATTGTTCAAGTACAAAAAGGAAAAAACGACTTCTGCAAAAAAAAATCGACATCTGTAAGCTGAGAAACGAACCGAAAAATGAAGATGTCGATATCACATTTGATGGTTTAGGTTGGTGAATCTCTACATCTTTTATTATAAACAAACGACGATACACTTTAAAATTGGAAAAATATAAAATATTATGATGACTAAATTTCACTGTAAAAAAATTTATAGAATCCAGAGACGAAGCGTTCATATATAATAAATATATTTAATATATATACTTATGAAAATATTAAATAATTTAATTAACGTTAATAATACCGACTTCCCACAATGAAATATTTACTATCAGTATTTTGTTACTGTGAAACCAGAAAGAGACAAAAATACTAAATTACTTTAGAGTGACAAAGCCAATCGTTTTTTTTTTTTTTTTTTTTTTTTGTTGTAACAAAAAAAAACAAAATAGAAAAAAAAAACAAAAACGGTTGTCTTTGCCACTCTAAAGTAATTTAGTATTTTTTCTCCTGCTGGTTTTACAGTAAGAAAAATACTGACAGTAAATTTTTCATTGTGAGTAGACGGCGTAACTCATATTACAAAATGTATACTATTCATACAACACCTTATACTATATAGTTACGCAATATAATAAACTCGAAACAGCAAATATATCTACAGGGTGGCGCATATAAGTAACGTTATAATTTAATTAGTGAATAAATTTTTTTTAGAATTAACTTTGAAAAACTTGGGAAATTTATGATGGAAAAACTCAGCACAGAACAAAGAAAGTTTTTCAATTTTATTTTGAAATTCAGCATTCGATTATTTAGACGAAATTTCTTTCATGTTCGAAATGCATCTAGCGCTCCAACAATTTACTGATTGATTCAGCATTTTCGGCAACGAGGGGCTGTCTGGGATCTTTCACGTGATGCAAACATTGAGGAAAACCCAGAAACGTCCACCAGGCAATGTTCTCAGTAGTTGGTGATGTCTAGGCGGTCTTTTCAAAGAACTTTACATCAGTTATACCTTTTCTCATATAAGATTTAATTGGTTCATGAGTTAAAACCAAATGATACACAAATACACTTTCAATGTAGTCGCCGTTTTCAAGAATTGTGCCTAGAAAACAACGAGTTTATTCACAAACTCATAATGAGTGATGATTATTCTTGCACTCAAAATGCAAGAATAATTGTTGAAAATCAAATGCATCCACATAGATGCACAGTATGGTGTGGTGTAACTTCAGAAAGGATCATTGGCCCATATTTTTTCGAAAACGACGAACAAGTTGCGGTTAATGTGAATGGCATCCATTACCGGGTAATGATTGAACATTTTTTAAGGCCATAGAGGTAGAAGTTTAAGAGATAATATCGGTTTTTCTGATTTACTAAAGGGTAAGGTATATGCCATTAAGCCAAGCCCATTCAACAGCTAAAAAATGTTCTGGAAAGAACAGGTCAGGTCAAAGGTAACAATGACCACCATTTGAAAGATATTATCCACAAAACATAATATAAACATACATATTTCAAAACTATAATTTAAATTTTAATAAACGTTAAATAAAACCAGAAAGAAAAATTGTTTATAAGATAAATCATAACGTTACTTATGCGCTACCCTTTATTAATAGTTCATATATAAAAATTTGTATAGAAAGAATGCACTAGAATAATTCATTCCTACAATCTTATTTTACTCTCGTGACACTGTCGCGAACCATATAGAACAAATAATAAGTTCATAACTTCATATGATTCATTATTTTTAATTTTTTTATCCAATTAGGATTTTTGAAATGAGACAGCCTACACCTTATTTATTCGAAATAAGATGAAACAAAAGTTAAGAAGAAAATAGGGTGTTATTATATTTCCCAGTGGATATTTATAGATGGTTATAGTGTCAATTATTATAGTTAAATTTATAGTCACATTTTTAGAAAATATAACAAAAAAAAATCAATTTTAAATTATGGAAGACCAAAACCAAATTTAAAAATTAGAAATATCATTCATCGATATTTTTAAACCAGATATTTTTTAAATTAGTTTTATGAAAATTAGTGTTTTGATAATAATTGGGCGAAGCAGAATTGATAATGTCATGGACTTTATTTTATTCCTAATTCTATCATACAAATGAAAAGAATGAAAACCGGCAATTATTAAAATGCATAGTTGACGCAAGTTTCCTTATTGCATACTGGAAACTGGTTTTTAATGATTGATATTTGATTCTATGAATCTTATGCTAAAACGAAATAATATTTTCAATAAGGTTAAAAAAGTAAAAGCTGTGACGGTACCGCGGTCTTATCGAGAACTTATTCAACGAGATTATTAATTACATCCACTACTTTGCTCATTAAAGCAGCTTAACTAAGGGTAAGATTCGAATTTAAAATTAGACGTGCTTTCGTTCCTAAAATGTCACGCTTCGTCCCTGATCATATTGAATTTTTCGAAAAAAAAACAATTTATTTTGAAAGTGAAATCGAGGAATAAATTGCCGGTTAGAATATATATATAGTTTTGTAGATTATAAAAATATACAAAAAACATGTATGCAAATCCTAAAAATGCGACAATTTTGATTAAACAAACGAGGTTATATTTTCATTTGAAAATGTCAAAATAAATGATATAAGACTATAAACAAAAAAAAATTAAAAAAACTGTTTTATTTCTTTCTCATATTTTCCATAGTATTTTATTTCTCATGCTATCTCTATTAAATATCTGCATCTTAAAAATATCGTTGATATTTTGCGACACAAAAATTAATAAAATAAAATTTAAAACAAAAAAATTATAAAGAATAAAAACAAATTAAAAACATTTTTTACTCTGTTTTTATTCTTTATAATTTTTTTGTTCCGCAAACGAGTGATTTGCTTGGTAAATCTTATTACATGATTTAGATATGTTGATTTGATTGGTTGGTATGCGGCTAAAATACCCTACGCACGTGCCGCACACATTCAGCTGCCTTAAGTACTTTTCATACCAACGACTTCGACTTTCGACTTTGCAAAACATTTAAATTCCACAAGTACAAAGCATTGATATATTCATACCGACGGCGTCGACTTTGACTTTGTCAAAATAATCGATTGACATTTCAAAATGAATGAAGTTGCTTTGTACAACTTTAAATTGGCAAAGTCGAGATGTGGAACGTATTGCACTTGCTTTGCAGCTAACTTCATTGCACTGTATTTTTATTTTCTTAGATTTATCACATAAAACTAATTAATTTTATAACTATTTTGATTTATTTCAATAAAACTTGACATTGTTAATCGAATCAATCTAAGTTTTATAGTTTAAATGCTTTTTAAAATAATTTCAATTACGAAGTCCAAAGTCGAAGTCGTCGGTATGAAAAGTACTTAAGCGTGCATAACCAAGGTAGATAAATAATTAAGTTTTAATAAATAACACTGGGTCGAAGCATCCAAGCAGTCTTGATATTTAAGTAGTCGCTAATTAAAAAACGTATTAGTTTACTTCGTCCAGCCCCGCAACAGTATTCAGTAGACCCATATGTGCTTTAAAACCTTTTGGTACAGTAACAATTTGTTTTGTACGGACAATCCAGAGCTTTTTCACAGCAGCAACGACCATTATTGGTCAGGATGTACAGGGTTCAAAGCCCAACGGAGGGGGAGTAAAGGGATATTTCATCAATTGATTGCGATCGGTTAAAGAAACTGCGAAAGAGTTGGGACGGCTTCGGCCACAAAACAGATGACATAAACTAACTTGGATTCTATTGGGTTCATTGGTAAATTTCTGTACACATTCGATTTAGATGTGTTTATTTTCTTACGTTATTGTTCAAGGCAGTGATTTTATACTCATGGTCAGTTACAGGATTCATCAGCGCTTTAATTTCTGAGAAGTTAGTTGCTTCTATGATGTTTGGTGTTTCAGCTCTTAGAGTTTTGGAGAGAATTCTGCTTTCTATTCTTGTTTCTTATGTTTGGCTTATTTTTCTTAAAAAAATCCATTTAGTTTTCCTTTCTAAATTTTCCAGTTCGGTATTTAAATCTTTTTTTCTTCAATTCTTTCAACATTCATCCTCTGAAAAATCATTTTACTTTGTTTTTATATTCATTTTGGATAATATGGCTTCTATTTCTCGTAATTTCTGGTTTAGTTCTGGTATGATGACTATTTAAAATAGGTTTGATCTACTAATGAGTTGTTTTTCCTACTTTTGGAATCTGAATTTATTCCTGATTACCCTAAATCCATAGGATTTAGGGTACTTCGTCACGTTCTGGAGCCGATCCTAAATGGGTAGAGAAGAGATCTCTGAGACGAGAGTATTTGGTATACGCGCGTAGGTTGCTGCTGGAGACTTATTGGGGTAAAGGACAACTTGTCGTTTTCTGGTTGCCTAGAATAATACGACGAGCAACCTTGGGATCGAAACCAATGGAGCCAGATTCGGTACTTGGCCTTTAAAGACGTTTATTATTTATCTGTCTAAAGGTTCAGAGTATTTTAGTCCTATGTTTAAGTCATATCCCTTACAAAGGTTATATTAAAATGACATCGTCTTTACATCACAAATATATAAATTTACCGGATTCGTGCATTCCAGAATTCAGATGATCTAAAATCTGTTACGCAGTGAGCAAAAGTTGATGAAGAAACCGAAACTAAAGCAATCAAGAACATAACGTCATTACTGTGATGCAAATATTCTGCTTACACATTGTCTCAACAAGAAAACTAAAATATATAGTTATGATTTCATTTTAAGCTATTAAATATAGTTTTAATGTCTTACCAAAGTCGAGGTTTTAAAAGACACAACACCATTAAAACAAGTTTCGTTACCTAATTCAATAAAAACGAATTTTATTCCACTCTTTACTATATTTGAAAACTATGACCTTACACTTTGCGCTTAAGGCACTATGTCGTGACATAAAATTTATCAAAACATAATTAAATTTCAGTTACGACACTGGCTGTTAAAGTATTTTTAATATTACCTACAAACCATCCTCTAACACCCATTCGAAGAATTACAAAGTGATTAGATAAAGATACACAAAATAATGTCGATATACCAAACCCTGACAACCCTGTGAAAGTTTCGAAAGAGCTTCGGCTCTAAGTAGATTACATATGTATAGAATAAAATCAATACAATCAAAATAGAGCACAAATGTCAATATTATTGTACTGCCCATTGATAGATAATAGATTGCATATAAACCGGTAAAAAATAACAAAAATTTACGTTATGTAAATGAGTTTGAGCTTACCGATTATTTCGAACACCAAAACATCACTTAAAACTATCAAAATATCAGAAACTTAACACAAAATAAATTTCTCATCTGAATGATTAATTAATTGACACTTATTTAATAAATATAATTTAATTAATAAAACCTATTTAAAATAATATTTAAAACACGATTGACACAAACAAAAAATTTGACAAATCAGCTGTTTATCAATGTACACGAGTACAAAAATAATTTTTTCTCATTTAACGTGACATCTATCGATGACTAGCACAAACACTTTAGTAGCCATTCAATATTGATTTGAAATTTCTTATATGCAAATGGATGATAAGAATTTAAACAAAGAATGAGATAAATTTAAGATATACATTTAGTTTTATGTTAAATAGTGGTGTGAACGGTTCGAAAATAAATAGTGTTTGCTGTAAACATTTAAAATAATCAGTGTCATAATGAAAATAATCAAGTTTTTAATTGTTTTGTTTTTATTCTATCAATCAATCAACACATTACAATTCAACGGTAATTCAACGTGGAAAGGTAAATAATCAAAATGTTAACACTGTGTATGCATCGTTTTTTTATCATTGTATTTCCGCAATTCGAGCAATTCATAATATAATTTAAAGCTTATCTACGAATATTTATCAAATACATGTGATGGTCGTTTCATTTCAGATTTTAAGAATTGTAAAGAATTCGATGTAAGTGATGGCTACAATTATCGACAATATTTTCGAATTGATGAGTTTACACAAAGAGCGGCAGCCGAAGTAGATAATACCACAATGATTAATATCGAAATAGCTGTAATAGCTATTCGTGATGCTCATATATTATTAACACCGTCGGCGGAACCAACCAATGAAACGTCATTGTATGAAATTGTTTTAGGCGCAGGGAGTAATACATTTTCGGAAATTCGACGATTTAGAAAATTGAAACCATTAAAAACTAAAACTACAACAAACATCCTGTCAGTAATACGCCCAATTCCAATTAATATCGTGTACAAACGATTGGGTGAAACCGGCCGATTACAAATATTTACAAATGGTGAACCATTTCCATTACTCTCATACGACGATCCATCGATAGTTGACATAAAATATATTAGTTTTACGTCGTGGATGTCGGCCGAAGCCAAATGGTTTTATGATTGTGAACCAAGCGACAGCTCGAGTACAAATAGTTTAGCTCCAGAAGAAAAAAATTTAACAGCCATGCAACAATTGAGAGACAAATTTTGGCTTTTATCCCAATTTCATGTCGATGAGCCGCAAACTACAACTGAAGTAACGATTGCCATTAAAACGAATCAAATTGATTACATAGTGCAGGACAATATGTTTACGCTCCATGGAGTATTTAATTTAAAATGGTATGATTTTCGAAATGTATGGGATCCCGAGGAATTCGATAACATTACAATGTATCGCGGATACGTACCAATTTGGTATCCATATTTAAGTTTAATCAAGTAAGTATCAAGTGTAACACAAAGTGTAATAAATAATTGCTTCGATTTATTTATTTTTTAGTGGAATAACAAAAGATACTGATATCGACACGGGATTTCGATACATCCTTTACCACAATGGAACTGTTCAAGCTATATCGAAACCACTCGTAATAAATTCGTGGTGTTTATCTTCCTACCGAAAATATTCATGGCCAAACGATGATCATTACTGCCGCATTAAAATTGGAACACGTAACAAATTTGTAAATTTCGATTATACAAAATATCAAGACTATGAAGCGGCAGGTGACAGTGGAAAATGGCGTATTCGTTATGTGAGGCATTACACTGATACGTCAAATTTGGCATTCCTCCATCAAAGCAAAAACAATTCAACGAACGACAACGATGATAAAAACTCGTACGCAGTTACCGTGGAATTTGAACGAAATCAAAATTTTTATGGAAAATTATTTTTTACTCCTTTAATCGCTTCCCTGGTACTAATTTCATTATCATTCTGGATTGAACATCCCCATCGGTGTGGCCTTAGCTTACTCGCTATCGTCATTCAAATTTGTGTGTTTTTAACGATGAGTCAATTTGCGCCACACGATTATGTGCCAACAATAGTCCGTTATTATCATTTTGGAATGTATTTTTCATGGTTCAGTGTAGTTTTTATGATAATTTCACTGTGGTATACTAAACATCCGCCAGAAAATCCACCACATTTATGGATTATTGACTTAATCGATAGTCCGGTGCTCCGAAATATACTTGCATTGGGTGTTCTCGAATCGAAAGATGATGTTAATGGTCAACAATTGCCATGGATTCAGCTAACCAGAATTTTTGATCGTATACTATTCGTATTGGTCGTAATGTTTATCTTGATTGTACTTAATCGTGGCTATTAAATTTTTTAGCCACGTTTTTTTATTTTTATTTTTTTATCCATAAATGATTGTATCAAGTTATTTCTAATAAATCGCTTTGAAAATACTTACAGGAAGTTTTATTATTTATTCAATACCTCTCGGCTGGGTGCCATTGCAATGCGATGGATATGGCACAAATTAGTACCATGCTTCAAACTTTTATTTTTTTTACTGGAAACAGTGTAACGAAGTATTATATTACAAGTGAAGTACGAAATACTTGTGTGCGCTTTGGCAGAACCAACTTCAGAGAAAAATAAATAAATATTTGTCTGTTTAGATTTTCGATATGTCATTTTTAGGTGGCCAACTACGATTTTAATTAAATTTATTCTGTTACATTTGGTCTCTCTTCTATGATGAAAATTAAAATCAAAAATTATTGCATCAAAAAAATGAAAAAAATTAAACATCGATCTTGGATGTGCATAGATTATCCATTTTGCGAAAAGTTTGTTTATATTCGTCCCTAACACAAATTTTTCTTATCTCTTAACTTTGTACTTTAATATTTGCTCTACGATTTTGTTGAATCCAGTATACAAAATTTATCGTATTTGGTCATAGACGTATAAGAGATATAGACCGGTTTCAAATATTTTTTCCATAGTAAATCTTCTATTTCACGTGTGATCGGTTGGAGAGGGACGGATATCTAAAAAATTGTATGTCTTATTCAACAATTTGAAAAAAAAAAAAAAAAAAAAATTTTTTCGCCAATTCAAAACAAAGCTTGGCTTGGATTTGTTCTTTTTGTAGAAAAAACAGTGATAAAATTAATTAAAACTTATTAAAATTAATAAATTTGTGTTAATAAATCATAAACTCTATACTATCGTGTATCAAAATTAAAAAAAAACTTGAAAAAATGAAGTGTTTGGTGAAAAATTGTCGGAATTCTAAACTCAATAAAGAAGAAGGAATTTCGTTTCATAAGTAAGTTAATTACTAAATTAGATTAAATATAATATATGTTGTGATTGTAATCTAGTGATTAATGAAAGACAATATTAAGTTTTAATTCATAAATATTAAAAATTTTAAGAAATAATAATGCTATTTTTGTGGTCCCTAAAATCGTAGTATACTGTACACTTTCATTTTTTGTTTACAGTCCCTTCTTTTGAATGTAGTGTACTATTCCAGGACCGAATTGTATAATTAGTTCGGAAAAACGCCGTTAAATTACCCACTAATTTTATGATTTTCAAAATATAATACATACGGAGTTTTGTCATATAAAATCATATAAAATTAATATAAAATGCATGATGTGTTTATGTCCTGAATGTACAGGGTCATGAAGCTCATTAGCACTTCGTTTATATGTTGAGCTTTTGTCTAAGGAAATGACTACTGTTCATTTTTTTCTAAATTTGTAGCTATAATGTAAATAATATTTCTTTCTTTTTAGGTTACCAAAATGTAATAAAACGAAAGAACTGTGGTTAAACATGTTAAGTCTTGACCAACCAGAACCTTTAAGTAGCTATAGTATAGTTTGCTCGGAACATTTTGACAATAGTTGCTTCATGCCAAAGCTCTGTGCAACTGCCAAAACATTTTTGAAGAAATCGGCGGTTCCCACAATATTTATCGGTGGAAAGCAGAAGGAAATTACAAATGGAACTAATAATAATTTTAACAAAGTAGCACGCTCAGAAGGTAATGTAAAACAAAAACTTTTTAATATTGATAGCTGTCTAACTCAATTCGAATCAGTGGGCCATTGTTTAGATACTGATATTGATTACACTATTAACGATATTGCTGCAAATTACGAAATACCTCTTTCTTATAATGATAATATCGGTGAAATTCATCCTGGCTTAAATACAATAAACTTAAATTTTAATGAAGACCACGATTATTCATCAAATGCAGCATATAACGTTCACCTTGATCACAAAAGTTCCAATGTTGCAAATAGTAATTCTAACCCATATGTCTTTAGTTTAGAAACTAGTATCCCATTGTCATCCATTGACGAACAACCTGAATTCAATATAGAGTCTAATAATATTCAAGATAATCCCGTAATTGTTTCTTGTCTGCGGCAATATGACATTTCAGATTTATATAAAAGCCCTTCACATAATCCTCAAAAAATACCCATTTCTTGTTTTGGTAGTGGAAGCAGTGTTGCTAGTAGTGATAGTAGTAATTATTCTGTAGAAAAAATTCTAAATAGGCCTCCTAATTATACAAATTTTAATAAAATCACCATTAAACGGGCATTGGAATCTTCTGAAGCTGAACTTTCTACAAGTCCCAGAAATAAGTTAGGCAAGCAGAAATTAAAGTTTTTAAGGGAAAAATATAAAAATTTAAATAGAAAAAATAAAACTTTAGCTCAAACCATTCATAGGCAAAAAAAGAAGATTTTAAATTTAGGGGATTTAGTAGATGAGTTAGAGAAAAAAAACTTATTATCTTCTTGTGAAAAGGATACAATTTTAAATGTAACTGATCCCAATTTGTCTTTTATCAATAGGTACAAAGACAAAATTTCTAATAAAAAAGTAGCAAGGATGTATCCAGAAGATATTAAGAAATTTGCGTTAAATTTAAATTATTATTCCCCAAAAGCATATGACTATGTTCGTAAGCAATTTAAAAATTGTTTACCCCATCCCCGAACTCTTGCTAACTAGTATAAAGTGGTTGATGGCCTACCAGGTTTTACATCTGAATCGTTTCATACGATCGAACTACTTGTCCGTTCGAAAAAGGAAAAAGGTGAGCACGTTGTAGGAAACGTATGTATTGATGAAATGTACATCCACCCTAAGTATGAATACGATTTCAATAAAAAGAAAATATGGGGTTGTGTAGAGTTTGAAGGTAGTGACCCAAACAATCACACTTTAGCTACTCAAGTGATTGTGTTTATGCTTGTTTGCTGTAATAGTTCTTGGAAAATCCCAATTGGTTATTTTCCTATTTGTAGTTTAACCTCTCAACAAAAAAAAAGTCTCATTGAATGTTGTTTGCGTTTACTTCATGATGTTGGGGTTGTAATTGTTGGAGTGACTACAAACTTTACTGTAGCAAAAGAATTAGGTTGTGATATTTCTACTTCAAACATGAACCTTGCTTTTCATTTACTCGAAATATCTCATCAATTTTTAATTTTTTTTGATCCCTGTCATATGTTTAAATTAGTGAGGAATGTTTTAGCTAGTAAAGGCCCTTTTATAGATAGTGAAGGCAAAATAATTTCATGGCATTTTTTGGAAGAACTCCATAAAATTCAGACCCAGGAAGGTTTTCATCTGGCAAATAAATTACGTAAGGCTCACATCTATTTTACTAACCAAAAAATGAAAGTTAATTTGGCTGTTCAAACATTAAGTAATTCCGTAGCAAGTGCTTTAGAATTTTGTGATAGTACCCTCAAATTGGCTCAATTTGAAGGATGCAGCGGAACTATCAAATTTATTAGAATAATAAATAATTCATTTGATATTTTAAATAGCAAAAAATTTCAAGACTACGGTTTTAAAAAGCCAGTAAGCAGTAATAATTTTATATTTGTTCTAAATACTATTAAAACAACAATAGAATATTTATCTGAACTAAAATTTTTGTCCGATGATACTAAAATTATAAATTCAAGAAATAGAACTGGATTTCTTGGAATAATTGGTTGTCTTAATAATATCCAAGCCCTTCACGACAACTACTTAAAAACTCATGTCCTAAAATATATCTCTTATTACAAATTTAGCCAAGACCATGTGGAACTTTTTTTCTCAGTAATACGTTCACGATTAGGAAGAAATACTAATCCTACTTTAAAGCAATTTATTACTGCTTACAAACGAATTTTAACTCATGTCCAACTAGGACAGACTGTAGGCAATTGCATTCCACAAACTGAAATTTCCATTTTAAACGTTTCAAATTTTAATTCCGATATGCTCATTAATTCTTCAATAAATAGGTTGGCTATGGTGCAATCTTCTTCATCACCTGATGATGTTCAACTTGATCCCGAAAGCCCCGATAGTGATGGTGTTTATAATACAGATGACTTTCTTGGGTATCCAATAATTTTGAGTGAGTTTTCCATTAATGTCATTGAATACATTGGAGGATTCGTAGTTCGCTTTCTTTTTAAAAAACTTCATTGTGAGGACTGTTGTAAATTAATACAACAAACCAATTCAAGAGCTTCATTGATAAATTTGAAAAATAATGGTGGCCTTTTCACACCTTCGCCATCAGTATTAAAAATTTGCAAATATTCTGAAGCAATAATCAAACGGGAACTCAAAATCGCCGATTATAGAAATATCACCAAAATCCATTCAAGCTTAAAATTCTTTAAAAAGATATGTTATAATGTTCATCATAATCTTCTTGATGAAAATATTTTTACCGACAATTTAGAATTTCAATATAGCCATTCTCAAGAACATTTACATTTATTATCTCAGTCCATTATAGAAAAATATTACGATATTCGGTTAAATTTCTTTTGCAACGAAAAATCTGCAAAGCTATCAAAAAGGAACAAATTTGTCTCATTACTCCATTTCCATGGCATGTAGGCTAAAATCTCAAATTCCCCTATTTTTCTAGTTTCAATCTAAGTGGATTAGACCTACTGGGGATACCACACTAAAAAAAATGCGCTAAGTACTCTTCCTCTTGGGAAGTGTGGAAATGAGTACACTCAAGTAAACTATAGTCCTAAAAAGAAACCTTAAAACTTTTTTTAATATTAAAATACATATATCTACTAAAATATCTAATTGCCATACCATCACAAAAAAAAATTATTAAATTTATTTTTTATTTAGCAACCAACTTCATTATAATCAAATAGTAAATTTCTAATTGCGGCCCTGGTATTATTATAGTCTTTCTCTTTTACCCTTGAAAATTTCTTCACTTGACGTTTACTTGGTTCTTGTCTAAATCTCTTATACGTCTATGTATTTGGTCCTTTCCAATTTTTTATTTCACTTTTAGACCTTTCATTATTTTTTGGAATGGCACAAATCTTGTCCTTTCGGATAACGGTCATATCGCGTTCTTTGCAATCAAAGTTGCTACCAAGCATGATCATATGTTACTATATTACCCGTGGTATTATGTACGGCACATCGATACTACATTTTAAATATCCCAGTTATCCTTTTGTAATTTTCTCTTTTCACACATGATCTTTCAATAGTGTGTTGAATCTTAACCACCGTTTCGCCTGAATGTGGGTGCATCGATGTAATTGTTGTCACATGGACGTAGTTATGGAGTTGTATTGGAATGTCATGTGAACGCGGTAAACGAATAAAACAGTAGTCTTGAGCATTAACCAGCGAGGCTGTAAGAATCTGTAACGGAACCTTACGGAATTGAACAAAGAGATTTTTTACAGAAAATTTGACAGTACAACCACCGATCTGTAACGCAATATGCGAATTACAATAAACTTTAACCTACAAAAGTTCAAACTTATTTGTGAAGTGTGTGTACAAAGCGAAAATAAATTTTATTATTTTCCGGCAATATAATATTTTATCACATTACACAACTAATAATATATTATATTATGTATTTAAAAAGTAAATATAATAATAGATACAATATTAAAATTTAAATAATTAAATATTTACATACTAATAACCAATCTGAAACTATTAACTACACGCAACTGTTTGACATTTCTTTCAGTTTGTGCGATAATTTTCGCTCGTTACAGAATTGTTACGTGACAGTTCAAATTTAACGAAACTGAACAAAACTTTCTTAAAGAGCCGCTGGTCATAAATTGTCGCATTCTTACGGAAATTTCTTACAGACTCGCTGGTTAATGCTTTGGACAGATACTCAACAAGACACCACGAAAGACTTACGAAAGGTGCCAATTTCACAGAATCAAACAACTACTAAACGAATCATTTGAAGTTTTCCTACAAAAATTAAGAAGACAAGTTAAAAAATGTAGTTATACGAACCAAATGCAGTGGATTAGTTTGTAATGGACCAAATTGTTCTGGGCATAAATTCGAATGCAACATGTCAAAAAGTATGGGTAGAGGACGAGTTATTATTAGAAAAAGCATGAAAATTTGCAGAGCAGCTGAAAGAGTCAACAAACAAAAGAAAATTTTAGAATAAATAGTGATCCAAAACTTTATTGGTATGGTCAAACTAGCGATATTAAAAATTTTGTGGAACGATGTGCAGTGTGTCAAGACTTAATCAACGAATCAACGTGAACTAATGAGACAAGTACCAAATTATCCTTTTCAAATTAAAATTACCTTAAATTTTTAATTTAAGGTAATCGCTCTTAGTAGTACTAAAAAGCCAAATTGCTTAAATACTGAATAAAATGTTTTTGCAGCGCTTTTCCCTTTTTTATAGTAAAAAGAGGGAAATATCTGAAGAAATACGCTATCACATAGCGTATTTCTTCAGATATTTCCCTCATGTTCAAATCAATACAACTTTGTATACAAGCATGGAATTATAAAACTATCTTAAACAATGGTAGTTAGAATGTCACCTTTTAAGCACATGTACATTTGAGATCATCGGGTGAGTGTTGCTCGATTTATGTAGGCATCAAGACCAATCACCATCAGTGGCAAAAATCGAGGAAACTTTTTTTTATACCTTATATTATCAAACAAACTTCACATTTCAGATCAGTCATTTTTGGAAACTCAAGTTCGAACAAATATAGCGCCATAACAATCTTACGAATATATTTATTAATTTATATCTTCCGCGATTTGTCGAAAGTATAAAATGGGGCAAATTCACATTTCTATATAGGAAGACTACGTATCGAGTACATTAAAAACGCGTTTAAGCACTTTCGATGCGATCTGAATAGTTATCATAAAACGGATTCTAAATAAAAGATAAACAGTCGCCAAATTGTTGTATATTTAAGTTTATATTCATTAATAGATGTCGTTGTTGTGATTTAATCAATTATGTCAAAACTTGGTAACAAGTTTATTATTAGTTGCTTTCCAATCGACCACCGCAAGCACTTGCCAGTGCTTCGGTGTGTGTCTTTGCTAAAATTGAACTACTCGCAACTGCTCTAGCTATTTTTCATGTATGTTAGACACAGTTACGCATCGTTTTATCACTAGGTGGTTCTGTATTGACCCGCTTAGCAATTAAAAATTTCAATAAGACCATTTTTAAATAATTATCTTAGCAAAGGCACGAACCGAAGTACTTGCAAGTGCTTGCGGTTAGTCGATTAGAAAGCAACTATTATAAAAAATTTGTATAATAATAAAAAGTACAGCCAGGAAGGTGGTGTGGTTTTGAGAAACAGTCTTTCTTTATTATTAAAATATAAAAACCTGGAACATCCAGTCATATAACATGGTGTCAGAATAAAAAAGTATAATTTAAATAAAGCTTAATTACAGTAAAGTCGAAAACGCTAAATAATTAAAAATAAAATTAAAGAAAATGTACATAAAAAAAATGTTTACAACAAATTGGGGTTATGTCTCCTTTAAAGTATGACAAAGATTGGAAAATTTGGCTAATTCTTTCGTCTGAGCTAATGATTTTAAAAAATTTGATTGTAATTAGAAATCCGCACTGCACTTACAGTATATTGGCGACAAATATATTGAAATTGATAATTCATTTAAGCTTGGTAACATGTGCTTTTAGCATGTATGTTCTTAAACTATTTGGCACCATTTTTCTTTGCCCCAAAAATACTTGGCACTTCTTCGCAAAAAATATTGTCTTTATATTCCCAAAATGATTTTATTTCATCTTTAAGTTTATTTTATTGTCCAAAGCATATTGCCTTGCCAAAAGCGATATGTTCCGAAAATATTTGGCCAAAAACTGCATGAATGTGATACTTTTAAGTAAATCATAGGAGCGAGAAAACAAGACTTTTAGGATGAAAGGATACAATTTTCTATCCAGCCCCAGGGCCGATATCTTCGGCGTGTGAATGAGAGACAAAGCCTTGAGGGACTATAAGAAACTATTTGATTAAGTAAGTGATAAAAGTGACGTGATTTTAGGGGGTGATATCAATGCTCATTCAAGGGTGTGAAAGTAATGATGCATGTAGAAACTTGTTGTCTATGAACTCGTTCTGGATTCCGATGTAATCTTGAATGATGGAAGGCCAACAAGAATGGAAAATGTTCGGGTCAGAGCCAGTGCGATAGACATTACTCTAATGTCTAGCGTATTGGCCGGGCAAATCTCTTGGAATGTAGAGAATTTAGGCGGTGATCATTATATGATCGAAGCATATATAGGTGTTGTTAATGTGGTTTTCCAAGCCAACGTTATCATGAATCAATTTTTTGTACACAAAGCTCAATGAAAAGAAAAGTGAATGGGTGGTGGAACAGAGAGATCCAGTATTTGTATGAAATGAAACTCTTTATAGAGATTGTAGATATTTGTATGATCGAGCGAATGGAAGGTAGTAAAGGCTATATATAAAGACAAAAGGAAAAGTTGGCGGGACTATGTGTCTCAAATGACATATCGAAAGACAACCAAGGATGAATGAGATAAATTTAACAGAGTGAGAGGTCATAGAGCACAAGGTAAAAATGAGATGGGAAAGAAAATGGAAATCAATTTTTATGAATGATGGTGAATGTTCCAAATAATTTAGGTGACTTTATTGAATGTATAAACCCTGATAATGTTAGACAAAATTCAAATGACAAGTGTGTTGAATTTGAATGGGATTCTTGCGGGTTTAAGAAGCCTCAAAGTATTCGACCCCAGGAACTAATTGAGTGACTTATAGATTGATTGCAAATTTATATTTTTGAAGAAAAGATAACTTTCCCAAATTGGGGAATAGTATGATGAAAGAAAATTTAAAAATTCTCGAATGCAAGTAATTTATTGCCATAAATTTTGGAGATACGACAAAAGCTTGGATGAATAAACTATCAGTTAAGAGAGAATTTGAATGCAAATGAATTATTTTGCACATTTGAAATGTATATAGATGCTAGTGAAAGCGATAGTGAGTGTAAGAATTTGCATTCCAGCACTAAAAAATTAGAAAATCTTGAGAATAAATGATAGCATCTGTATAATGAATGCGGAGCTGATTAGGGTTATGAAAAGAAGTCAAGTTGGCAATGAATGAAGGAAGAAGGAGAGTTTTTTACCCTTTGACTCCCTGAGCGGATCAACTTTGATAAGCAGGGGAGGGGCTACTCAGGGCAATGTATATGTGAACAAGTTGTTTGAGTATAGGCTCGATCTTGTGGAGTGAAGTGGTTAATACAAAGGGACAGGTACCTTGTAGGTACCCTACAGGTCAAAGGTAATGAAAGAGCAGATATCAAGGCAAAAAAGAGTTGCATGATTGAGGAGAGGAATATGATTTTATGAATGCTAGAGACATATACTTAGTATGTTCCAGATGAATCTGTGGAGAAAATGATAGAGAGAATTTGTTGAAAATTGTCAAATAAAAGGCAAGAAGTACTCAAAGTACTAAGTACTCACTCAGAGACGCTCTGGAGTGGGTGGTACTAAATCAAGGAAATTGCAAGGAATGTCTGAATAAACAGTTTATTGTTTGAGTTCGGCCTATGTGATAAATGATCAGCAATGTTCAACTATAGCAATATATACTAATATATATATTTCTAGTAATAATACGCAACCCACTCCATTCTCACTTGCTTTTTTAGTCACCGCAAACTATTGCAAAATGGGTGATTGCTTAACAAGGTCCTTTAATCTTCATAAACAATTTTTATGTAGTGAAAGCCAACAAAAATCGAAATATTTTTTAATAATTGACGGAGCGGTTCATTGGTTTCCGCCATGTTGAATAAAAGTACAAGTCTTAAAATGCAAATTATTTGCAATAATTCTTTTTACAACCTAAACGAAATTTATCTTTTGTCTTAATATTTGTTTTTATCAATTAATTTTCACTATCAAAAAATTAAAAATTATCGCATACCCGCGATTGATAAGCGCACACATAATATAATAAAATGAAAACAAAAAAAATCGAAATAGTCGTACTAATTAATTAGCAAAAAAAAAACGTTAACAAAATAAAAAATTGCGATTGGTATAATGTGTCAATGAATATTGTGTTCGATAGTCAGTTTATGGTCAAAATTTGTCAAGAATCGGTGTACTGTATAAATAAACTTTTAATCGGTGGTGTACTACTTTAAGACCATAATGAGCGGGTTCTCAATAGTCATTAAATTTTTACAAAGGATATAGTATTCAAAATCGATCTGTGATAATGAATTTATTTAATGAATTAAAGAGACAATTTTTTTTTTTAAATAATGATTTTAATATTTGATATTAAAAAAATTTTAATTTTTTCAAGTTTTCTACCAATTGTGTTATTTTATAAAATTGAAATTAGAAAAAGTGTTGGTGTTGGCGGTGGCAGTGATATTAGTGATAAAAATCGTATAGCTAATGCAAAAGTGGATAGTATTAGCTATGACCAAGTTGATGAAATTTCCGACGTTAAAAATAGTAAAGATTATTATGATACAATAAATGAAGAAAGTTTTATAAATTTATATTTCAACGATAATAATGATAATGTCTACAAAGAAAATAATGAAAGTGAGAAAAAAGGAAGCGGATGTGTATTGGGCACAGCCGATAAATATTTAAATTGGTGGATTACGGAAAGTGGAAAAATTAATTGTAATTACACATGTAAGTTTTAGTACCGCGCACATATTTTAACAAAACCGTTGTCTAACAGGATGTTTAGTACTTGATTTTAATTTTTTTCTAATAATCATTTGACATATTGTTATATATAGTGATGAGGAAAAGAACAAGTGAAATCGATGAAAAATGTAAACTATTTAAAAAAAAAAATTAAAGTATCTACTGATAAGATAAGAATAATTAAACAACACAAAATATCATTATAAATTCTGTGTATTCTGTCGTAATTTGATTTATTTTTTGAAAATTCTAATCTGGTACCACTGCCAGTCCAATCAAATAATAGACGCTGATTTATTTTTAATTTGAACAAACTCAATTTCTTACAATCATCAAATATCTGATTGTTCTTTAATCTAAATGGCTAGCACTGTTAATTTTAGTCGTACTTTAATATATATTCCATTGTTTAATTGTTGGTGCGTGTTGGAAAATTTAATTGGTCATAGTATTTGTCGGGTGCAAGCTAGCATGTAGTTAATGAACAGCATTTTTAAATCGACCAATACAAAAAAATGGTCTACAGAAATTGTGACTTATTATAAATGGTAGAGGTCTGAGTTATTTCATGAAGGCATTTTTCATAATCTATATATTTACGAGAGATTTCTTTGTTTCCCGACCGCAATTTACGCTTGACCCTAACATTCTTGTTGGCTTTACTATTTGTGTGATCTACTTGTTGAATTGCATCAAGTTTGATGTGTCGTTTCCCCTAAAACACATTTTCTGCTGAACTTCCATTATCAACGATATCTTAATATAATTTTGGCCATTTTGACTTAGCATTTTAATAACAATTAGAAAATCTTCCTTGTTTGGACCTTCATAGTCAAGATGAATACGTTTGAAATTTTGTACTGGTTCTTCCCAGTGGTCTGTTTCTTCCGTTTTGGTCTTTTTTTTTGTTTTTGTTTATGAACCCTGCAATCTTTTCTGGGGCCGAAGCTCTTTCAACTCTTTAGCGGTTAATCTTTAACGTCCTGCCTTACGCCGTCACCAGCCAAATCGAGTATGCACGAATACATGTTTAATTTTCAAGCGATCTGCGCCCATGGATTCTGCACTCCAATAGGGGATCATAGTTGTGTTCTTCGTCATCACCGATCGTGATCAGGTGATGAAAAATCCCTTTTGCAACCCTCCCCCGTTGGAATTCGAATCCGGTCTCAAACACCACAGCTTTAACCACTGCACCAATTGCTCGGCCTTTCTGGTCTCTTTTTGTTTTTTTAACACACGAATTGCAACTTTTGAATATTTTATCAATATAGATGTTCCTCCGACAAACATATAGACGCACAAGTTTATTTATTTTGCATATACGTGTAAGGTGGTGTTTTATAGAATTTTACTTTGAATCTTTCCCACAATTACAACTCTACACCGTCGAAAAATTCTGCTGCAATAAATATGAGATTTATCGTCATTTATTTCACCATTGAGAAACAATTTTTTGAACTGGATCGTTGTCGCTCCCCTTATTAATAGTAACGAACTTATTCGTTTCTTGTTTGTGTGATTACGGCATCTGGATATCATCTCGCGGTCCTCGTCCTCTAATGCAACTTCTTTAATCGGTGCTTTTGAAAAATAATCGAGATGTTACTGTTTGTGATGTTCTAATTTGTACTGGAATTCTAAGAGAAACAATGCATAACGCAACACGTGTCTGGATTTCATCGAAGGTGATTTCTTCTCTAGTTAGAATAAGTGTGTCAACAGTTTTTTATTCGTAACGAGCCTAAACTTTTGTTCATAAGGCACATGTACAATCTTTTGACAGACTAATATATAGCTTGTGCTGCCAAATCTAATTGACTGTAGTTTTGGTCTGCAATATACAGTTAAAGATAAATGAACGCAACTGGTTTTTCTTCCCCTTGGATGATCTGTGACAATATGCCTACTATTCCAACTGAACACTAAACACTTGGATTCTGTATCATCTATCGCCTCGCGGTACTCGTCCTCTCTAATGTAACTTCTTTGATTTTCGATTTTTGGGATACATTTTTCCGTTTTCATGGGCATAATCATCATAATATTTTGAATTTTAGAGATTTTCGATTTGTGGCAAAAATTTCTTACTTTTCAAGGGTAACCATCACGAAATTTTGGATTTTGAAGATTTTCGATTTGTGGCATACATTTTTCAGTTTTCATGGGATTACCATAATAAAACCATGATGAAATTTTGGATCTTGAAAAATTGCGATTAGTATCTAACCATCATAAAATTTGGATCTTGGAAATTTGCAGATTTGAAAAGAAAGTTTTGTTTTTTTATAACACTACATAACCCCATTTTGCCATTTTATATAAACATTTTTAAGAAATCTGTCAAAGGCTTTGAGTAATGTGGAATAGAAAAGGTTTTGTAAATTAAATCCATTTAGACATGCTACAGAGCGAACAAATATTAAACTTCTTCAGCCGCTGATAGTAGTTTGACAACCAAAATTTATCAAAAGGGGTATGTTAGGGTCCACGCTGATCAATGGCGTTAAGTACTGGTGCGCCATCGTGATGATCTATGTATTATCGCGATGATTTATGTACGGGAAAAGAGCCTTGTACTTAAGCAAGATGTTTCACGTTTCTGTTAAAGGATAAATGAAAACGAATCCAAATAATATATATTTTATTGCCGTTAGTGACCAGCGAATCTGCGAGCGTGTATATTCTGGTTGCTGACTGATGTGTATGTATGTCTGTAGATGGTCATTATTCCTGCTACATTATTGGTTGGTGAGGTGTGGTTATTTATTTGCGAAACACACTCGTAGTTATGAATGCGTTCCTAGTCGCCATGCATCCAATTTCGCTAAATGCCATATCAATAAGTAATATGACAATTCGAAAGATATTCAGGCGAATTGTTCCTGTATTAATTATGTTTGTTTTTTTAATTATAATTAATCTGGAAGTTAATTATTTTAATTTTACTTTAGTTAACAGCCACTGTTTCTTTACCCAAAATTTGACACCAAAATTGGTTTTATCAGTTAAGGCGTTCTTTCGCAATTATAATAAATTGCTCGAATAAGAGCTTCGAGATGCGGTTTCCCCCCATCTCAAAATTCACCTCAATTTGATAATATTGCAAATAAGGCCTCAAAATTAAGAATAAATCTGATGCGTTTTTTGGGTCTATATACCTGCCACACCTGTTTTTGCAATCAAGGTTTACAATTTCGTTAACATCTTCAATTTGTTGTCGGTTGGTGTGCATCGGTGTGGTTATACCCGTCTTGAACCTCATTGTTTTGGTTTTTCTGAATTTATTCTTGAGACCGACTTTATTTGCTATATATAAGGTAGCTATCGTATTTTTTGCTGAAATGACTATTTTTGAATTTTCCACACAATCTTCAAACTCCCAATTTTTTACCAAATTCTTTAGGAAGATATGATTCGCTTGTTTTTTGAGGATTTTGGAAATTTTAGTTTCTTACCGCAGTTACCACCAAGTGTTTTTTGAATTTGGAAAATTTTAGCTTTGTGGATAATTTTCAATTGTAATGGGCTCAGTTTTATTGTGTTTTCTGATTTTTGGAAAATTATATTTGATAATTTTTACGGATTTTGGAAATTTTCAGTTTGTTTTATAACTTGCAGAATTTAAGTGTGCTAATCAGCGTACATTTTTTGAAATTTGGAAGTTTTCAATTTGTGGATAATTATTAGTTTTAATAAGCCAATCACCATTTTTTAGATTTTGAAATTTTCGTATTGTGACTGATAGTCACTGTTTTAATGAGCCAACCTTCATGAATTTTCTGAATTTCGATTTAAAGCTTGAAAATTAATTTTTAATGATACCATAATCAAAAGCTTTTACAATTTTACAACTCATGTTTTGCCATAAAAATAAGGCAAGGTGTTACACTAAAACACGATACCGTGGTCCGATTGTGAGTGATACCTTAATCAAAAGCTCTTAAAATTAGAACAAATCCTGGTTTGTCTGTTTTGACAGTTTTAATCAAGTATCAAGTATTTTCAGTGTATCCATTTTTTCACTAGTTCATATTTGTAACAAAATATTGTTTATGGATTTGGGTTGTTAACTCAGTAAATCAACCATTCAGTCGCCTTACAACTACAGGTCTTTTTGTAATAATCGATCAAATTTGTTGAGATAGATGTACATCTAAATTTTAATGTGTTTTTGAAAATTCACGGAATTACCCATTATATAATATTTTTACAAAGTCACAAGCCTCCGAATATATTAACTTTTAGAGCAGTTGTCACCTTCACCATAATATAAATTCCATAGTACTACCATGGTATGTTACCCCATTGACGTGCTAGATGTCGCTACTGGTATCATTTTAAAATAATCAAAATATTTTTATATGTATAATCGCCTAAATGTCAAATATTTATCCTAAATTTTCGACGATATTCTACCGACCCGACGTCTGGAACATCAATGGGTAAACTGTTTTTTTTATGATGGTAGTACTATGTGTATTTATATTATGCCTTCACGTAATGGTATTAAAATTTAAAATTTCTTTATTTATAAGATGCTTTTCGTATATTTTCGCCAAGGGATTGAATAGCAATACTTTATATTCCAACACTCTAAATCTTGCTATAAAAATACGGTTCGATCCCCCAGTTTCATTTTTTTCTAAATGATAACATCTAGAACTATGAATCAAGGGACGCTACTGATTTACATGAGTAATATGCACCAACACGTTTTGAATTAAATGCAGATAGCGATTTGATTAAAAGTAGTTCATAAAATATGAGTATATTATACTTCGAATTGACGTACATTCAAGTAAATCATAATATTTTTATAGACCCACATAAAATGCGCGATATGCACAACTTTATATTTTATTCGATCTACGTTAATTTGTAAATGCTATCTTATAATCGTGTTAAAAGCCACTTACCAATATAATTTGATCTGGATCATAATGAATGTAGGCGTGCCTAAAATAGATAGAAATAACATATTTTTTATTTCATTCATATTTACAATTGGGATTTCCAAAAAAAAAATTCAATCAAAATATTTTACAAAATTTAATCTGACTGTATTTTTATTTCAGCGACTGTATTGGATTTATCGGAAAAATTTCCAATGGAATCAAATTCCAACAATTTATTAAAACGATTATCAAATGTAACCGGAACAAATATACGGTTTTTATCGTTAGCCAATAATAATTTTAATGTGGTGCCAAGTCCAGTGCTACGACTATTTAATGAAACACTGGAATATTTATCATTGGCCAATAATCCATTGATAGGAGACGAAGGTATGTATAATTTTAAACTGTTTTCCAATATCTAATATTAAATTGTGATTATTTTTCAGAAAAGCCTTGGTCCATATTTCCAACTTTAAATCGGCTACGCGAATTAGATCTACGAAATTGTAGTTTACAATTTCTTTACGAAGATTCATTTGTATCGATGACTAATTTAACGAAATTATATTTATCCAATAATAAATTCAGCTTAATACCAATGGGCACATTTCAGCCACTAATCAATCTAATTCATTTAGATTTGTCATATATTGAAAATACAGCCACAACTGATGGATTTGCATGGCAAAACCCGTATACGATATATGCAGATGGTTTAAACATAGTGTTCGGTGCATTCGAAAGTTTAACCAAACTATTATTTCTCGATATGAGTTTTACAAAAGTAGCACCTGAAAGTGGTAATGCATTTAGTAAACTTTCGAAAAGTTTGCGACATTTGAGTTTATGCCATACCGGATTTCAAATCATACCGCCACGCATGTTTAGCAATACCAGTATAGCAATTTTAGATTTATCTGGAAATCCGATAATTGCATCAAATCTATTCAACACCTCGTTCCATGGACTAGAAAATAAATTAGAAATTTTAGCTTTCGACGATGCAAATGTAAAGTCACTGAATTGGTTGGTCAATTTAACTGAACTTAAATTGTTAACACTTCGCGGTAACAATATAAATATCCTGACCAACGAAACATTTAAAACGCTACAGAATTTAATTATAATCGATTTGAGTTTTAATCACGTCAGCAATTGGTACTATCGTATATTTGAACATAATTCGAAATTAATTTATGTTAATTTGCGGGACAACAACATAAATTTTATGACCCCGGAGATGTTTAATGATTTTTCTAGGCTACAATTTTTAGCAATCGGATCGAACAGTTTTCTTTGTAATTGTTTACTCCGAGAATTTATTGATATGGCTTCAAGAAATAATTGTAATGTTAAGTGTGCGGTTACGCACAATACCGTTGATTCGGTACGATTAGAACGCGACATTGAAATGGGCCAAAAAACGAGCACAACAATTGATTTTGGACCAAGTACTAGTGCACCAACTAAAGAAAAAATTCGAGTGCAATACGATTTATCGCAACTTACTTTTCACACGCTGAGTGAGGAAACTTTTTATGAACTATTTCATAAATTGAATAGACCGCTGGAAACGTCGTATAACAAAATGTATCGATACAATAGAAAATACAATTCGAACAACGAATATGGGGCAAAAACTATTGAAGCTGGTATTGATACGGTGACCGAACGCAACACAGATTTAACGGTGAGAATTACAAGTGAAGCTTTGGAATTAATTTGCAAACGAACCGATGATAATGTAAATTGCCCTGAAGATGATATGCAAAATCAAGGATATGCATTCCAACTATTAGATTTTGATGAGTTTGACTATAGATGTATAAATTCTACAACAACAATCGAGTATTTTTTTCATGAATTGGACCAATGTCTCGAGGCTATAAGCGACTTAAGGCCAGACTTGACTGAACAAGAAGAAGAAATTAATCAAAGCCATATAATCACTATAGTAATCACACTTACGATAGTCATTGTACTATTCTATATAATTTGCTACTACAAATGGTGGTATATCAGATATTTCTTTATTTTGATCAAAAATGCGACCATATTAAGTTTCCTCGACAAAGAAAAAGATTTAATTAAACGAGAAAGTGACAACAACAATTTTACGTACGATGTTTTTGTAAGCTACTGTGAAGAGAATCGCGACTGGGTGTTGGAAGAATTTCTTCCAAATATCGAAGATAATCAGCAAATAAATGTGTGTCTTCACGAACGTGATTTTCAAGTTGGGCTTAGCATTTTAGAAAATATTATATCATGTATGGATCGATCACATGCTCTGCTGTTAATTGTATCCCAAAATTTTTTACTAAGTCACTGGTGTCAGTTTGAAATGCATCTTGCCCAGTATAGGTATGTAAAAAATTTCACAAGTAAAAATAGTGACATATTAAATAAATTGTATTTATAGACTACTAGAAACAAGAAGAGAACACCTTATCATCGTGCTGCTAGAAGACATTCCAAAGCGAAAGAGACCTAAAACATTACATTACTTAATGAAAATTAAAACGTACATCAAATGGCCAACAGGAAATAAAAAACATCCATTTAGATTAAAAACTAAAAACAAACAGGCAAATAACGAGGCTCAACCGGAAATTGGAAATACAGATGAGACTGTAAATGATGTGGAAGAATCGGTACCACACAATTCAACTAGTGATAGTAATACTAAGATTGAGCCGAATGTACCAGAAAAATTGCTTGCTGATGAAAGAAAATTATTCTGGAAGCGGTTAAAAAAAGCTTTGGGAAATAGTCGAGGTGGTCTCAAAATAAGTGAAACTCGAACCGCATCGTTTGTTTAGTTGGCTAGCAACTATCTAAATTTTATTAACCACAGTACCTGTTGCTTGAGATAATTGATTTTTATTGTTATTTATAATAAATACGTTTTTTTTATTGTTGTTATTCAAAACAGCGATTTGTAATTTTCTATCTTATCGCCCAAACTAAATTATAAAAATGTAAAACGATATTTTTAGAGCTCGCAATGATGTGAAAATTATAAGGTAAGTTCTGGAATCAACTTAATTATAGGGTAGATAAACAATAATTCCAAATGAAAAAAGCCTATTGATTAAAGTCTATCACAGAATATTGAATTATACCATGTTTACAATAAATTTAGATCTCTGTACTTATAATTCAATCAGCATAAATCCACTTAAACTTTTCGATAAAATATTGATTAACTTTAATTATGTCGGTGCAAGTAATTATATTGCCGCCTAAACAATGATTATGTGAAAATGATTTACTTGACCAATCTAGAAATAGAAACTTTGTATATGTCTATTAAATATCTATAAAAGATAAACTGTAATTGACAAACATGAAAATCTGAATGAGTCGACCATGTATTTGAAGTGAGCAATAGCAAATTAGTGAGTTGTCATTTAAAACGATAAAAGTATCAATGTAACAACGATTTGCTAAAAATGTATAGCACTCTTGGGATACTAAATTTGGTTAGATTAAAAGTTCATACGAATCAAGGCCAAACAAATGTTTACCCATATTAAAATTACGCTTTAACTACTTAACCATAGATGGCAGTTCAAAATAGAACTCAAAAAATTTCATGGTTTTCTCTCAAAATAAAATAATGTTGGATTTTTTTGCATTTTTCTGATCCGCCATGAAACGTAAATCAGATAGTACGATATGTTATATAGCAAATGAATTGAATAATCACTTTTCTCACGATAATGTTCTATTGGTTTTGGTTCCGAACTCTATGAAACATACTGCTCATCTGGTACTGATTACCGTTGAGGCAAGAGAATTTTCTTTTAATTGTTTCTTTAAATCATTCCAAATTTTCTCTTTCTTGGAAACATGCTAAACAAATTCCACTAAATAATAGGTAACTTTATCATCCTAAAACTATGTCAGATTATCGGCCAATAAATATCCTTCCCACTCTGTCAATTCTTTGAAAAAATTTTACAAGTTCAAATAACTATGTCGATAAGCACCAATCAGCTTATAGAAAATTGTCCAGTAGTGCTGTTCTGAAAATCTCAGACGATATTCTTAGAGAACTCAAGATGAAAAAATGCGTGCGATTATGCATTTTAGACTTCAGTAAAGCTTCCGATACTATTGATTACAACCTATAGGAAACTAATTTCTTTTTACCTCACAGATCGGTTAGCAACTACAGCATGCAATAATACGTTTTCCACATTCATATGAGAAATTAAGGTGCACTCCAAGGTTCTGTGCTCGTGCCAGTATTGTTTTCTTTATATATCAATGGTATTATCAAATCTATCAAATACTGTGAATATTTAATAAATGCAGACCTTCAGAAAACCTTTTTGTGGATCGCGGATAATGGATTGCTTTTGAATGCTCAAAAAACGCAAGCAGTTGGCCTAGGATTGCAAGGGAAACTCTTTTCGGAAACTCAGAAACTATCTATTGGTAATTGTATATTGAACTTCTCCCATGTTGTTAAGGGTTTACGTCTCTAGATGAACAGTTGTCATAGTCATATCACGTAGGCAATAATTGTAAAACGATTAAGTTTCTGTTACAGCAGTTATGGACTAGCACCTCTTTTGCGAATTCTAAATTTAGAAAAAATATATTGAATGCTTATTTGCTTCCTAATTTTGTGTTTTGTGCTAGTACACTTTACAGTATGAATGGTTTCGTTTTCAAGCAACTTTAGTTTTTAGGCTTTTTTTGAAGAATCTTTTGATATTTAAATTCACCAGATTATATATTTTATTTTAAAGACATCACAACCCAAGTACTTATCAGAAAAATCAATACCATTATCTTCTAACCGTTTGAATAATATTACATTGCCCCCAACATAATTAAGCGTTTTAATAAGTCATTTTTTGTTCGTGGAGTTTGTCTATTGAAGTTTCTCCCTACTCATGTCAAAGGCTGTCCTTCGTCCAGTGCGCTCAGGATAAAATTGCTAACAAATTTCATGAATTAGGTTAATTATAGTGTTTAGTATTCTAGTTTTAGGCTAAATTTTTGCCTTTTCTAAATTAATGTGTAGTTTTTTTAATGGTGTCAATGGCTTTATTCTTGAATCTTTCTACAAAAGAAACTAACATGAACTTTTCAAAACTTATAAGCTAAAATTATTACAATTTTTAGGTCTTACAGTGGTTAAGTATTAATACTTAATATTAATGTTCACAATTTCTTTATTTGCATTAACCTTGAATATTCAAATTATTTAAATTAAAGATCCGTAAGTGCAAATCTACCCTTTTAAGTCGTCGGTACCTTGGTTGTTTTAGTATACCTCTGGCCAATTCGTTTTTTCAGTATTTCGTACTGAACTCTGATAGTTTAATGGTTTTAATCCCAAGGTCATCGTGTATGTTGCTGTTTCGAATATACCATGGGGCTTTTGTAATACTTCAAAGTATTTTTGCTTGTGTTCGTTGAAAGAGTTCATTTTGTTTTACGATATATAGTCTTTGAAGAAGATAGTTTCTCAGAACTAAGTGAGAATTGTTTAACAATAGCTTTTTAATTTTATAAATTAAGCCCTCATGCCACACTTTGTCAAATGCTTGTGCAACATTCAAAAAGACAGCAGAACAGTATTTCTTTTCCTCAAAGGATTATATTTACAATACTGTGTACTTGCTCTATGGCTCCATGTTGACTTCGAAATTCAAATTGATAGTCACGTATAACTGACGCTCTTTCAATACTGGTTTACTTAGTATCATTTTTTCGAAAAGCTTCGATATTATTGGTAACATGCTTTTTGGTCAATATGACGATATTTGTGTTTCATTTTTCCCGGGCTTTTGTATCATTGTGATAAAAGAAATTTTCTATTTCTGAGGTATAAAACCAGTTTGCATGATTGCGTTGAAAATGAACCTTATTAGTTTTAAACAATTTTATCAGGTAGTTCTCTTATCATTTTCCCGTAATAAGATCATATCCCGGTGCCTTTTTCGGGTTTATATGATCTTTGATTCTGTAAAGTCTGGTTTTGTTTTTCCTTCAGTGCAATTTTTAGAGTTTTAATAGTGCGATTAAGCTTCCACTTTAATAAAGGCGATTTGGATTGTTGCCATTGCCTCCGTATACTTCGTTTTTCTTGAACAAGGTTCTGAATGTCTCGGGGCAGTTAATTAACTTTCTTTATTATATTGGCGGCGGGTGTAGCATTTTTTTGCGTCCCTTTCTAAAACCTCGTTCAACATTTCTGCAGCCTTAACAATATCGGTTGGTGTTCTAAGTGGAATATCTAAAGAATTACTTTGTACGTCTATCCTTCTATATTGGTCCTTTTTAGTTCGCTTGTTTGTGAGACATTTTGGCACATCGGTACTCGACATTACTATTACAGGTGAATGATCAGAGAACAGATCGTAGCAGTTGGTTGCTTTAACATTTGTGCGTGCAACACCCTTCGTTACGCAAAAGTCAATAAGATCAGGAATCTGTCTTTTATCTGTTGGCCAGTAGGTGGGTTGACCAGCTGATAATTAATTCAAACTCTGTTCCTCAATCGTTTCAAAAAGTTGTCTGCTTTTTGAATGTTAGTCTTGACTCCCAGCGGATATGTTTATAAGTTATACATTATAAGTTATACCTCTAAATCCAAAGTAATTCATTTTTTTAGCAAAGTAGTATTGTCAATATTGTTTTGTCGGAGAAAAAAAAAGGATTTTACACTACATTCGAATAACGTAACACTTCGACATTTAAAAGTTGTTATCACACTTAATAATTAAAGTTACTCACCCTGTAATGGTAATTTTAACTTAGCTCCATTTTTTTTATTGACAAACTAATGTTCTTCTTTTACTGCAATCAAAGTGAACAAAAAATCAGAAAATAATAAAAATTAATAAAAGTTTATAAATTAATAAAAAATCGATAAAAATTATTTCTTGTTTTTGAAAAATCTATTTGATTATAAATGGTCGTTATTTACTTACATATATTTATATTTATATAAATATATGTATTTATTTATTTTATTATTTTTCCTATTTCCATTTTCTTGTTTGGTTTTAATTTTTTATTTTATTTTTATCTTGATTTGCTTTTCATTTCTTTTATTATTTTAATTTAATTTTTTTTTGTTTTTTTTTCTGTGTGTACGTACATACATTGCAATCATTTAAATCTTTGTTCTATTTTTTTTTTTTTTTTTTTTTTTATTATTTTTTCTTTCAAATCATTTATAATAATTTAATTATAAATTTTAAAATTATAATAATTTGCTATTTGCTATTTAATGTATACTTTTTTTTTTTTTTAATTATCTTGATAAACTAATTTTTGAAAAATCAATATACATATAATGTTATTTGTTGTTGTTTTCGTTAACGATTTTTTAATAATTTTTGTTGTTGTTTTGATTAAATTAATTACTCTAAAAGATTAATTAATATAAATTATATAGTTTATATGTATTTTTTGTATATATATTTAAATGTAATTTAGAAGAAAAAAAATTTTATTTATAGAACGAAACATGATGTATTTATTAATGATTTGTTGTTTAATAAATAAATATTAATTAAATTTAATTTTTATAATTTTTAATGGAATTAACTTTGACTATATGATGTTTTTATGTTTTTGAGAATTAAATTCCTTTCATTGTTTGCTGGTTAAATTTTTTTTAGTATTTTGTATTAAATGTGTTTTAATAACTTTTAAAGACATATATAATATGAATTTGCGATCAACTATTTATTACAATCGATTGACGACATATTAAAATAGTATTAAATAGTCAATAAAATTCATTTAAAAATATTATTCTGGTATTGTGTTGTTGGATTATATTGTATTTGTGTTTGTGTGGTGTGTTATTTTTTATTTCGTTAAGAAATTTTAATATTCTTTAATTCATTTTAAGTTTTAAAATTTATTTACAAATTAATTTTATATAGTATTTTTAATTCAATTATTTGTGGAATTGGTGACTGACGGGATTGAGTAGTTTCTGGTGGTGTGTGTGTGTGTGTCTGTGTGTTTGTAAAATATTACAAAATAATGAATTTAAAAATTTTTGATATCTTTTTAATTTGATGGCAGTAAATTTTCGATTTTCCAGATGATTATTTTAGTTTTGAGAAGTTAATTTACAATCGAATAATATATTATGTACATACATTATATTTATATATATATATATATATATATATATATATATATATATATATATATATATATATATATATATATATATATATATATATATATATATATATATATATATATATATAAATATTTAATTAATTTTAATCAATATACATAATTTGGCCGGAATTGTAAGAATTTGACATTAAAAAAACCCGCAACGCAAATTAAATTGAATATTTTAAATTGATATGATTTTCTAGTATATGAAATTTTGAAAATTAAACAAATTTATATACTATATTATAATAAACGATGGAAGGAAACATGTTAATTCTATAAATTTTTTTGGCAATATCTTGAAACAGAATCACTCCTTTAATTTGTATAATTAACTTTATATTATTGTTTAGAAACCTATAAATATATTTTGTTTCATTCAATTATTATCATATACAATAAAATTGTTGCCGTCTGCAAGATCTGCTTTAAAAAAAACTCAAGAGATGTACGAGTATCAAAATTCAATTACCAAAAAAATAGTTTTATTAAATTTTTTATTTACTTAAACAATTTTAAATATAAATATACAAAAAAATAAAATTGTATGCGTTTCTATATTTTTTTGAATATTATATATATATATATATATATATATATATATATATATATATATATATATATATATATATATATATATATATATATATATATATAATCCTTCCATTTTAGCTATTTTTTAATTGTTAATTTAATTATGTTTTGTAATTATTGTTTATTTATTTATTTTTAAATGTTTACAATTTAAGTCATTTAAAAAAAAAAACAAAAAAAAAACAGAAAATAAAACATAATCTCAATTTCTGCCGTTTCTTTTTTTTCTTCTTTATAATAATATTATCAATATTGTTTTATTATTCTTATTTATAATTAATAATCATCCAAATCAAAATACTCGTTGTCCAATTCATCTAATTGCATACTTTGGAAGTCTACCTTATAACGTAAAATACCTAGAAAAAAAATTTAAATTTTGTTAATTGATTAATTTATTAAACCATAATTAATTAAGAAGCATAAACTAAAAATGCATTACGAGTGATAACATAATGGATAATTTCTAATTATTTATAACTCGTTTAATTAATAACGATACAATTTATGAAAAAATAAAAAAAAATTGATTTATTTAAAAATGTTAATCATGCATGTAGATAAAATTATTGTAAAAAAAATATCATACATAACTCATAATAAATTAACTGGAAAATAAAATTAAACCTAATCATGCTGAAACATATTTGATTTATATGATTGTTTTATTATAATACGTCCTCAGAGCGGTTTGAATTAGGGTAAATATTTATAATACTATGCGTTGCAAAGTATTTGTACTTATAGAAAATTAAAATTTATATACAGTTTATTGATTTACAAAATTAAAATTAATATTGTATAATTAATTTGTTGCAAAAGCATTCGTATTGCTTAATAGTCCGTTAAGGGGGCAACGACGTTAGGGCATACATACATGGGGAAAAAATATTTCGAACAAAAATATAAAAAAACAACTTTTGTAAGCCACGGAGGATATATCAACCAACCCCTAGCATTTTGGAGGAAAGTAATATTTTTCAAATAATCCTCAGTATCCTTATAGATGAAACGTGGAGAAAATGTAAACGCGATGGTGGGAATAAAATGGTTTGAGGTTGTTTAACCTATAGTAGGAGCACTGTGCTAAATTGATTGGGTTTGATTTTATTACTACAACATGACAACGCCATGTAGACTTTTTTGTAGGATTATATAGTCACATTTCCAGAGTTCAGTAACCAGAGTTTTGAACCGAACCGGAACCCGAATTTGAACCCGTTCTGGTTCAGAGATTTTTCATGATTTTGTGAACCCGAACCTGAATCTAATCAAAACTCGGATTCGAGTTCAAGTTAATTTTTCTTAGCAAAAGTAAAAAATAAACAAAAAAATTTAAAAATAAATCAATTTAAAATCATTACAAATGGATAGACAAATAATTGAAGAAAATATGGATGTTTCTAGAAAATATGGATGTCTCCAGTTCATGGGATGACGAAAATGACCGCGACGTGTTGGAAGAAAGACCAAAGAAAATGGTTTGATGGCAGCTACGGAAAGCGATGGAAATGATAACTCCAACTGCGTTGATTTTATGATAAAAAAGGAGTTTGCAAGCTTGTACATCAAACTTTTCCCAGAGTCAAAAAGAAAAAATGTTTTAGAGTTCTAGTAAAACCATAAATTATATACCCCATTATTATACGAAGTTGCTCAGATCGTGCTTGCTGTTTAAGCAACACAGGTCAGTATGGCACCGGATTTTTCTGCTCTTAAATAAATTATAGCGTCACATCGGGCCCAATTTAATGAAAATTCCTTAAAAAAAATTGTATATTTATTTTTTTTTAAATAAATAAACTAAGATATTTTTTTGAACTCGAACTCGAACCTAAACCCGAACCTAACATTGTCGGGGTTCGATACTCTAATTTAAACCAAATATACAACCATGGCCATAGACCATGTTTTGGCACACATAAAAAATAAAATTCAAAACTATGTCGAGTGAAACAAAGGTCTATGGATGAGGTATGGGCTAGCTCTGTAATCTTTCAATATTATAAAATCTTGCATTAAAAAAACTTGCATTTTTGAATTTCCCATACATTTAAGAAGTACTGGAAATTTGTATATGCAAGGTACAAAAAACTACAATGTGTTATGTTATGATTATTACAATCGCAAACCGCATTTGACAATACAATAGTATAATGTTATCAATTTAGAGAATGATAATGTTTAGCTTCTTTTTTCGGTCACGTGATTAAAACCGTACTGTTAAACAATTTTCACAAGATTGTATTTTAATAATGTATGTGTGAGCTATATCGTTGACATTAAGTAAGGGAAATACGAAAACGAACGATTATAAATAGAATTCGTCACCATGCGACCGATGATGGCAAGATTCTGTAATGCAAGAATTTGTAATTGTTTCAACTCAATTTTTGTTCATATCGGTGTAGTAAGCAGTATTTTTCATAATTCTATTTTTTATAATTTCAATTTTTGCTTAGTTTTAATTATATTTTTACTAATAGAGTTGTGTGGTGTATTGCTCGATAGTGTGCCTAGATTAAGTTGGTTCTGCCCTGAGTGCTTGGTCAGAATGAAAGAACTCCATTCTACGTCGATTAAAAGAGTTGTATTAGCGGAGCAGACCCCAATAATATAACGATTGCATTGTCGACGACTTTTACAACACTGGGGGATTTTGTAGTCACAGATCATAGTTCTCAGTCGAAGGTTAACACACAAGATTTAATTCCTGATTTAGCGACAATATCAGTCCAACATTAAGACCAAGGTCGTCAAATACGGAACTGCGAAAGCCAGTTGCAACACCATCCGATACCTTCACAGTTAAAGTTACGGATTTTCCTGTGGGTATGAAATATAATGGGCGGAAATCATGTGACCCTACTATCATATCAAACATGTTTGCTGAGTTTTTTTAATCGGTTTATAAGCTGGAAGATGTAGATACATATGATAATCCGAATGGCTGTGAAATAAATCTGCCCATAAAAGTTTCAACGATTTCAGCAGAACACTTAAATTATGCTTTAAAAAAATTCTACGATGGATGCAACCCTAACAACTTACCTGCTTTGGTATTAAAGGATAATCGAGCTTTAGAATGACCACTCTGTTTGATATTCAATCAATCTTTAAGAATGGGAGGATTTCCGCAGATAAGGAAAACTACTAGAATAACATCGATTTTCAAAGCCAAAGAGATAGAAACAATGTTTCATGTTACAGAGGCATATCAACGATATCTTCATTTCCTAAATTTTTTGAACTCGTTGAATATTCCAGAACCCTCGCATTGTCGATTAAAACAAGTTCACAACCTAAAAGATTTTCTGGCCTGGAATTTGTCAAAGAGGAAAGAGAGAGTTTTTGTCAATCAAATTTGGATTTGGAGGAAAAACCTGCTTTTTGCATATGTTCCAAAATAAAGGAAGCTGTCGTTTGATAGAAAAACGACGGCTTCCATTATTTTAGAACATATGCAAAATGATCAATACTTTTTATTTAAAAAAAAATCCTGATCTTTTATAAATAAATTTTATATCATAAATCAACCAAATGGGCTTCAAGGGTCATCCCGAAACTTGCAATGTACAAATATTTTTAAGACTAGAAATCCATCTTATAAACTTAATATTAAAAGTAGTCGTGGACGACATATCCTGAATGAAAACCTTTGTATTATTATGAAAAGAAGAGCTATATTTTCAGAGTTATACGCCATTTTGTCACTAGAAGTCCAGTGCAATGCACAATAAAAATACTGGGAAAATATCTTTACTTGGGTAAAAATTGTCAAGGTGGTCGAAAAAAGCGAACATTGCAATTCTTAATAAATGGGAAAATTTATTCACTGAGTCGGAGTGTTTTGATTTCAAATTGGAACTTAAATACAACGAAATATTCAAAAGTTTAATCTTTACCTGGGTAATACCTTCCGATTTGAAGATTAATATTTTACTAAACCAAATACATTTTCAGCAGTGGAAAACCTCTGACTATACAAGGAATCTGCGTATTTAACTAAATTTTAAACCAATTGAAGCTGAAAATTATTACTTTCAATTTAGGACACAAAAAAATTGAAGAAATACAATAATTTTCTTTGCAAAGCATAGTATTTATGTTCAAAATTTATTAGAGTGTTTTATCAATCGCTAAACTTATATTTCATAAATTTAATTTGAACTACAAAATTTAGTACAATTTTAACATGCATAACAACAATTGTTAGTTTAGAGATAAAATTTAATATTTTATTAACACTTGATTATTACAAATGTACTCCTGGAAAAGGTTATGTTCCCATTAGTATATTATTCGATGAACATGCAGAAAAGAATTATCGCAAATTTACTTGGTTCAATATACACCTTTGATAATGGCAACAAGTGAACTTAGATGATCTGACAGACTGATCAGTTATCAGATCTGATCAGTTATACTTGACCATGAAAATAAAGAGAATAAGGATATGAGATTCACTTTCTTTTGCGTTCAAACATGTTGGGAAAGGCACCACTATTACCAAAGGTTGTATTGACAGAAATTTGGATTTTCTACGCACGATCCCGAATTCAACATAATATCGGTCAGCAAGAAAAAGGACCTATTCGCAATTATTAGACAATATGGCAGGCAAACAGTTTTTTTTAGTAATAAGTGCTAACGAAATAGGATGGCCCAAATTGTTCCAATTATTGCATAATTTAAAAAATAATTATGAAATTTCGGTTTAAGATGCATCAGCATTACATTTCATAGAAAAGAGTACGCTTATTAATGAAGACACAGTTATTCCCGCTCTATATTTCAATAAGTTCGTCAATGTTCTCATGAAAATATCGCAATTCAAAAAGATTTTAGTCCTTTCAAGAAATAAAGAATTTTGTATTATTGCAAAAGTCTACATGCACACAGTTTAACTTGTCAAAACAATGCTTCCGCCGAAAACGCACTTGGAAAAGATTACAATATATCCATCGGTTTCATAGACTTTATGATATTAGTATCTACAATATAGGGTTCATGTTTTAAATTACAAACACTAACAAAGCAATAGCATGCAAAAATGTAGATTTGAAGCAACTTTATGACAATTAAGACAACAATAATTTGGTAATATAACGGTTACCAAATTATTGTAGACACCAAGATGAATTTAACATATTATATGCTCTCAGAAAAAATTTGGAAAATTATGAATATGATGTTTACCAAATATTTAATATAAATTCAGATCAGGAATCAATATACCTTTTCAATATAGTTTTTCCGAAGCGTCAACCTCAATGGTATAATCCTTTAATTTATTTGTACATTGTCAAACATCTAATACGGCCTTTTAATTTACAATAAAGAAGATTATTCGTACGTACCTTACGTCGCGTCGTGCAATAAGTCAATAAAACTAACAGGGGTGTTAGCAATTCACAAAGGACAATAATTGAAATTATGGATGAACCCCCAGAATTTGAAATCACACGGAGATAACAAGTCAAGAAACTGCCTGGTATTTATTGAGAGCTTATGTCAAAAAGCTCAACCATTATTCTCTATATATACCGGCTGAATGGCTGCAATCGCAATTTTGATATGACTACAGAAATGGTAACATTGCATGGAGGCAGAAATTCTTGAAAAAATAAAATTTATTAGATTAAACGATGAAAATGTAGATCTGATATTACAGAAAAGAAGAGTTTGAATCCTACTTCCCGATCAAAACCCGTTTCAAGAATTATATGACCCGAATATAGAGATAAATGATGATTGAATCCAACTTCCTGATCAAAACACGTTCCAAGAATTATACAATGAAAGAGATAAAGAATACAGAGATAAATGATGATTTACTACTTGCAATGAACAAACTTGGAGCGATAGCTAAAATGAACGAAAATATTATGTATAATGTTTTTATGATCTTATGCACCGAGCCGAAAAATAAACAGCGAGCTAAGTTGCTCGATGCCATTCCGAAAATGGTCAATATATTTTAATGGTTGCTGTTTATATTTCGCCTGGAAAATCCATGAGGCAGATACAACAAATTATATTCGAAAATTTGATGAAAAAAGATTTGGTGAAAAATTCAACGATGCATTCAGTGGAGACTTCAGTATTAACTTAATCTACCATTTATTGAATTTTTCAATGAAACATTAGGTTTGACCTTGTCCAACGATCGAAGTTCAGTTACCATAAGCTTATTGTATCCTTCTTTGAATATAATAAAATGATTGATAGTACGAATAACCCAAGTATTGTTGAAACTAATGATAATATTTTTTGGTTCATATTTTGATGCTATTTGATTCAATTTTTGTGCTATTGAAATTATCCAAATAATTTAATTCGAACTTTACCAAAATTTATGTTATTTTTTTTGTGCAATATGCTGGTGCATTTGCGCCAATGCTATTGTGCTCTCGTATTATTCAAGGTAATTGTCATTGCAACCAGTAGGTCAGTTAAAGAACATTTATAGCTGGATAGGTAGTATATTTTAAATTATAAACGGACGCGAACTATTATGTTTACGAGTTAGAACTTTGAATCTAACATAAAGTATTTTCTAATATTCTTGTGCTTTTACAAATCAGGTAGGACTATAAATAGTGTTTATAATTTAGTCAATATATACCTAATTCTCTTTTTACACGATAGATACGTTCCAAGAAAAAAAAACGTGTAAAAAAATATATTGGCTTTATGGAAAAATAGCAGATTGGTTCCAGACTTAAAAAAGCAACAACAAAGTACATCTTTGCCATCAACATGACGATGCTATCAACTTCCAGTTATAGTCTCACCTTCCAACTCTGCCATCTTCCGATATTGGACAGGTGCTGTCAACGAAAATACATAAATATGATACTAGTTACCTGTCATTTGAATTTACTGGTGACTGGCTCCAGATGCAGTTTGTTTGCTTTGCAACAAAATATTGGCAAACAACTTCTTAGCACGGGCCAAACTACGGAGACATTTAGAAAAAAACATTCAACTAATAAAGGCAGATATATATTTTTTTTAAAGAAAACTTGAAAGCCATAATAATAGCAAGAGTTTTATGGTAAAAAAAATCAAAACAGATAATCAAAAGGTAACGGAAGCGTCGTATAAAGAAAGTATCTTACCGAAGTGCTGTCGCAGATGAGGCACATGTTATTGGTGAATCACTTATTAAACCTTGCGTTCAAGATATCGTTTCGTGTATATTGAGCGAAGAGTAAACAAGTTAAAAGTCTGTCTTTTTCTAACAATACTGTATCAATGCGTATTAACGATATTGCCGATGACATTAAAATATAACTTATTTTACGGTTGCAGACGTGTGACGCTTATGTATTACAACTAGATAAGTCCACACACGTTGCTGGATTAGCAATTTTACATGCTTTCGTTCGGTATGATTTTAATAAATAAATTGAAGATTTGCTTTTAACTGGCAGTGTGAAAATTAACACCACGGGGGAAAATATATTTAACTGCATTGATAATTTTATGACAACGCATGAAATTAACTGTGGAAAATGTATTTAGGTATGAAGCGATGAACAAAAGCAATGACAGGAAACGTGAGTGGTGCTGTTGCATGGATTAGCAATGTTGCATAAAACTGTAACAGTCCTCATTGCATTCTTCACAGATACAAAAGGATTTGCATTAGAAACAAAAAGGATTTCAGTTACATTTAAATCTATTCTGGACGAAGCAGTGAAGATTATTAATCTTCATACGGAAAGCGGTTATCGCGTCGTAAAATTCTTGTGCGAATATTTGAATTGCGAAAGGAACTTTAGGCATATTTTATTGTTCATAAATTTGAATTATCAGTCAGATTAAATAATATGACTTGGCTATCTACACTTGCATATCTTGCTGATACATTTGGAAAATTGAACACAATCATGTTTGGTTCTGCAAGGAAAATAAGTCAACATATTGCAAACAAAAGATAAATTTGTTGTCTTTTCAAGGAAAATACAATATTGGATTTCAGCCGTGGAGCAAAATAACTTTCCAGAGTGTTTCCAGACGCTTAGTGGGGTTTCTCGAAGAATCTGAAGAGGATTTAGACATGATGGTATAAAACACATCCAGTTTACAGATATCACTCAGTGATTACTTTCCAAACCTAGAGAACCAAAATAATTATTGGGTACAAAATCCTTTCAAAATAAAAGCAAAACCAAAAGGATTTCGGTTCATGGATTATGAAAATTTCATTGAATTAAGTTCGGATACACAATTAGAAGCCAAATTTAAAACAGTTCCGTTAAGAATATTCTGGTCAAATATTATATACGATGAATATCCAAACAGGCTATTCAAATTCTATTGCCCTTTGCAACCACTTATTTGTGTGAAGCTGAGTTTTCAAAATATTTTGCGACAAAAACTAAATATCGTAACAAACTTGATGCTGCACCAGATATTCGAGTTTAGTTATCAAACATAACGCCCAATTTTAAAAGAATCGTGGAATCAAAGAAGCAAGTGCATTTTTCACATTAAAGTCTTTTTATTTATTTTAGTTTAGGTTCTGTATTTTATTATTTATTTCTATGATGAATTGTTTTTTTTTTTTAAGTTTTGTTTAATTTAATAAAATCTGAAGTACCAAAATAATACTTATTTCAAATATCTCGTTAAATTTTAAAGTGGTTGTTTAAAAAATATTCAGGGTTCCGCGATCATTGACAAACAATTTGGGGGTTCCATCCCAAATTAGTTTGGGAACCACTGATTTAGAATATTTATGACATAAATCATAAATCATTTTCAACACACAAAACTATAGAATAATTTAATGGATTCCTAAATGAAGAAACATATTCGTTGGGGTATGGTTATAGTTTTCAAAAATTAAAAAACTTTATGTTCTTTACAAACTTTTCAAACGACAAAAATTAGTAATTTAAGTTAATTTAATTTTAATTATGTACATTAATAACTGATATCTTAGTATATATTGATTTTTAATCAAAAATATTATGAAAGCACGACAGTAAAGTCCAACATTTGACTTCTGCGTTTGAATATTTAAAGTAAAATCGTACTCTGTTTCATTTGATTATAAATCGGAGTAAACCATTTTGCCTTCAATACGGAAGCAAAGAAAAATGTACGAGAAGGTGCATACCTATTATATTATATAATTATTTATACTTTAACTTTTTAGGAGATAAAAATGTTATTTTATTATTATTTCTGTGTGAGACGGGTGGGTTTAAATAAATGCATAAAGCAACATTATTTTTTGAGATAAAATAAACAAATAAAAATAATAAATAATAATAAAAATATAAATAAAGCAGAGTAAAAGTCTAGATATATTTGAAAAGGATTTAAATATTTATATATATATATATATTTTTTTTGTTTAAATATCCGAAATACATTTTCCGGTAAATATATGTTCATCTGAATATTTTGTTACACGCTCCTGTTCATTTTATGTAAACCTATTTCGCTTTTTAATATTTAAGTTATTGAAATGTGCTGACTCATTAAGAGGGGTTTTATGAACTATTTGACTAATATTATTCGTATGCCAAAGCCACTTAACTGCATTCCAACGATTTTGTTTCCTACCTCATCTGTTTTTCTCGATAGAAACTTCTCATTACAAATCGAAGAAAATTAAAAAAAAATACGCTTTGATATTCGCTTAAAACTAACCGACCGTATAAACTGATACCGGTCTCTTGGAACTAGAAATAAATGGTCTAGATTTAATATTATGAGCAAATAATAATAAAACGGCTTTTACAGGCCCATACCGAGTCAACAATCTGGCTACAATGGATTCGATCCCGAGACAACGGGTCTGATCAATACCTAGTACAACTTCAACTTGTCGGCATTTGCAATGTATTTTGACTTTAGCAGTGGACGTAAGACATACAAAGCACGCTTACTAGCGACAAGACGAGCTTTAATATCCCCTACCACACAATCACAGTAATAAATTTGTTACATCACAGCAAAAAATTTGTTTTTATTTTGCCTAGAGCACGAATTGCTGTACAAAGTTAAATGGTTATACAACTATTCAGTATTTCGGTTGCGCCACTCACTCGACACGTTCCAATGATCAATGATAAATGCGTAATTTATCATTGATTTACCCAAACTCTTAGGCTATTTAAATTTTACTTCAGAATATTTCGTTTAAGAAGCTCGCGTGAAATGATTCGACATACATGTGTCGCTTGTAACGTAAGTTCTGACGAAAAATAATTATGCAATGATCGTTAAATACCTAGTTGATTCGATTAATGGAAATATCATCTTATAACTTGTGAGTAGAGAATGTTTTCTAATATTTTTGAATATATTCCGGTTACAAATGTTATAAAATAAAATTGAATCTGAAAAACATGTTAAATAAATGCCAACCAATTCTTCGGAAATCAAATAGAAGCTAATGAAATTATAAAAACACAAAATTGATGGTGTCAAAAATTAAAAACAAAACCATAATTTCTTAGAAATAAAACTCCATAACCGATAAAAACAACATTTTGCTCAGACATAGAAATTTTGTGAAAAAATCAAAAATTAAATAATAAAACATTTTGTGCAAAGTAAAAAATTATATAACTCATCCATAATCAATCTTTCAGGCATATTCAATTGAATCGTAAATAACAATTCAAATTTCTGCGTGAACAATTGACCGAATCAAAATGGATTTAAGCGTAAAACAATCAAAAAACAACTCAAACACACTAAAAATTCAAATCAAACAAAAATCCTTGTTTCTAGATACCTTGAAAAGCGAAGAAGGTGTTTGTTGAATTCTGTTTTTTTTTTAATAATATTAGTATTGGATTTTGTTCAATTAAACCAAAAAAATTGTCACAAATTTTAGAAAAAATAAAAATGGGTAATGGTAATAATTAGTTCATTTTAAACGTCAATTTTAATAAAATTACAAATGCGAAATTTGTAAATGTTAAAATTTCCGTTTAAAGTTGTAATGTAAATCTTTAACTAATTAGCAACGTTTTTAATTTTCATTTGTTTGAATTTTGTTAATTGAATTAGTATTTTGTTTTGGTTGGGTATTGTGTGTTTAATAATCATCAAGATCGACATCATCCAGTGGCTCATCCGCTTGGAGAGACTGGAAATCAACTTTATAACGTAGAATTCCTATACGATTTTTACAATAGTATTTTTTTTATATATAAATGGTACAGGTGGGCAGCGTTGTTAACAAATAGATTAAAGAAAAAATTATTTCATGTTAATGTTAATATTTAAAATTATTAATCTGATTTTGTTTTTTTTTAATTTTATACGTAAACTAGCGATATTATTAGTAGTGTATTAAACATACTATAAAATAGTATTTAAACAACTCACCTCCTATACCACCAAATCCTCGCACAAATTGACTTCCTTCTTGCGATTTATCAGTAATAATTTCCAATGTTGCACCAAAACTTTTATAATTGTTAGCAAGCCATTCTAGAAGCGGTTGAGATTCCACTAGTTCCATCTCGACTCCACTCTATAAAAAAAAAATCAAATCAAATACTTCGATACGGTAAAATTTAAAAATGTGTTGCTACCTCTTTATCGGTAAAATGACTTTTATCCTTTTCTTGCTCAGGTGTCAAATGCAGCACAGTAGTCGCCGTTGAATTTGCATGATTTTTTAGAACATATCGTTGAATATCTAAATTTTCCCAACATATAAGTGTTTCTACTGATCCCAATTCTAACGCTCGCAACGTATCTTCTACACCAAAACAATATTTGCCTGTGTCCTTAAAATAGCAAAATAAAAATAAAAATTAATTACATGCCTGCATCTTGCCATAATTATTTGAACATACTTGTGATATTTCATCAAAGTAACGACCAATTAATTTTTTTTCTTGTATAAATTTAACATTTTGCAGTGATTCTGCTGCTAACTCTATGGCTTGATTAAATCCGTTTTCACCACCATATGATACATCCACAAGTTTTATAATTTTACTTTGTAATCTAGGATCAAACATATCGGATTGACTAAGTTCTGTTTTAAAATCAGCACTACCAGCTAAAATAAGTCCAGCTATATTCGGTTTATCATTTGTAATAAATAATTGTGTTGCAACCTCGGCTACTTTTCGCACATAATTATGCCGTTTTTCCATACGAAGCCGAGCAAAACGTAACGCTGACTGACCACCACGACCGTGCTTTTTCGGTAGATCTACAGTAAATTTATGTAATACTTCTCTTGTATTACCCTTTATAATAAAATTCAATAAAAAAAAATCACATTAATAATAAATAAAATTTTAAAATTTATTTAATTACCCACGTACCTGTAATGTACCAAATAGTGCACCATTACCATCCATAACAATGAAACCAAATTTATTGTCATCAGCTAAAAGTGCTGTTAATGCTTCTGTGTGAAATTTATTATCGCATAGGTATAAAGAGGTATTAATCGGTTTAAATGGCTCAAAGTCAATATTAACTTTTTTTTCTTTGCCTTCTTCTGTCACTATTGTGCCACAATATATAACTAGACCATTTGGAGGCACTGAAAATGAAATAATGTCAACTAAAAATGTACAAAAATTATTTATATTGTTATATACCTTTGGTGTATAATTTAAGTCTGTGCTGTACAGATGTAATGGCACCAAGTACAGATAATCTATTAACTCGAGATTTAATATTAGATGCTGTTCCAAATTCATCAGCTAACATTTTGCTAACTCTTGATATTTGATCTTTAGGTGGTATTATAAGTGATATCATACTAGTGCCATTTCTGCAATTAATAAATAAAAAAGAAAAATTTACATACATGAAACGTTTGCCAACTCATATTTGCCAATCCGTGCGAAAGTGCCAACAATTTATGAGTGTATCGTTAAATCATTCATTTAACGCCATAAATTATTAAATCAAAATTTAAATACTATTATACTACACTCAAATAGTCTACTACACTTACCTGTTATATTAATTTCTTAAAGATAAAAGGACACAAGAATCAAAAACGGTTTTAACGGACAATCCACAACAAGTATCTAACTCTTTAGGATTACAAAACAATTTATGCGTCATTAAATTTTTTTTCCAAATAAATTACAGTGACGTATGAAAAAATTAGAATTTCTAAATAACTGACTATCGTGCATACACATTAATTTCATCTAATTGAAAATTCCTAGAAATTCGATGAGTGTACATTCATTCCAATTGAGCAGTTAAAATTATAAATTCAGTGTATCCCTAATTTGCATATTGGTATTAAATTTCTTATAGAACTCGAATACAACCGGGAATTTACGTTCAATTTAAATTGAAATATGTAATGTTAACTTTCGTCCTATCTTAACAGCTAATGTCAGCCAGATTACCGAGTAATAGAGATTATAGTTAGGCTACTTCCATTGTAAAATTATGTCTATTTGTAAATACATAATATATTTATTTATATTATGTTTATAGAAATCTTGAGATGTAATTTATTCATATATAGTAATCTCATAAACATCTTTTAAAATAACGACAGAGTTAGATTTAGCTTCTTGGAAATAAGGACGAAATAAATATAAGGCTGCATTCTACAAATGACATAATTTGTTTACATGTCGGCATACCCACATCAAATAGGTACTCCAAAATGGTATTATTTTTAGGTCGTATCAAATTAGAACAAGCAAAAGAAATATGTATGCAATTTTTCTATTTTCCTTCAATTGTCGAGGCCAACTGTATACGTCATATACGGTTACACAAAGAAAATTATCCGTCATTACATGATACGAATGTAGCATGTCGCTTAACATTGTAGTTGTAAAACTTCAACCATATTGCAGTGCAGCATTAACCTAAAAAAAATGTGCGAAATGACATATACAACAAATTCATTTTGAATTGATTTTTTTCATATACATATTCTCAAGGTAAAATAATTAAATGTTGCTAATCCTAACACCACATATAGCCAGTACGATCAAAATTTTCTGATTTCTTTCACCATTTTTTAATTCGAGTTCAATCCAGTTGAAACAGGCTGGTATAACATAATCACACGTTCAACAAAAAAAAAATTGTTCGAACAAACATTAAACCAAATTCATTAAAATAATTCGCAAATGCAGTAATATTGAACACAGGTATATATTTGTGTATGAATAAATTTCCACGTTGAATATTCTATAGCATTTAAATGTACACACAGAAAACTAAAATCTAGAAAAAGTTAGGTTAGAAAATTATAATCTATGTCACCACCATTTAACTAAAGATAGTAAATTAATGAATGAAACTAATGCAAATTATTAGTTTAGCACTAAAATGTATTAATAAATGATAGTAATTTAACGTTTTAATAAATTTTTCACAAATGTTGATATGAAAAATCAGAACTTAAAATGTACATGTCCCTTTTATAGATTTCGTATGCTTTACTACTTTCTCTGAATAGCAAAGAACTTTTTAAATGAATCATCGGGTTTGTTGTTAATAACGTTATTAGTGCAATAACTATACTACACAACATTGAGATCATTTTAATGCAAGACCTTTAAACTACAAATAAATTTGTTACCTACCCTCGAGCCATTTCCAAACTCTTGATGAGTTTTTTGATCTTCCATATTTCTACATTGCGATCGGCTGAAGTTTCCTCGTTTGACATTATGTATTATATTTTTTTTTACTATTTATTTATTAAATATATTATTTTGATGATAACACTTATACAAAAAATATGTATTTCAATAAAAAATATAAAATTTTAAAATAAAAATTTACAATTAAATTTTCTATTTAATTTGTTTTTTTTTTTTTAATTTTTAAACAGTTTTCGTGGCAAAAATATGGCGTGTTGCGCTCGACTGCCTTTTTCTTTGCTCTCAAAAAATCAACCAACACATAAAAACAACACAGCACTTTTTTCTATTATTTTTTTTTTATATTAAAAAAAAAATTCCCTTCGTAGTGAATTTATTTTTTGTAATTGTATGGACTCGAGCGGTGTATATGTATTGAGTAAAAAAAAATTAGAAAATGGTCTTCGATGTAAAAAAAAAAAAAGTTGTATCTTTAAACGATAAATTTTTTCTGCGATTACACAATAACTATTTCACAATCTATTTTATTTATTACAAATATGCACATATTTCTATTTATAAACAATTTAATTAATTTTTTCGACGTATTTTATATATAATTAATGAATACATGAGGCTTAAATTATACGAAAGTCACTTGAACAGAACTGGTGCCATGTGCTGAAACTTATGAAAAAGGGTAGACATGAATGGGAAATTTTTTATATTGATTTAAATTTGTACTAGATTTGAACGTGCTATAATTTTAAAATGCGGTATTTTATTCCGGTATGTCTTGCTATAATAAATGAGTTTGTTGTATAAAAACATACTAACGTGACAGACAAGTTGCCTACCAACGTAACAAGGCAAACAAAATCACGGAAAAGATCAGTCATTTTCATCTTTTTCAGGAGTCAGCAGGAGAACATGCTAACTTGACATTCATAAATGACTTAATCACCAACATAACAATCCTAATATTGGTAACAAGCTTATGTTGGTAAATTAATAGAATGAATTAATTAGAATGACGAGATGATATAGTTGCTTTCCTTTAGACTTGATATTTCTCTTTAGCGAAAAAGAAGAAAGTCACGTTACCATATTTTCAAATGAACGAAAATAAATAGACGTAATATTTTAGTTGTAAACCAACATAACAAACCTAAAAAATATATAAAAAAACATACTAACGTGACATTCTAATATTTACCAATATACCAAATCAAAAACTTATGAAATGCCTAATTGCATAAATCAATTTGGCTTGTTATGTTGGTACACGTCAGCGTGTTCTCATGCATCAGCCTTAATTATGGCACATTTGTAAATCTAGTACAACTAGTTTTACTAATATACGAAACGTCAAATAATAAAATTTCCCTATTTTAATTTTATTACCTACTTTTAAAATGTCAAAACGTCAACTTCACGTTTAAAAATCATTAGTTAGAAAAAGTGACAATATCTGCTAATCGTTTATCAAAACTAATATGTTTTATAATCAATTAAACAATTAACAATTTAAATAATATTATAACAAATGAACAAATTCAATAACAAATCAGGAAATAATTTATAAATCTAGTTTTATATTTTATTTTATATTATAAACGTTTATTATCTAAAGTTACATAACCTCAAAAATATAGTTTTAGTTTGTTTTGAGTTGGAGTAAAAATACGTATTAAAAATTAAATTAATGAAGTTGTATTAATTAATTAATAATGGCTTATTTATCGAGACGTGATATCGATGAATTAAAACCGGACATTGATAAACTTGTTTACAAAGTAATCGGGGCTACCGATAATTCAATAATTACAACCGTAGAACATTGTCTTCACAATGGCTATGATCGTAGGAAAACGACAGACAAATTGATGAATTATTTGGATGCCAAAAAAGCCGGAAAGCTATACGATAAATTAGAATATCTGCTAGAAGATTATAAAACACAACAAAAAAGTCGTAAACGTACTCATGAAAATGACACGAAAGAAAAAGAAGCGAAAAAAGTTAAATCTAAATTTGAAAAGATTGAAGTTATACGTGAAAAGTCTAAGGTAGACGAAAAACCAAAACTGGAACAAGTTGAAACATCAAAACTGACAACAGATCAAATTAAAGCTATGATGGTAAATGCACAACGAGAAATCGAAGAAAGGATGAAAGCATTGCCCACATACAAATCGGCCAAAGACACAACGATTATTATTCCACCAGGAGTTGAACTAGCACAATCGAAAGGTATAGCTACCCCCGTGCAACTAGGTCCTCCTTCGTCAAGACCTGAAGATTCGGAAAGAGCTCGCAAAATTGCTGAATTACAAGCTCAAATTCGCGCAAAACTATCCGGAACTTTAGCTGGAGTGTTACCACCGGCACCCGTTGTCGATAAACCGAAACCCTTGATTTTAGATTCCGAAGGACGTACTGTGGATAAAACTGGTCGAGCCATAAATATTCCAACATTAGCACCAACACTTAAAGCTAATATCCGAGCAAAAAAGCGCGAACATTTTAAAGCGAACCAAATTTCAGATAAGCAAAGTGCTGAGGCAGGTGAAGGTTCATATGTAGACGATCGTATTATGTTGAAGCCGGCTATTAGAAATAAGCGTGCTTTACGTTTTCACGAACCAGGTAAATTTCAACAAATGGCCGAACGTATGCGAATGAAATCTCAATTGGAAAAATTGCAAAATGAAATTTCACAAATTGCACGAAAGACCGGGATTAGCTCGGCAACAAAATTAGCCTTGATTGCACCAAAACAGGATTCGTATTCAGATGAGGTACCACAAATGGAATGGTGGGATTCGGTTATTTTAGTACAAGACCTTAGTACACTAGATTCAAATAATAAAATTGCGATTCGAGAATCGGCCATTTCGAATCTGATTGAACATCCGACACAAATGAGACCGCCAAGTATGCAAACGTTAAGGTAGTACATATCTCAATTCATTATAATCTGTTTTTTTCCTTCCAATTTCTAGACGAACCACTAAAACCTGTGTATTTACCTGTATTCCTTACGAAAAAGGAACGCAAAAAATTACGAAGACAAAACCGTCGAGAGGCGTGGAAAGAGGAACAAGAAAAAATACGTTTAGGCTTAGTTCCGCCACCAGAACCTAAATTGCGAATTTCAAACTTGATGCGAGTTTTGGGTACCGAAGCTGTACAAGATCCAACTAAAATTGAAGCTCATGTACGAGAACAAATGGCTAAACGCCAAAAGGCGCATGAAGAGGCCAATGCTGCTAGAAAATTAACCGTCGATCAAAAACGCGAAAAAAAGATTAGAAAAATTAAAGAAGACGTCTCTCTGGGGGTTCATGTATCAGTTTATCGTATACGCGATCTTCACAATAAGCAGGCGAAAAAATTTAAAGTTGAAACGAATGCAAAACAACTATTCCTAACAGGGGTATGTGTATTGTTCCGCGACTGTTGTGTTGTTGTTGTCGAAGGTGGTCCCAAGCAACAGAAAAAATTTAAAAGATTAATGTTGAATCGAATTAAGTGGGAGGAAGATACGATTAAAAATGCGGATGGAATGGAAGTGCCCAACTCATGTACACTTGTGTGGGAAGGTACCAGTCAACGGCGACACTTTGGTGAAATGAAATTCAAAGATTTTCCTATGGAAAAAATGGCACGTGAATTTTTCCAAAAACATCAAGTCGAAAGCTACTGGGATTTAGCATATTCGGGCGCCGTACTCGAAGCTTCGGAAGATGTATAATTATATTTTTGCAAAACATTCAATAAAAATATTTTGATTTTAAAAACCCATTTATAAAACAAAATTTACATTAAAACCGATTAATTAAGTACTTAATCTACCGCCAAGATTCGATTCATTTTTAACCACTTCTGGAAGATCATCCAGGTTTAATTTTAATTCGTTCAAACGTCTCTCGATGCTATCATCAAAGTTGACATCTCCTGGTTTGGGGTTGTTTTGTTCATCTGCAACTGTAGGTTCATTCAATAGGTCTTCTAATTCTTTCTCTAAGGCTGAATCATCAACGGCTGTTCCAAATTGAATACCACCTATTGTGGTTTGAATATCATCATGTATCTCCAATACGTCTTGCACTTCGGCTATTGTATCATCAACTTTGTCAAGGGTGATTCCTGAGTCTGACAAAATTGTCTTAAGAGTTTTTGAACCAATTTTATAAGCTTCCACAATGTTACTATCACTTGTTGTGTCATGTATTCGTGATTGAAGTGTTTGAATGTGTTCCAGAGCATTCATTCGCTTTTCTAAATTCTTTTCTGCTACATGTCTTTTTCGTAACGTATTTTTAGCTAAGCTTTTACGTCCATCCTTTAAAAACTGCCTGGTTTTCGTATCTAAATCTTTAATTTCCTCTTCGCACTTATCGATAATTGCTATTAAAGAATTTTCGGTTTTTTCCAAGCTGTATATTGATTTTTCCAGTTCATTAAGTGGAGTAACTTTATGATTTGTTGCACTAAACTTTAGAATAATTTTTTTATGATCATCCAACGATTCATTTCGATCCACGAATATGATCTGTTGTCGATCGAGATAGTGTAGAGCTAATATAGCACCTTCTGGATTCATTTCAAGTTCCGAACATGCTTCAATGGCATCGGCAAGGCTAATCACTGTTTCCGTAGCCCGTTCAAAATGACTACGCATTTTACCTGCTTGAATTTTAATAGCTTCGACCGCTACATATTCCGTATGATTATCTCGAGTTACGACAACTTTTTCTTTTATCTTATTGAATCCCCATCGAATCGGTTTTTTTAATAATGAATTAACAGCCCACCCTGTCCACGTGTGCTGTGGAATTTCCATAAATTCGGATTTCAACTGAATTTCTCCATTCGCGTACATATCATCTAAAACCGTTTCGAATACATACGGTATTTTATCGTTCCTCTGAAATACACGCTTTAGTTCTTGAATTGTGAATATACTATTTCCTTTATAAAGACAATATTTTATAATCATATCCTTCCAGAATTTCAGTTTTGCATCATAATTTATGGGATTTAAGGTGCGCACTCGAAATGGTGAAAATAGCACGGTTATTCTTTGTTCGTCGTTCCAATCAGCTGGATAAAATAATTTGTCTAGGACACAGAGTTTGCATATTTTTTCATCTTTTACTGGACTTTCACTCATAATGAATATCAAAAATTTATTTAATTTATATAAAAAAGCTTAATAAATAACGCAAATTAAAGTAAAAATAAAATTCGACCCATTCACAAGGCCTTTAAAAATAAATCTAACGTCATTTTTTGACATTAGCCAGCAGCATATAAAGCAATAAGGGCTAGTGTCAATTGGTGGATATTATTAGTGAATTTTTACTCTATGTTTATACTTGTTTAATGATTTCTGCTTCATGTTTATCTCAGATCAGGCTTAAACATAAAAAAATCGTAATAATTATATAATAAGTTTAAATAATAATAATATTAAATTATAATAATAATAAGTTTAAACTTGAAGTTTGAAATAGAGTACGATGTCTTCATTGATTTTCAGGGCTAGACACTTAAAATATTTAGTAGTTTTTCATATTGCTATTTTACTTGAAATAGCCTTTACAACAACCAAAGAGTATCAGGCGACGGGCACCTTACATAGATTAAATTGGCAACATTCCCGAAAAATTCTGCTTAACTTAAACACGTAAAATGTGACGGCATTACTGACAAACCATAGTTTTCAATACCATCCATAAAGCATCCACATTATTAGGATGGTGATGGGTGTTTATTTTCCACAATGACACTATGAACATGATTTTGGTAGTTAGTCTCATCTTCGTTAAGTACTTTTTATTCCGACGACTTTGGAAAACTTCAAATTGTTAAAGTCGAGATGTGGTACGATCGTACTTGCTTTACGGCTAGCTTCATTGCACTGTATTTTGATTTTGTTATATTTATCACATAAAACTAAATAATTGTATAAATATTTTGATTTATTTCAATAAAATTTGATATTGTTAATCGAATAAACCTAATTTTTATAGTTTAAATAATTTTTAAAAAAATTTCATTTTTAAAGTCCAAAGTCGAAGTCGTCGGTATGAAAAGTACTTTAATCAGACTTTCACAGTTAAAACGTAGATACTTTTACGTACCTACGTAACCACTACTTGTACGAAAACTGCCATCGTCGATTTGCAAAAGAAATTAATGATCACTTCTTGTGAACTTGGTACCTGAACAATATGATCTTACATCTTGGATGACCCGAAAGTCCAAAACTTTCTCGTATCAGTTAACAGTCAATCATGGACGTCCATGTCAATCATGGATGTCCATGTGCTAGCCACAATGAGATCGTGCGCGATCGCAAAGTACATCATTCCTTCCCCATTATGATTCTGATAATTTTTCTAGTCAGATTTTAAATATCGAGATTGGTGACTTGCAGGAAGGTTCATTGTTAAATGTTGGTGCAGTTAATGCCGCAACGTGTACGAAGTTGTTATCAATCGTTGACAGGCATTATTTGAATTCTTCACTATTCTGAACTGGAAAGAGTAATTTTGATTACGAAATGAAAATAACATTAAATTCAGAGGAGCCGTTTAGTTTTCTACCTCGACGATTGTCATTTTACGAGAAGGAGAAAGTTTCGGAAATAACTGAGGATTTCCTTTCGCGAAAAATAAATCGACCGAGTGATTCTCCGTTTGCTTCGCCCATTGTTCTTGTTCCTAAGAAAAATGGCGAAATGAGGATGTGTATTGATTATCGTACATTAAATAAACGAACGGTTCGTTGTAATTATCCATTTCCATTGATCGAGAATCATCGACAGATTAAAAGAAAAAAAATGGTTTACAACATTTGATTTGAAAAGTGGATTTTACCATATTCGGGTGGAGGAAAGTTTTTTCGTGTTCCATTTGGTCTTACTAATGCCCCTGGAGTGTTTCAGAAGTTCGTTAATATTATCTTTAAAAATATGATTAGGGATGGTACAGTGTTATATATGGATGATATTCTGATAGCTACCGAGACTATAGATGAGCATTTACAAATTTAAATCGAAGTTCTTGATCTCTTGAGTGAGAATCTTTTGGACAAAATGTAACTTTTTGCAGAAACGTATAAAATATTTGGGATATTTGATTAGCGGAAATGGAATATCACCCAGTTCAGATCACATAAGTACAATTCAGAATTTCCCTATTCCAAGGAACGAACATGAGTTGCACAGATTCGGGGGCTTGCTGAGTTATTTTAGGAAGTTTATTAGAAATTTTGCTATTATTGCAAAGCCTTTATACGATTTATTTCGTAAAGGGACAAAGTTTAAATTTCATGACCACCATTTAAATGTTTTCGAATTCCTAAAGTCAAAGTTGATTAAGTCGCCAGTGTTGTGTATTTATTCACCAAGTAACGCTACAGAATTGCATTGTGATGCATCCGGTTTGGGCTATGGTGCAATTTTATTGCAAAAACAGCCGAGTGATGATTTATTACACCCAACTAGCAATTATTTATGCTTTACAAAGATTTCATATTTATTTACATGGGTTGAGGTTCAAATAGTAACGGATTGTAAGTCATTGGAACTTAATTTGAAAAAGAGAGATATTCATACTAAAATTAGTTGTTGGGCTCTAACTCTTCAAAATTATGACTATGAATTAGTGTATCGGGATTCAAGCCGCATGCAGCACGTTGATTGTTTAAGTCGTATAAATTCAGTAATGGTTGTTGAGGAAAATAGTTTGGAGTTTAATTTGGCAATTAGCCAGTCAGATAAGGTCATAATACGAATGAGGGATTTGCTTGAAAAGGAGGAACACAATTTTTATGAATTACGAAATGGAATTGTATATCGGAAGGATGGAGATAAGATATTGTTTTGGGTTCACTTTTAATTACAAACATTACTAGAACGTATCACGATGGTATGTGGGTCACTGTGGAGTTGACAAAACTGTTGATTTGATTCGTAGGATGTATTGGTTTCCCAATTTGAAACGTATTGTTAGTCAATACATAAAGAATTGCTGGAAGTGTATTGCATATTCTCCATCAAACAGGATTCGTTAGATTATTTGGAGCTAGTTGACACAGGCAAGAAACCGTTTTCCACTATTTACGTCGGCCATTATGGTCCCTTCAATTGTACCAGTCTTAAGAATTTGCATATGTAAGGTATATGCAACTAGAACTCTTAGTATGAAAGAAACTTAGTTTAAAGTTTAGGGGCCCTTATACAGTCAAAAAGTACTTCGTCATAATCGTTATATTATTGGTGATGTTGAGGGTTTTCAAATCACTCAACAAATATTTGAGGGCGTGTTTGATTCAGGTAACATGCTAGGTTGAATATGATCATCAGTTAACCAACCTCGCATGTTACCTGAATCAAACCTGGTAGTGATTTGAGAGGAAACGATGATGTCGTAGGTATGACTGATAGTGATGATGAGAAAGACGTAATAGGATTTAATGGATCGACGGATCGCCGAGCTGTAGTAGCCAAAATAAAAATGAGTTGAGAGTGCTGAATTAATATGACAGCTAACTTCAGGCTTCAATCTGTCGTTCTCTTTCTCTTATATAGAGATACGAATATTTTGTTTTATATAGAGTCAGAGTGTGTGTTTTAAGTTTATGGAAATGTGTAAGGGGAAAAAAGAATACAAAAAGGTTTATGTTTATAAAAGTTTATGTTTATAATAAAAAAAAATAATAAAACTAGCTTTGTAAAGTTATTTGAGTTACTGTATTTAAGTTTTTAAAAATACAGTAATATTTATTTATTACTTTAGTATGTATGCTTTGTTCGATCCATTTTATAGTACGCTCCTCAGGTTTGATCTCCATTTTATCAATGTCATTCGGACAGAAGCAGTTTGTTTTATATGCGCTTCGGGGCTCTCCTAATTTTCGGGTAAGTGAATATATTCTCCCACCCTATAAAGATCGTTGAATTTTTTAAGATTAAATATCCGATGAGACGTCGCATCTGTTATCTAATTTATTCGCGATGTTTTGGTTTCTCGTATAGATTGTGATGAAATTCTTGCGCATTTGAATATATATGCTCCAACAATAAGTTGTTTGCGCCCTCGTGATGGACTCTTACACATTGATTCGGTTTCTATTAACTTCGCTCTTTCTAATCCAGTCTTAAAAATATTGCGACTTTTTAATTCTGTTTATAATATTTTTGACTTTGACAAGTCAAAAAAATTCGTTTAAACTTGAGTTGTTTAAATTATTTTCTATCAATATTAAAAATTAAATTTTCGATAGGGCTAAAATTAGGTAACTTTGTCTTATCAATTTTTTGTAATATTTTGTATTGCATTTTTTATTTTTACCGATTGTAATAACTGTAGGTAAATAAATATAAATGTTTACAATTTTTAAATGGAGATTTATACATCACTCCCGAGTAAAAGCAGTAAAAATTATCTTCTTGTCTTGTTCTATTTAATAATGAAAATGAGATTTTCTTTTTTAATTTGTCTGTGACTATGGATTTTGAAATTCATTTTTTGCTACACTCTTTCAGTATATTATGATGGTGATGAGCGTCCAGGTAGGCCACTCCGATTAATTGTAAAATAATCTTTTTCCGAAAATTCCGGGCTAAATTAACCAAAAAATCGAATGGCCATCTACGATTATGGCATCAATCTCTATATATACGTGTTGAGCAAACTTCCGAGCAAATTAACCTCGTACAAAACGTTCGTTTAAAAATCAAGGATTCATTTTTAATTAAATTTAAATTTTCAGAGTCTGCCAGACGGAAATTATGTTTCTATCAAAACATACTTACTGTCGTAGAGTAATTGTTAAGAGTTAAAAGTTACAAAACCAAACCATTTTCTCAAAAAAAAAAAAAAAAAATTAGAATTCCAAATGTTGTTTAAATTTGAAATACTTTTTAACAAAATAACCATAATTATTATTCCTTGATTAAAAGAAAATGTTATCAGCTCTTTATCACGTTAGTACTGGAAAATTAAAATGGTTTCCAAATTATTTAAGTATCTTTAATACAAAGTATCGTTAAGTATAACTGTTGAGTTATTAAGTGTGAGATAGCCTTTATTTTATTTTGCTTTTAATACTAGCCGCTTGTGGCGTTCTATTTCCTTCTTGTACTTATTATCTAAAATAAATACCTCGTGTATTGACGCTTGTCTTTTTATTCGGATTATATTTCTTTTTATTTAAGTACATAATCACATCAATAACATCAATTTATAAATTGACAGAAGGACTTTAACGTGAGAAGTGATACAAGGAAAGTCATCTTCGCTTTGATCAAGAAATCCAATCGTACCATTCATGTCAGCCAGTTGGCGGAAACCCTGTATAAATATTATTTATATTTCGCACTATTTGTGCAATAAGACGATAAGTACTTCACATCGTAAAATTGCACGAAATTTTTGAAATTTGTTAGATACGGTTTTTAGTTTTTTGAGGAGCCTAATTTCTTACATGCCGTTTTGTTTCAAGAATTTATGACTTCTGAAAAATAATGCTTTTGTCTTAAAGTTTTATTGTACGATTAATACATTTTATTTTATATTAATATTATATTTATTATTATTAACTTTATACAAATTGAAATAAATAAAAAAATTGTGTGTTTTTATAATCGAATATATATATATATATATATATATATATATATATATATATATATATATATATATATATATATATATATATATATATATATATATATATATATATATATATATATATATATATATATATATATATATATATATATATATATATATATATATATATATATATATATATATATATATATATATTATATATATATATATATATATATATATATATAAATATATATATATATATATATATATATATATATATATATATATATATATATATATATATATATATATATATTATAATATTATTATTGTATTTTATTATGTAAATAATATAATAATAATAATTATTATTATTAAGAAATAAAAATATATTTCTAAAACCATAAAGAAAAGAAAAAATACAATTAATTAAACTTAGTTTTTGTTTTACTTTTTAAAATATGTAAATGTATAATTTGTTGTTTTACTTGTCCTGCTATTCACCTTATTTTATTACAAAATAAACGTAAAATAAAATAATTAAATAAAATTAAAAAAATAATAATAATAAAAAGTTATTGAATTAATTTATTTATGCTCCTTGTCTTTATCATTCTTAATATTATCATCTTTTGTATCTGTTGCCGGCGGTTTTTGTTCTACATCTTCGATAGCGTTACTTAGTTCACCGTTGAATTGAAGTAAACATCCAAGTGCACCGAAATAACCCTCATGTTCTAAAAATAGAGCTTTAATTGCACCTTTTGACCAATATTCTAGAGCGGTAGCCAGTAATTGCATCGCAATTTCGTTCACTCGTAAAAAGTTACCGACAAATACAATCTAAACAAAAAAAAAAAAAAAAAGGATAAAAGAAAAGAAAAAAATACACAACATTAATTAATTTTCATTTTCATCAAATTAATTATAAAAAAACGGTTATTTTACTTTTTCAATATTTTGAGCAATAGCACACATTCTAGCAATAGAGCCAATATTATTTGTTATTGTGACCAATGTCGCTCTAGCTAAATCAGCACTTGAACAACTTTCTATTCTATCACTACTATTCATATGTCCAAAACTAGATGCAACTAAATCACCTGGCAAACCAAATCGATCATAATCACCGCCATAAATATCTTTCACTAGCTTATCACATTTGGTGTGATCTCCATGCGTTGCTAATTCAATTGCTTCCTCGAATGTTTTGCATCCAGTTAGTAGTGAACATAGACCTAAAAATGTTCCGCCCCCCAAACTTGTACCCCAAACACGAGTATAATTTTTTGGACCGCACACAGCCAATATTGATACACCAGAACCAATATTAACCAATAAAAATGGATAGGGTTGTGAAAAATCAAATGGTTTTTTGATATAATTTCTGGAAAATATTAAAAAATTAAAAACTATTAGTTTCAATTCGTTCATCATATAGTCACATTAAATATGATGCCTTACTCTGTATTCAGCACTTTTTCCCAATAAAAACATTCCGAACGATTATGTGTGTCTGTAAATAAAAGTCCTTCGATTAATGCATCGAATTCATCAAATTTCGCTAGCTTCATGTTGACTTCTTCACGGAAATTTTTTTCAAATTTATATGCACCACCACCGGTTGCACAAACTGTAGTGACTAGTTGGGCCATTCCTTTACCTTTGGCTAAGGTTAGAAAATTTTCCATTTCACTCGTTGGAAACCGTATAAAGTGTAGAGAGCCACGTCTACCCCGTATCTCTACATTGTCCATCTGTAAAACGCGATGGAAAAAACGAACATTTTTAATTTCGTATAAAATTTAAATTTCCTAATAAAAAATTAACATAAATTCTATTGTTTCGAATCACATCTAATACATGAGTAATTGTTTCAATGAATAAATAGCATTGACTGTAATTTGCAATGTCCGTGAAATTTTATATCATCAAACAAATATGTATTAATTATTTTTTGCAAATTTTCATTATTTAAAAAAAAAAAAATTGAAACGTAAAATGCATGTAACAAAAACGAAATTTGTCAGATAATTAAATGAAAATAAAAGTAATACCATATTTTGCATTGTATTTAATTATAAATTCTTAGTAAATAGCCACAGTTATTAGCATTAGCAATATATGTATTACATATTTATACATATATGTCAGATAGTAAATAATCTAAATATAGTATCGTGAGTTAAAACCGAAGTCGATTATTACCTCGTCTCTTACACTATGTTGGCGCCACTTGTTTTGAATAGTTGTAGGCGTTCAGACAAAAAACATTCTTTTAGGTACAATTCAATCACCGACATAATTTGTAATTTAATTCCTAAATATTTCTAACAAATCGAGAAATTGAAAAAAATGTAAAATAGACTCCATCGATCTCAATGTATATGGCTTAAGTCTCCAATAATTTCCAACAAAATAGTCGAAATAATTTAAATCCGTAAAATACGGTTATATTTGCATAACGTCGACAAAATGAGGAAATGATAAAATGAGGGAAGAAGATAGAGTTCCCTACTTTAGTATAATTTTTAATATTTAGAAAGAATCATCCTCAACGAAACATTTGATCAGTGACTGACTGATTTAGGCGAAATCCTCTTTGGTAGTCACGTACAATTTCCTCCGCCAGCGAAGTGATTATCTTCAATATTATGTAAAACAGTAATTTGTAAGCTATGCAAAGGAGAGCTATGCCGCGATAGTTTTATCATTTTGAGCAATCTGCCTTTTTTTAAGAATAAGGATTTCACCTTCCATTCATCAGGCTAAATATCAAGAGCTCGGAATTAATACAATCAACACCAGGGGGACGGTTTCGTTTAAGTCCCTGCATCGCAAGTGTGAATTTATCGCACATCTCTGCAGTGTATATTTGATAAATTTCAAATACAGCATTTGACACTTGTTGAACTTTAAAATAAATCAGAGAAATGCTCCTTCCTAGTGTCGAGCACTGCATCGATATTAACACGGTGGTAAAATACAGTCCGGTGACTCTTTTAATGAATTTATAAATTCAATTGGCGGTTCACCTAGCAAGGACCGTTTTGTTCTTCCGTGCGATTCTAAAACGTATTCGCGCTTATATGCTATATTCTGTTGCTTGACAGCAGGACGACACTGCTCATTAAACCAGGGTTATACTCTAAATTTAATGAGATTTCCATTAGAGGGTTTATTGACATAATTTAAATGGCCACATCTTTTCTAGGAAACAGTGGACTTACATTTTGAATAAACCTTTGGGTTTTCTGTGGCCTATTATTTTTATAAAAACTTGAAATGAATTTCTTTCTCTCTCTTTCTCTGGATTTTACATCCCATAAAGGGATTTTGCCACCCGCACTAAGGTCATCCATCCATCTCGGTTCATCGCTTTCGTCCTCCAATTTCGACATCCTAATGTATGTAGATCTTGTTCGACGTCGTCACGCCAGCGCAATCGGGATCTTCCTCTACGACGAACACCGGCTGCTTGTTGATGGAACACTTTATTGATCATTCGTTCTTGTGGAGATCGTGTAACGTGGCCGAGCCATTTAACTCGATCGGATTTGATGAATCCGATAATATCGCAGCCTCTAAGAAGTTGCCTTATCTCGTGGTTCATACGAATCCGATATTCGTTGTCCGCGACTTTGATTGGACCAGAGATTGAGCGAATGACCTTCCCTTCGAAGGTAGTTAACAATCTACAATCGTTAGAGGTCATGGTCAAGCTCTCGCTTCCGAAAGCCAGCACAGGTCTTATGAGTGCTTTATAAAGTGCGAGCTTGCACGACTGCGACATATGTTTAGATCGCAATAATTTCGATTGGTCGTAGAAAACTTGTTGTCCGGCAGCGATTCGGGCTTTTATTTCTGCCTGCATATCATTCGCCGATGTTATAACTGACCCGAGGTATTTAAAGTTTTCGACGCTATCAAAGTTATGGTCGCCAATTCCGAGATTTACCATGGAGATGTTCACAAGATGTTGATAACAATTTTGTTTTGCTGCTGTTCACCTCCAAACCAAGTCTTCTTGCGCAGCGGTCGAACTGCTTAAAACTGTCCTTGATATCGCTAGGTCTTCGGCCAAGAAGCACGATATCATTTGCATATCCAACAATTTGGCCTGATTTATTAAATATACAGCGAGAAGTTTCAATGTTGCTTTTTCTCACTACGTACTCAAGCGCCAAGTTGAACAACACAGGCGCGAGTGCATCTCCCTGTCGAACACCAGATGTTATTTCAAAGGGGCCTGACACAGCTCCCTCAATTACGAATCTACATACAGACCCAGAGGTTGTTAATTTGCACAGAGAAACGAATTTCTCTGAAATTCCTAGGCACATGAGGCGAGAGGGATGAGTCTGGCAAGTACAATATTAGCCAACACTTTGTAAGCAGTGCTCAACAGAGTGATACCACGATAGTTTCCACATTTAAGACGGTCTACTTTTGTGTACAGCGGACATATGAGTGCTGTCTTCCAATTCTCTTGGTCAACTCTTCTTGGTCCCAAATAGAGACGATGAGATCGTATAGATTTGTTGCAAGAGTAGCGCCTCTGAGCTTAATCAATTCTGCGGCGATTCCGTCGAGACCGTGTGCTTTATTTTTTAATCTACTAATAGCTGCATCTACTTCCTCTTCTGTAGGATATTCAACAAGAACCTCTTCACCTGGAGGAGCTAGTGCTCTAATGGGGGTCACTTTTTCGTTTTGATTTAGCAGATTTTGAAAGTAGGTTTGCCATACTGAGAGAACATCAGCCACATTTGTTCTCAGCTCTCCATTTCCGTATTTGATTGAAGTCTTTAGTTAGATTTTTGGCGTTAGCAAAACAGTCCCTTGAGTTTCCTATTTCCGCTTGGAAGCTGATGTTTTCGATGCAAGATCTCATATGATGGCTGACTGAATAGCGTGCCGCTACTCCTGGTTGTTAGGAGGAGCTTCTTCGTTGTTATTGGGCCCGTCTAAATAATTAGTGACAGCTGATTGGGAACTCTGTAGTGACGCTTGGTCTTTTAAAGCATCGATATTCCATCGAACGGTCTATTGTGCTTGTCTGTTGAACGTAGATGACAGTTTGCACTTTTACTTAAATATGACAAGCACATGATTGCGGTCCATGTCTGCACCTCTGTAAGATCTTAGACACCATGACGTGATCGATGAATTTCTTAGTTTCCTTTAAAGTCACCGAAGTTATATGTTATAATTCTATATACATATTAGGATTATTCCTAATAAAACACGCTGTGCAATCAAAAAAGAGTAAAAAAGATTGAGACTCTGCTATAGTCTGCATCTTTGTAATGCCAGATTAGTCTAGGTGTAATAAGCTCCAGAGTAGCTGGAATAATCGAAAACTTTGCTGAGACCAATGTATGATCAGAAACATATTATGGAGCCAACACATCAAAAATAAGTCCAAAAAATTGGATGAATAACTTGGTTAGTTTGTCGACAATTTGAGCAAGATGATGTATCTCCGCAAACAATACAGATTTATCTGTTTGATCATTTGGTTGTGAAAGCCCTTACTAAGTGCCATTATGAATATTAAAACTTCCAAGCAACCACTTCAAACTTTGGAGAGATCTGTTTATTTTATCAAAAGAACTTGAAATGATATAAAATTCGTGACAGGTCTCTGCATGTGGTATAGATTTAGACTACGGTACAAAGCTCAAATAAAAATAGAGTGAGATTGAATTTTAATTTCAATCCACAAAGTATTAAACGCAGGATTAGAGCTAGGAAAAAAAACATTTGGGCACGATAAAGTGGAGATCGCCCCTTACAAATAGAACCCTCGATGTGGATCAGTATCTCTCAGTATTTTTAGGTAAATGTGATCTGGGAATACCAATTTAATCCCAATCAAAGATAATACTGTAAAAAGTTATTGGACATAGTGGCAACTATTGAAATTTCCGAATGAGTTGCTTATTTGACTTGTGGGAATCGAGCGAATGCATAAAAGAAGTCGTGTAAGAAATATATAATGGGAAAACTGGAATGCATTTTGGCATCAACAAAACATTGCACAAAATGTGAAACCGATTCTACGATTCCGTGGAAGCAAAATTCAAACAAACCTCAATAATTATTGCTGGCTCGTTTCAAGTAACAAAAGCCGGTAACCGATACAAGCTTTATGGTATCGATTTATTTAGTAAATATATCCAATAGTTAGGCAAGAAGCTCGAACAGAAAATGGGCGTTTTTTGCGTTTTTTTTGGGGCATGCTTTACAATTAAAAATTAAGCATATACTGTTGTAATTGCGACATTTTGAACCTTTCATAACATCTTAATATGTATCGCAAAACAATCGTTTAGTCAAGCAAACGAAAAACGCAAAGTGCGATTAAAAATTGTATTTAAAATTATCAATGATCAAAAAAAAAAAAGCAAAAAAAAAAATGATACGATCGTACGAAAGTACAACACGCGATAAACAACTGATCAAATTTTCCGTACAAAAAATTAATGTGTCATCACATCATTATCACAGTTAATCATTAATTATGAATTGTTTATAGCTTGTTAAAAAATTATTATTACTGTAGTTGAAATATTTTCGGTGGCGCGAGTTGTCACGCGAATGATCAATAATTATTTAATTATTTCGTCGCATGTATACAAAAATATAATATCATTGTAAAAATTCATTTTGTGCGATTTATACAATGTGACACGTAATGTTCAATCGAGGTGATTGAAGCATCTACGGTTTTTGTACAGACCCCATAATTGAATCAGTGCAAGGTGGTTTGTCGTTATCAATAGTCATATAGGCTTATCAATAGTTAAACCAGTTTCATCCAATTTTTGTTCTACAATTAGCAATTGTGTTATCCGATTATGGTATCAAATAGCATATGAACCTTTATAATATTACAGAAATAGAAATATGGGATTACATTTTAAAATAAGTTTAAAATTAACAAGGTTAATTGTATCTAAAGCTCGTGAATTAAGTTTTGGTATATTCTAATCTTTTATATAATAATCATCGTTCTTTACAGGACATTAAGCTCCATCAAATTTATAGACGAACGGCTTTTCTTGATTTCGTGGTTATAAAGAACTCGTTGTCAATTATTCTGAAGTCATAGCAACATAGTGGGCAGGCCCAAATCCGGCTAGAATATAGTTCATCCATTATGCGTATTTATAAAAAGGGATTAATCGCTTTTGCAATCACTTGTTTTTATTACTAGAAGATTTCTAACTACTAAAACAAATGGCTTCCCTGGTAACTGGTACCTACTTTTTGAATTACTCCATTTCAAATTTTTTTTCTAAATCATTTATAGCTGCTATCTATTCGCGTAATACTCTGAGCTTGAGAACTCTTGTTACGATATTATAACTTATTTGCTTACTATTGATGGTAGTATATAACTGTTTGACGTCAGTTGCAATCGAGAGAGTACACTCGTGCCAAAGTAAGTAAGAACTTGAAAAAATATTGCCGATTTACGTAATTAAATTAGAATCAACGTGTATACGAGTTCACAAACTTAAGCATATACGTTAATGGCTAAGCTTAAAGTTCAATAATTCATATACATAAAGTAGTCAAGTCAAAATAGTTATTCTTTAGCTTTTAAGTGTTTTTTTACTTTTAACTCATTTATTATTTACACAATATTTGCATAAACGGAATTATTTATTATCATAACGTGTTTACATTGAGCTTTGTAATTTCACATCCGTACATTCAAATTTATTTTTAAAACTTACCAATTCAATTAAATTACATTGTATTACTATCGTATTATTGAATAGGTTTTAATTTAAAGTGTAAATACAAGTCATAAAGTAATTAACCTATTAAACTAAGTTAAGAAAATTTTCTTAGATCATCGGAAAAGTGGTTTTTATATGTCATTGCTAGCCCGCACCGAAATTAACGGTTCCATCGGTCTCAATCTTAATAAGCTTGCACTATGTATTTTTCTAGACATCCAGAAGAAGCCAAGTCATGCTCTATCTCGAGGAGCCATTGTCGCTGACAGCGACTAGGCACCTGCAAAACGGTGGATCTCCTCTCAAAAATCGCCGCACCATCCGTTTAGAATCGGGCACGCCGACGTTTTCATGTGGTAGCCGATCAATATGATATTACTTCTTAATTAGATGATCCGAGACCGCCTCTTAAAAATTAATAAAGTGGGTCTATGTTTAGATCGAGTACGGACCTATATTTTCACAGAAGTCCGTTTAATTTTGTCCACTAAAGTGACCAATCACTATTTTGATGTCGTGTTTCGGTATTACATTAGATCATCTAAAAGGTTGTAAACCAACATGACCGAGGCAATCCACTGTAAACCAACTTATTGCTGATATAGTGCACTATTTTCGAATAGTTAGTTTTAGATTTAGAGTCTGTTTTTGTTAGTGGTAATCCTTCATAACAGAAATAAGCCGACATCCACAGACTAGTGATTTAATGATTCCCTGACTTAAGGTGATTTTTAAAAGTAGCCTGGAACTATGTCATATTCCAAACAAATGGACTGAAGTAAAGGTTTTTTTTATACCTAAGGCGGTAAAGTTAGCAGCACCACTGCTAATTTCGGCACTCTCAGATTTGGGGCTAAATGTGTCACTCGGATGCTGGATTGATCAAATGCTCAGGGCAGGGTCATTTTGGCTAATCTTGGAAATTTGTGAGTAGAGGCACACCGGAAGGTGGTGTAATATCCCCCATTCTTTGGAATCGGCGCCTTCGGTAAACATCCTAGCCCCTCAGAGATCTTATGCAAAATGCTCTTCTTACCAAATGGACCAATAGGTGAGATTTCACAAATTGATCCAGAAAAAATGAACGAACTCCAAACACACAATGAATAATGAAATCCATAAAGCTATTGACTATGGCATCCCGACATCATGCCTCGAAGTGAAATTTCTGGCTGTTATTCCTTTCAGAGAGAACTGGGCGAGTGAAGCAGTTCTGAATCCTGGTACAACTAACTTCTTTACAGATGGATCGAGAATTGATAGCAGGATCGGTTGTGGGGTGTTCTGCATAGCCTTTTTACAGACAGTCAGGCTGCCATTAAAGTTCTACAATCAGGCTTTGTCACGTCGAAAGTAGCCCAGAACTATCTTGCATCTCTTGACGAGATGGCAGAACAGTTCAACATTCAGCTTACATGGGTGCCAGGGCATATCAATATAACGAGAAATATCTTATATCAATATAACGGGGAATACCATCATGCAACGCTGATACTGAAGTACCACTTTCTATGTGTAAACTGCTCCTTAAGAAAGAAGCTTATAAAATCACAAACAATAGATGGTCAAATTGTTCCTCAGTTGTAATTATTTGGCGAATTTGGCCTACACTAGACTTAATCAGATCTAACCAACTAATATTCAAGCAACGGCGCAATATTAGCAAAATTACGGTTGTCGTTACTGGATACTGTCTCATTATGGTCAGCATGCAAGTAGACTAAGTAGGTGTCTCACGATTACTGTAGAAGTTGTACGGATGACTATCTACATCTGCACTGCACCTGTTTCAGCCTTGCTCGGTACCAGCTAAAGTTTTTGGAAGCTTGCCTCCAGTGTGACCTGTCGGACCTCAGTAGGATGAATGTTAGGGATATCAACTGCTTCGTTAGAAGCTCGAATTGGGTCCAGTAGATATTGAGTGGAGAGAAAAAATTGGTGTGGTAAGACTACGGACCAATTGTGCCTATGTCACGTCCTTTAGGACGGCTACCTTAACCTTACCTAACCCTTCATAGAATGTGTTATAGAATATGTGTCCGGTTATTTTTAATGTAGATTCGATGAAGATTATATACCAGGTAATTTTGATTTATATATCCTTCAAAAATATTATGACTTTTTTTCGTTACCCTTCTCTCTACAGGTTTTTTAAAACTTTTTAACTTATCCGTATTCAATACTCTGTGCACCAACTTTTTACTGTCTAATCGCTTTCGATGCTTTTAGTTCCCTTATTGCCCATATTATACCATTTATAAATATCTTTTTTATTTGGCATTTCTTTGTGCAAAACAATAGCAAAAAGGTGGGCTAAAATTTCTTGGGTTTCCCAATAACAAAAAAAAACAGAAATCAGTGGATTGTAGCACTTCGAATTGGTAAACCAATCTCATAGCATTCAACTGTATGTGGTTTACACTTCACTCAAAGTGATTATGAATCAAATCAATTTACAGAAGGTACGAATGATTTTAATGATTTATTTTTATTTCAATGTATAAACTAATAATAATTACAATTTTGGAGCAGAAGAATTTATTAAAACCAGGCACAATACCATCAAAAAATTTACCAGTATGTGTACCATAATAATTTATTGTGAACCCTGGTATTCTGTTCAATACGTTTAATTTCTTTAATGGTTACTTCATTGATGGACTGAAGCATATAAAAATGCAATTATTCTGAAAAATAGTCATGTTCCATTGTACAAGCGGTAAAATTTGCCTCTCAAGATGACAATAACGGAGACGCAATCTTAAAATTTAACGTGGAATTAACTACATCATTTGTGATGTTGGAGTCGTTGCATATAGAATCTGATGTTCCCAAATCATTGTTCATCTGCGTTTGAACAGTTTACTCAATATTTTTTTGTTTCGGCACTACAAACTAGCAACTTTGACAAGTTTTGATTTGGAATAAGCTTTATTTTGAGACCATGTATTTAAATTAAAATGGACACCTCTTTATTAACTCAACATAAAATATGTTTATTAAAAATTAATTAACAAAAAACACTCACATAATTATAAAACATTTATTAAATACTTTCATGAATTCTAATTTTTCCACAACCATATTGCATAGGTTTTCCTATGTAAAAGTTTGACATTTTGCATTTTATTCCAAACCTAAGACGCACCAAACGACAAACACTTGAAGTAAAAAATCGCCCTATTGTTCGTAATTTAGGCATTAATTGATGAAAGAGTAATATTTTTTTTTTGCACTGGTTTAAACATTGATAGTTGTTCTGTGATTTTGCAATCTGACATGGCCTCACTTTCATTTTCATTTACAAATATCAATTTAAATAATTTACACTCTGCTATTTAAATTTTACACGAAAGCTTAATTCTCTCGCTAATTTCGCACCCTACATATATACTTATCAAATTGAGAACAACATTTTTGCGTGCTTAACAAATTTCTGTTCAAGGTTCAAAACTAGACATCATAATTATTTTACAAATCGACAACGCAATAATATACTCGTATGACTCGTTTAATATAAAATTTTATTAAAGAGCGAGCAAGATATTTTATAATGGAACATTTAATTGTCTTGGTTATTTAATTGAATTGATTGAACAATTTACAAATATGTGTGCTTTATTATCTTGCCATGTACTTTGAATATTGATGGTCTGATTACGATGTTTGTGTGGTAGCACTTTTGGTTTGGCGAATCAATCATATTCAATATAAATTGGCCCTCAAAGTTGTTATCTTTGCGATATTAAATATACATATGAAACTCCAAGTATTCTTTGACTTTATTTAAGACAAATATCGGAAATGGTGTTCGAGTTCTCAACTTATCTAGCTCGATTTATTTGAAGTGGTTGTAGTCATTGTGCAAGTAATTTTATACGTTTCTGCTAAACTCTTTGCGGAAATTTATTTGCATTTGATCAATATATTGTAGTTTTCTTGAACGTTAAGATGGTGAAAAACTTCTAATATTTTATGCAGCTTTTTAATATTAGACTATGAATACAAAAATGAACTTCACGGGCAATTCCCAATTGATTCAGAAAATTATGCATTTCTTACTGGTTCTTAAAAATTCGTAACATTCTTAAAACTTGTGGAAATCGTATGAATCTTAAAATAGTATACTCTAATACAGATTACCGAGCAATTGGCGCAGTGGTTAAAGCTGCGGAGTTTGGGGCGAGAGGTACCGGGTTCGAATCCCAACGGGGGCGGGATTTTTCATCATCTGATTACGATCGGTGATGACGATGAACACAACTATGACCCCCTGTTGGAGTGCACAACTATGACCCCCTGTTGCCAGTGCAGGCTGGCTGGAGCAATGCAATGTGCAGATGGATTTAAAATCGAACCTGTATTCGTGCGTCTTTGATTTGGCTGGTGACGGCGTAAGGTAGGACGTTAAAAATTAACCGCGAAAGAGTTAGAAGAGCTTCGGCCCCAGAACAGATTGCAGAGTTCAGACACAAACAAACTTGCGTTCTTTAAGTTTGAGTCTCTGTATTTCTGTGTCAGGGGGAGAGTGTTCTCTCTTCAGTTTTGCAATATTCGTGGATTGCGGACAAACTTTGCAGCCGTGGAACACCATACAGCTTCCACAAAACCAGCGGTTCTACTTCTCACCGAGACCAAAATTATGGACTCCGGTGATTCTTCGGCCATCGATATTAAGGGTTACTCCTTAATCCATCGGCTTATTCACCATAGGGGGCTGACCATGTATATCCGCAACGATATACCTTTTTCCATTCCCAGTTTTTTTGGCCAAAGCACGAATAATGAGTTCAGCTTCATTTGGGTTGAAATTCATGTCTCGAAACACCCCTATTCCTATGTGGTCTCTATCGAAGCCCAAATATCGCAAACTGCGCTGCTCATTTTGGGTTTGATACTCTGTCAGACTCCAACTTGTAGATCAGCCTATGAGGATACCAGATCGGGTCAACGATACGGGTCATTTACTGGTTTTGTTTTTAACTTCTCATGCGGCGAAATACAGTATCCCCGTCAGTTCTCCTTTGGGAAACTCTGATCATCAGCTTTTTACAGCGGAATTTCCAATGTCGTGGTCGTGTTAAACGAATGTTCCGGCAAACGTCGATTATGGCACTATAAAAATGCGGACTGGGAAGGAATGAACAAGTTCTTTCAAGAGTTCGAATGGTACTCTTGTGTTGCCTTCGGTAATATTGACAATGCCGCCATTCTGGTTTCGACTGTCATTCTCATGGGAATGGAACAGTTCATTCCTTCCAGTCTCTCTAAGCTAAATAAAAAAAAATCAGGCAATCCTTGGCATAATCATGACTGTAGAACAACAACCGCCTATAAAGAAGCCTCTCACCGCAAATATGTTAAGAACCCGTCAAATGAAAATTTAGCTATATTTAAGGCGGCTAGAAATCTGGCAACGCAAAGTGTCCCAAGCTAAAAAAATATCAAAAAAAAAATTCGTGAAGAGTTGCGGCAGGTCTTAAAGCAGGGCAATAGCAATCGGACCTTTTGGTCCTTTGCCCGCAAAGTAGAGGAAAACTCTTTGAACAGTAGGAAATCATCAATACCACCTCTGAAAGATGGGGACTATATTTTTTCTACAGCTCAAGAAAAATCTAATCTCTTTACCCGAAAATTTGCAGCAAACTCTATTTTACCTGATTTTAACTTAATACCCCCGATTATCTCTCTAGCCAGTTCATCGATGCGCCGGTCCGGATTGTATTCCCCCAAATGTCCTCAAATATTGCTGTAAATCCCTGTCTAAGCCACTATCATATCTGTTTCACCGATCTATATCTTCTGGCATTTTCCCTTCCATCTGGAAAACTGCTAACATACATCCTGTGCCAAAAAGGGCAGTAAATCGGACCCTTCAAATTATCGCCCAAACGCTATCGTATCGATGCTTTCTAAAGTACTTGAGACCATAATCAACTTCCAGCTGATGAAATATTTGGTTCAGCAGGTGATTTAATTAATGTTACTCAAGTCATTGCACTCGATATCTCAAAAGCATTTGATCGCGTGTGGCACAAGGGTTTGCTGTGTAAATTAAAGGCAGTTGGCCTTCACGATTCGTTAATTTTGTGGATTGAGAAGTTTTTTTTTTGTCGAAAAATCCGAGTGGTGGTGGATGGTGTGACTTCCGATCAACATCTTATAAACGCTGGTGTTCTTCAGGGGTCCGTCCTTTCTCCATCCCTTTTTCTAATTTTCATCAATGATCTTCGATCAGCAATTCTCAATCCAATATACTCCTATGCTGATGACATCTCACTTTCCACGTCTTACAGTTTACCTTCTTCTTCATTGCGAAACGATGTTCTCGCAGAAAGAATGGCTATGGATGATCGCCTTACGCGAGATCTCAATTCCATTCTTAAATGGGGCGAAGCCAACAGAGTTGAATTTAATCCCAACAAACTTCAATCCTGTGTTTTTTCTGGCCGAACTGATGGTTATTCACCATTTTTTTGACTGGTGAATCCAGCTTGGCTACGTCTGACACATTTGAGATTTTCGGTTTAACTATATCAAAGAGAATATCGTGGGCTAAACAAATAAACAAAGCAACGATTGGTGCAGCCAAATGACTTGGATTTCTACGACGATGTAAGTTTTACTTTAATCCATCCGAAATACTTACAATATATAAGACCTACATAAGACCCAGGTTGGAGTATAATTCTCATATTTGAGCTGGAGCACCGAAAATTCATTTAACTGCACTCGATCGGGTACAAAACCGAGCATCTCGAATGATTGAAGACGTAAAATTATTATCTGATCTTGATTCTCTTTCCCATAGACGTAATGTGGGAGCCTTATGCGTGTTTTACAAGTACTTTCATGGTCATTGTTCATCGGAACTTTATGAATTTATGCCTGGTTGGTCAAAGCTCGCGCGTAATTTAAGACGCCTGGTACACCGATACAATCTGGAAATTAAATCCGCGAAGACCAATAAATTTAAAAACTCATTTTTTGTTAGGGGTACGCGAATGTGGAATAAACTGAACGACGAGACGTTTTTCTTGGAATTCAATTTACAGAGATTCAAACTTAATATCAAAAGTAAACAACTAGAAGACTGAAAACCTTTATTTCTTTTATTCCTCTCTTCCCTTTTTCCCTCCTAATCCTTCCTTTTACCTTTTGCAGTACTGCTGTGTGTTTGTTGCTAAAACTTTCATATAAAGGATATACATACCTATATCCTAAGTGCTCTGAACATTTATATAAACAAAAAAAAATGCTTTATTATCTTGCCATGTACTTTGAATATTGATGGTCTGATTACGATGTTTGTGTGGTAGCACTTTTGGTTTGGCGAATCAATCATATTCAATACAAATTGGCCCTCAAATTCGTTATCTCTGCGATATTAAATACATATATATGAAACTCCAAGTATTCTATGACTTTATTCAAGACAAATATCGGAAATGGTGTTCGAGTTCTCAACTTATCTAGCTCGATTTATTTGAAGTGGTTGTAGGCATTGTGCAAGTAATTTTATACGTTTTTGCTAAACTCTTTGCGGAAATTTATTTGCATTTGTTTGTTTGTTTATTTCTATGCAATCTGTTTTTGGGGCCGAAGCTCACCCAACTCTTTCGCGGTTAATTAACGTCCTACTTTACGCCATTACTAGCCAAATCGAGGACGCGCGAATACAGGTTTGCGTTTCAAATATCCATCTGCACATTGCATTGCTCCAGCCAGCCTGTACTGGCATGGACGATGGTTCGGCCCATGAATTCTGCACTCCAACGGGAGGTCATAGTTGTGTTCATCGTCATCACCGACCGTAATCAAGTGATGAAAAATCCCTTCTGCAACCCTCCCCCGTTGGGATTCGAACCCGGTACCTCCCGTCCCAAACACCGCAGCTTTAACCACTGCGCCAATTGCTCGGTTATTTGCATTTGATCAATATATTGTAGTTTTCTTGAACGTTAAGATGGTGAAAAACTTCTAATATTTTATGCAGCTTTTTAATATTAGACTATGAATACAAAAATGAACTTCACGGGCAATTCCCAATTGATTCAGAAAATTATGCATTTCTTACTGGTTCTTAAAAATTCGTAACATTCTTAAAACTTGTGGAAATCGTATGAATCTAAAAATAGTATACTCTAATACAGATTACGGGTCATTTACTGGTTTTGTTTTTAACTTCTCATGCGGCGAAATACAGTATCCCCGTCAGTTCTCCTTTGGAAAACTCTGACCATCGGCTTTTTACAGCGGAATTTCCAATGTCGTGGTCGTGTTAAACGAATGTTTCGGCAAACGTCGATTATGGCACTATAAAAATGCGGACTGGGAAGGAATGAACAAGTTCTTTCAAGAGTTCGAATGGTACTCTTGTGTTGCCTTCGGTAATATTGACAATGCCGCCATTCTGGTTTCGACTGTCATTCTCATGGGAATGGAACAGTTCATTCCTTCCAGTCTCTCTAAGCTAAATAAAAAAAAATCAGGCAATCCTTGGCATAATCATGACTGTAGAACAACAACCGCCTATAAAGAAGCCTCTCACCGCAAATATGTTAAGAACCCGTCAAATGAAAATTTAGCTATATTTAAGGCGGCTAGAAATCTGGCAACGCAAAGTGTCCCAAGCTAAAAAAAATATCAAAAAAAAAGTTCGAGAAGAGTTCCGGCAGGTCTTAAAGCAAGGCAATAGCAATCGGACCTTTTGGTCCTTTGCCCGCAAAGTAGAGGAAAACTCTTTGAACAGTAGGAAATCATCAATACCACCTTTGAAAGATGGGGACTATAACTATATTTTTTCAACAGCTCAAGAAAAATCTAATCTCTTTACCCGAAAATTTGCAGCAAACTCTATTTTACCTGATTTTAACTTAATACCCCCGATTATCTCTCTAGCCAGTTCATCGATGTGCCGCATTAGATTAAGATCTAGAGTTGTCGCTAAAGACCTTGTAAACATTAACACCAACAAGTCAGCCGGTCCGGATTGTATTCCCCCAAATGTCCTCAAATATTGCTGTAAATCCCTGTCTAAGCCACTATCATGTCTGTTTCACCGATCTATGTCTTCTGGCATTTTCCCTTCCATCTGGAAAACTGCTAACATACATCCTGTGCCAAAAAGGGCAGTAAATCGGACCCTTCAAATTATCGCCCAAACGCTATCGTCTCGGTGCTTTCTAAAGTACTTGAGACCAGAATCAACTTCCAGCTGATGAAATATTTGGTTCAGCAGGTGATTTAATTAATGTTACTGAACAGTGGAACAGAAGCATTCATCAATCTGGTGAATCTCAAGTCATTGCACTCGATATCTCAAAAGCATTTGATCGCGTGTGGCACAATGGTTTGCTGTGTAAATTAAAGGCAGTTGGCCTTCACGATTCGTTAATTTTATGGATTGAGAATTTTCTTTTTTGTCGCAAAATCCAAGTGGTGGTGGATGGTGTGACTTTCGATCAACATCTTATAAACGCTGGTGTTCCTCAGGGGTCCGTCCTTTTTCCAACCCTTTTTCTAATTTTCATCAATGATTTTCTATCAGCAAGCTCACTTTCCACGTCTTCCAGTTTACCTTCTTCTTCATCGCGAAACGATGTTCTCGCAGAAAGAATGGCTATGAATGACCGCCTTACGCGAGATCTCAATGTCATTCTTAAATGGGGCGTAGCCAACAGAGTTGAATTTAATCCCAACAAACTTCAATCCTGTGTTTTTTCTGGCCAAACTGATGGTTATTCACCGTTTTTTCTGACTGGTGAATCCAGCTTGGCTTCATCTGACACATTTGAGATTTTCGGTTTAACTATATCAAAGAGAATATCGTGGGCTAAACAAATAAACAAAGCAACGATTGGTGCAGCCAAATGACTTGGATTTCTACGACGATGTAAGTTTTACTTTAATCCATCCGAAATACTTACAATATATAAGACCTACATAAGACCCAGGTTGGAGTATAATTCTCATATTTGAGCTGGAGCACCGAAAATTCATTTAACTGCACTCGATCGGGTACAAAACCGAGCATCTCGAATGATTGAAGACGTAAAATTATTATCTGTTCTTGATTCTCTTTCCCATAGACGTAATGTGGGAGCCTTATGCGTGTTTTACAAGTACTTTCATGGTCATTGTTCATCGGAACTTTATGAATTTATGCCTGGTTGGTCAAAGCTCGCGCGTAATTTAAGACGCCTGGTACACCGATACAATCTGGAAATTAAATTCGCGAAGACCAATAAATTTAAAAACTCATTTTTTGTTAGGGGTACGCGAATGTGGAATAAACTGAACGACGAGACGTTTTTCTTGGAATTCAATTTACAGAGATTCAAACTTAATATCAAAAGTAAACAACTAGAAGACTGAAAACCTTTATTTCTTTTATTCCTCTCTTCCCTTTTTCCCTCCTAATCCTTCCTTTTACCTTTTGCAGTACTGCTGTGTGTTTGTTGCTAAAACTTTCATATAAAGGATATACATACCTATATCCTAAGTGCTCTGAACATTTATATAAACAAAAAAAAAAAGCTCAAGTGAATGAACATAAAGTTACCGCAACAGCGCTTTATTCTTTGCATAGGTGGAAGCAAAAATGGTTGCCTTTCGCGGAGGAAGACCTTATGTGTTTAAGATTCATGGTCAAGTTTTACATAGAACAAGCCATATGTAATCGATAAAGTGACACAGTCTCTACAATATGTTCAACTTTACGTTGACACAGAAAATTGAATGCAACATTCTTTCAACAAGCAAATGTTCTTTACTTTTATAGAAACCACTTCAATCGGCTCGCCAATATTAATCACTGCATATTTTGTGACGTAGAAGCTAAAGCAAGGCAAAAACCTAACAATGCAAGTAATGCTATGTCGGTTATGAATCTGGTGTTTCGCCGAGATTGTCAGTTCGGATGTACAATGACCCCCCTGCCAATGAGATCTTTATGGTGTTCATATACTATATGAACTATGTGATGAAACGCCCTTTGAAGTTAAATTCGTGTTTATTAAAAAAAATCCATCTTAATAATGTTATACGAGCAGAAGATAAATTCACAAGCACAGAGTGCGTCGATCAAATTGTTCTATTGGAAATTCCCGATTATATAATCGAAATACACGCAATTACATATAATCGATGTGACATGTGAAATGGTGAATCGCACAGGCACCCGGCATGAAGAATGCATAGAGGCTCTCAATATAAATGAATACTCACAGTACTGATGACGACAAGGACTAATTGCTTATGTTCGAAGTACAATGCTATTCAACGGTCAAGTGGTATCATATAATCTTCATTGGCTGCTAAAATACAATAGACGATAAACCATCAAATAAACCAACAAATTTCATCAATGAACAGGTATGCGACTACTCAAAAAGCTTTTGATGCAGCACGAATATGAGGGACGAAATTAGAGTCTTGGTTCTAATTGAACGAAGACTATAATTTTCAATCACTCCACCAATAAAAAAATTGCAATAAACAAGTCACGGGGTAAATCTTTTGACCATGGACGGATGCTACTTTAATCGGTCATATTAATAACATTAAGTCGCTTTTTTTGCTCAAGAAATGGAACGCTGCTGAATGAGGAGATTCTCCAACTGTCTTAAAATTTGGTTCTTTCGGCCAGAACCCTAGGAAAATCATTGTCTATATTACTGATTTTTATTTTTTTAACAGATGAGATGAGCCCAGCGTTGAGCCGCTTGGCGGCCAATGATTTACCCTATGGTTTAAAATAACAAAATTTGTTGTTTTAAACTCATGTTTATAAATAAATACTTAAACCCATTTTGTGACTAAATTATAATGGAAAATTATAAAATTCTAAACAGTATCACTAATGAGAAACTGTTGCAGAAATGTACGTGACCAAACTAATATTTTACGGTATTAGTTAATATTTTACGGCATTAGTAGCACAGAAGGAATTAAAGATGAATTGTCATCAAAACAATTAAAAATAATCAGCGTAATGAACAAAATTAGCTGGAGAAATAAAAAGAAGCTAGACATGTTTGTATTAACATTCAGCTGTGACGAAAATATAACTAACATTTATAAGATCTCTAGTTTATTGGGTTGCAAAGTGGAAATTCAACCACTTAGAAAATATAAACTAATTCCGCAATGCAAAAGATGTCTAACTGGAGAATGCGACAATCCGCAAGTTCATCTAAAGTGTGTACACTGTGGACAAGGTCATCCTGCTAATTATCGAGGATGTATTGTTGCAAAGGAAATCAGAAAATTAAAACCCAAAGGATGAATAAAGCTCAAATGCATGGTCAGGCAAATCGACATGAGAGGCAGACAAAACAAGAAAATAGGCAACCATATGGCTGCCAACTAAGAACTGAAGGAGTTACATATGCCGACGCAACGAGAGGCGTAGTCAATAAACCCCAGCAAAAATCGCTAAATGTGGACATCAGTCAAACATTACAAGATATTCTCATGAAACTAACAGAATTTGATGAGAGGTTACAAAAATTGGAAGATAGAGCATTGGGAGCTAAACCCAAATCCACACAGAAATAAACAGTAGAACGAAAATCATGTCATGGAATGCTAATGGTTTGCTTCGGCATCAGCAAGAACTACAAGCAGTCCTCGACATTGAGAATATAGATGTGTGTCTTATTTCGGAAACACATTTTACTTAGCAATCCCACATAACATGTAAAGGCTATTGTGTATATTACATTAGTCATCCAGATAATTCAGCCAGAGGAGGAAGTGCAATTATCATAAAAAAAATATCCAACATTTTGAAGAAGCAAAGTATGAGAAAGAAGAAATTCAGGCCACAGTGGTTTACATAAAAACCAACAACTTTCCTATTGTTATTGCAGGATTGTACTGTACACCAAGACATTCTATTAAAAACAAACAATACTCAGAGTTCTTCAAGCGTCTGGGAAAAAGGTTCATAATAGGTGGTGATTTCAATGCAAAGAATACTTACTGGGATTCAAGATTAACTATAACTAAAGGAAAAGAATTATTGATTGCCATTAAAGAAAATGGATGTGAACCCATTTAAACAGAAAAACCAACATATTGGCCAACTGACCCAGGAAAAATACATGACCTGATTGATTTTTCTATAACCAAAAATATTTCTAATAATTTTATGAAAATCGAAGAAAGCCAATATATGAGCTCAGATCATTCTCCAATAGTCCTAATTCTAAGCGAATATATCATCCAAAAGGGGAATAATCCAGTATTAACCAACAAATATACGGACTGGGAAAGTTTCAAAGTACACCTTGAACAAAGAATACTTTTGAAAGTTCCGTTAAAAACTATGGATCAACTGGACATAGAAGTAGAAAAGTTCATTACGGATATTCAACAAACAGCATGGCAAAGTACTCCAGAAATCAAATCAAGGTTAAAAGGAAATAGTTATCCAATCTTCTTAGGGATAAACGCAAGTCTAGAAAAAAGTGGCACCAAACTAGAGCTTCACAAGACAAAAAAACACTGAACAATCTTACTCAGCAATTAACAAGAGAAATTCAGAAGTTATTTTTTCACAAAATGAGTCAGTTAATCCCTACTTAAGTAAGTTGACGAATGACAGTAATACGGATTATTCGCTCTGGAAAGCAACTAAAACTCTGAAAAGGCCAATAATGCCAATCCATCCGGTTTGTCAGAAATAGCGACATCCACAAAGATCTGGGCATAGAACCCATCAAAACGGAAATTATGAAATTTGCTAGAAGTCATGGACAACGATTACTTCACCATGTTAATATAGAAGCCATCCAGCTACTGGATAATACGGATTTAGTTAGAAGGCTCTAGCGCACAACAAAAGCGCGATCAAATAATAAATATCAAAACTAAGGAGTGCATTGATGTATGAACCATTAAATTTCAGTAAAATGTAGTAATTTAAGTAAAATTGCTTATTAGTCTTAGACTAGATTGTAATTAAAAAAGAAATAATAAAGATTATTTAAAAAAAAAAAAAAAATTAGTTACACTTTGTTTACAAAACTAACATCATGTACGGATAAATATCGAGAGCTTGACGAATATAATAAATTGGAACTCGCAGAGTTCCTTTTTGTATATAAATTTTTTATTTTATTGGACTCGAACGCTGGGCAAAATTGCTTAACAAGCGGACAGAATGTATCAAACCCTTGTTTAGTACAACGAGGATTTACCGTTTTTAATAATCTGTATGGCCTCAGCGTGATAAGCAAGTGTTTTAAACATTATTATTCAACGAAACAGTGACTAAACGGAGCGCTTCTTAGTACTTAATAAACTTAGCGAATCTAAATGATATTGAAAGTTATTAAATCAAAAAATTCTCGTTTCAATCTAAAATATATTTATGTGAAGTTTGCAAGAATACTAATAAGCTAACATGGCAATTTTCCATAAAATTGGGAATAATTTTAAAAAATTTAGATCAGTATGTACAACAGGAGAATTCGAATCCAATTACAAATGTGCAGGAAACTTATTTATCTTTAATTTTGTGAGAATTATATCTATCAAATAATGTTACAAAACATAGTCAAACATGAGAATGAATTATCAATATATTCTGTAATAATAAAAACTAAAGTGTAACTTTCACATCCGGCTTATTATATGTACAAAACATATATTTATGTATATAGATACCATTGGTGTTTGCGTTTCAAATTATAATAAACTTAACTTAACTATGTATTAAATACATAATACATTTTTTTTTCAAAACATATCAAATAGTGTAATGCATATATATAATTATAAATTATTATAGTTATTTAATATTTTGCACACAATTAATTATTTCATGAATTTTAATTATTTTAAAAACTCCCACACGCCATGTAAGATGTTATGTTTATGTACTCGAACAAATCTATATGTTTAATTATGTATACGAGTATATCTATTAATCATACCTGTAAATGTATATCTCGATGGCCATGTTTTCCATAAGCTGAATGTTTTGTTAAATAACGTCGAATATTACGTAAAATTTCTGCCTCTGTATCTAGTTCGTCTGGTGTTATATCCTTTGGTTCGAAGTAGACCAATTTAGTTAATGTGCCACCAATATCCATGCCAAACCATGGCATTGCTAAAATGAAAACAAAATTCACAAATTAAATTAAGTTCAGATGTTAAAGTACATTAAAAATGTTAAAACATATGTAATTTATTATAATACAGAATACACCTATACCGAAACACAATTATTTGTGACGTAAAGACCCCTATACTATAAGACTAAACAAATTTGAAATTGCTCCAAAGATAAGTGAAATATTCATTCCCAATAGGCTCCTGAAACTATATTAGATATTCTAAAAACTATATTAGAAACTATTTGGTCATTCAACAATGGCAGTCTTTATGGTTATAGAAAAAACCTTTGACACACGCGGTCTGGCATATAGGCTTAGTCTATAAATTAATTTAATGTGATATTCCTTACTATCTCAATAAACTAATCGAAGCATACCCCACAAACAGGAAATTAATCGTAATGGAAAACAAACACTGTTTTAGTACGAAATCAATAGCAGTAGGAGTCAATCCTAGGCTCACACCTTTTTTTATTTTTTTATATCATGATATCCCGAAACCTGAAAACAAAGAGACCTAAACACAATTATATATGCTGACGACACGTTTATATTCACCTCTTTAACTAGCTCACTTAAAAATTCAGGGTTACCAACTTTACGAAACAATTAATCCGGATAACCAAGCAAGAAGTGGAACCGTTGTTATAATAAAAAACTATATTAAACACCATGAATGCCACCATTATCAATCACCTGAAACCCAGCTTCCCGTAGTAGAAATTACATCTACCAAGGAACGCTTTCAGATAGGAGCGGTATATTTTCCACCTAGATACAACCTGAAGAAATCAAACTACTTAAATATCCTAAAACATTGATAGATGCCTGCTAGTCATGGTAGATTTATATTAGGAGGTGATTTTAATGCAAAACATATTGACATTCGATCTAGGCTTACAACAACCAAAGGTAACGAACTAAAAAAAATGCAATAAATGAGATGGGGATGTAACAAATTTTTCACTGGCAAGTCGACATATTGGCCTACGGGCGCAGTTAAAACTCCCGATCTACTGGATTTCTTTATATCAAAACAAGTTTCATCAAATTTTATTGAAGTAGAGGATAATTCAGATATGGTCTCTGATCATTCTGCAGTGATACTTACCATAAGCGACAAGATAATTAGGAAGGAAACAAGACCAACTCTTGTCAATAAAACAACTGACTGGGTTAGCTTCAGGTCTGAATTAGAAAGCAATATTAACCTACAAACACGATTAAAAACGGTAACAGAGCTAGAGGAAGAGGTTGAAAACTTCACAAATATCATTCAATTAGCAGCGTGAAATAACACTAAAGAAACAGCATCCAAAACTACTGGTAAAAGCTACCCAATAGAAATTAAGAACCTGGTCTTAGAAAAAAGGAAAGCTAGGAAAAAATGGCAACAAACGAGGAGTTCATCTGACAAGACGATCCTAAATAACAAATCACAGCAGCTTAAGCGAGAAATTCAGAAACTAGCTCACTTAAAAATTCAGGGTTACAAACTTTACGAAACAATTCATCCGGATAACCAAGCAAGAAGTGGAACCGTTGTTATAATAAAAAACTATATTAAACACCATAAATGCCACCATTATCAATCACCTGAAACCCAGCTTCCCGTAGTAGTATTTACATCTACAAAGGAACGCTTTCAGATAGGAGCGGTATATTTTCCACCTAGATACAACCTGAAAAAATCAAACTACTTGAATATCCTACAACATTTCAATGGTAGATTTATATTAGGAGGTGATTTTAATGCAAAACATGTTGACTTTCGATCTAGGCTTACAACAACCAAAGGTAACGAACTAAAAAAATGCAATAAATGAAATGGGATGTAAGTATGTAACAACCATTTCACTGGCAAGCCGACATTTTGGCCTACGGGCGCAGTTAAAACTCCCGATCTACTGGATTTCTTTATATCAAAACAAGTTTCATCAAATTTTATTGAAGTAGAGGATAATTCAGATATGGTCTCTGATCATTCTGCAGTGATACTTACCATAAGCGACAAGATAATTAGGAAGGAAACAAGACCAACTCTTGTCAATAAAACAACTGACTGGGTTAGCTTCAGGTCTGAATTAGAAAGCAATATTAACCTACAAACACGATTAAAAACGGTAACAGAGCTAGAGGAAGAGGTTGAAAACTTCACAAATATCATTCAATTAGCAGCGTGAAATAACACTAAAGAAACAGCATCCAAAACTACTGGTAAAAGCTACCCAATAGAAATTAAGAACCTGGTCTTAGAAAAAAGGAAAGCTAGGAAAAAATGGCAACAAACGAGGAGTTCATCTGACAAGACGATCCTAAATAACAAATCACAGCAGCTTAAGCGAGAAATTCAGAAACTAAATGAAAAATCGTTTTCTTCGTTTCTTGGAAAGTTAACGGCTGATGAACATACAGACTACTCATTATGGAAGGCAACTAAAAGAATGGAAACCCCAATCATGCAGATCCCTCCTATAAAGCGAAGTGATGGCTCGTGGGCCAGCGATAACAAATAAAAAGCTGAAGTGTTTGCTGATCATCTGGCTGAAATTTTTTAACCGAATGAGACCGAATCGATTATTACAATCGAAAATGGAAGCAACAACTATGGGGGCAAAATCCCTCTAATAATCCAGAAAGAAGTTAATAGGGAAATAAAATTCAATCTGAAGACCGGAAAGGCTCCTGGATATAATATTTTAACAGGAGAAATTCTAAAACAACTACCAAAGAAAGCTATTGTTCAACTAACCCATTTGTTTAATGCTGTTATTAGATTACGGCATGTTCCTTTTGCCTGGAAAGTTGCAGAAGTTATTATGCTACCGAAACCAGGTAAACCGTCAAATAAAGCTCAATCATATCGTTCGATATCCCTGCTTCCTATTATCTCAAAGCTAATGAAGAGACTTCTTCTAAGAAGAATGACACCAATAATAGAAAGTAGAAACCTAATACCGGATCACCAATTTGGATTCAGATGTAAAAATTCTACAATTGACCAGGTTCACAGAATTACAGACATTATAGAAAAGGCATTAGAAGATAAACAAATGTGTTCTACCTTATTTCTGGACGTGGCAGCAGCTTTCGATAAGGTATGGCATGAGGGATTAATACATAAACTAAAGGTTATGCTTTCGGGACCATATGTTGACCTTCTGGAATCGTACTTATCTGAAAGGCTTTTCAGAGTAAGACAAGAAGATGAGTATTCTGAACTGAGAGAGGTAAAGGCAGGAGCCCTACAAGGCAGTGTTCTGGGCCCACTCCTATATCTACTTTATGCAAGTGAAATATCACAGTCCGATGATGTAAGCATAGCAACGTTTGCTGACGATACCGCAACAGCGCAAACTGTCGAAGAGGCGGCGAATAAACTTCAATATGGAAGTGAAGAAATTCACCAGTGGACCAAGCGATGGAAAATCAAACTTAATGAATTAAAATCTGAGCATGTCAACTTTACGAACAAACTATTGGTTAATCCGCCGCCAATCAGTATAAACGATGACATGATGTCAGATACGAGAACTCCCTCAAGTACTTGGGTATGACTCTGGCCGTTAAGCTCAAATGGAACGAGCATGCGAAGAAGAAAAGAAAGGAGCTTGATCTTAAATATAGGCAATTGTACTGGCTAATTGGACGAAGGTCAAAATTAAGCACAGACAACAAAATATTGATTTACAATCAAATCCTAAAACCGGTCTGGCTATATGGTATTCAGCTTTGGGGCTGTACTAAAAATGTTCACATCAAACCTATACAAAACTTCCAGAATAAGTTACTTCGGAGTATAGTCAATGCACCCTGGTACATTCGTAATAAGGATTTGCATCGAGATTTGGGGATACCGGATGTAAAATACGAAATAAAAAGATTTGCCACAAAGCATGAATCGAGACTATTGCAACATGTTAATGCGGAAGCTTCTCGGCCACTGGATAATGAACACATGTTTAGAAGACTAAAGAAAACCAAACCCTTCGAGCTCGTCAGTATGTGAGCAGCTACCTATTAACGAACAGGCATTGGAGCATCGCTGGATCAACAATGACCTCATTATAGTTTAGTTTTTAAAAATTCAGATGTAAATTGATGGTAAGTCTGAAAAGACTAGTTTCAATAAATAAAAATAAAAATAATAAAAAAAAACTAGCTCACGGAAATCTAGAGAAAGGCTGTCCAAATATCAAAACCATTATTCTGAATATGCTTATAATTGAAATATTTATGTAAACTCCAGTAAAGTAAAATGATCGAAGCCAGTAGTATTTCATTTGAAAATATCACCTTAGAACACAAAATCAAAACCAAATACCTATAGGGATACTATCACCTCATTCTCACATCGAAAACCTTAAAAAAAAGCTTTCATAGTTGACAACATACTTTACAGGCTTTTTCACCGCTAGAGTCACCTCTCTCTCAAACACAAATTAAGATTATACAAGGCAAATGTGAAACGTCATAACTTATGCTACCCCTGCATGAATGCAAGACACTTGACCAAAACACAATGAATCAATCTGTTAACTAATCAACAAATGAACAAATAAATATTTTTTGAAATTTAAAAACCAAATCAAAAGTCAAATCACATTTGACGAATAAGGGCTTACGTGACCCCAAAGATTGCAAATTAACAACGAATATTCGTAATTTAAAAAAAAACAAATCACATAATGGGCCTATTCTTGTTTCAAAACTTTTATGTTATGTTATATTATTTTTGTTGTTTTAGACTATGTCCGAAACCCGTGATATTTGTGAATAAAATTTTTGACATTTATTTGAAAAATATTCCCCTACATTCCCAATTTTTTATAACGCTTTCCGAAAAGTGTAATATAGTAATTGATTGAAATATTTTCCCGCCTTATATGTTTTTAAATTCAATTTTTGGAAGGCGTTAAGTCTCTATTCCATTAATCTTTGTTGGAAAATTTTTATAGTTACATTTAGTAGATAAACTTAGTTAGCTTTTGTTAGCATGTCAATATTATTATTATTTTTTTATGAAAATTTATTATTTTACAGTTAAATTTAGCTCAATCATTACATTTATGCTGAAATCTACACGAAAATACATGTAAAATACATTTCTTTAAAAAAAAAAAAAAAATATATAAATATTATCATTGATATGTGAAACATATCACTCATCGAGACACAAATATTACGTATATACTATATATGTATTAAAAGTTGCCATCAAAACTACTTTACTCGATACTTTTGTATAGCAACTTATAGCAACATTTCCCCACCATTTACATTTATCCTTTTGATTTTGCTAACAAAATTATGTTAGAAAAGTTGGCGAACTCATTCAATCATCCAACGAAACTATACATAATTTTTTTGTCTCGTTCTGGTTTTCCATTGTTGTACAACAATTTTTCATAATGGAATATAGACTTAAAGGCGATGCCACATGAAGAATGGCAACCGTCAAATTCGTTCGGTTTTTCCGTTTACTACGCCACATGAATAGAAAAAACAGCGACGGCCAATGACGTCACTACACCACTACTAAGCAAAAATAGAAAAAACAACAAAAAATTGACATTTAGTGTACGTTTCCACCTAAAAGTTCGTTGTTTCTTTTATATCGCACCCCACACGGATAGTATATTCTATCCCCACACGGATAGTATAATTGCGTCTCAACACAAAATTTATTACCTACACATGCAAACAAAAAACAACCGATTTGTAGAAAAAACAACCGATTTGTACTAATGAAGAGAACTTTTGCTGTTGTTTTTTTTACATTGGTACTAAAATATAAAATTTCTAAGTTTATAAGCGTTGATATCGGAGCGTTTGGTTGCAATGCGGATTAGTCAATATTTAAGAACTCTGAATGTGGCTGAACAATCCAGAAAAAATAAATATTCCTGATGATGCTTGTTTGCCTAGAACAAATATTAAAGCACCTTATGTACTAGTAGGAGACGAAGCTTTTTCCTTGAAACCGGCTCTTCTCACTCCATACCCAGGAACTAATTTGCCACAAACTCATCGGATTAACTATAGGTAATTGAAAATTATATAATCTCGTACATAAAACTTTTGTAGTCATTCTTGTAAAATTAATTATTTCTAGACTATCACGGGCACGAAGGATTCTAGAGAACGCTTTTGGCATTATGACGGGTAAATGGAGAATTTTATTAAAAAGGTTGGAGGTATAACAATAAGGAAAAATTACAAAATCCTTTCACAGACTCATCGGCATATGCCGTCATTTTGAATGCTTTGCAGTGGGATTTGCCGACATAAAATGTACTATTAAGCACGTCGGATATATCCGTTGGTATTTTCAAGGCATATATATAGAATATACTTTGTGTCCCTATACAAAATTTTTTGTAATTCATTTAGTGACTTTTTTAGGTTCAACCATATTTGTTTTTTTTTAATGTTAAAAAAAATCGCGTAGACGTAATCTTCGTAGACGTAATCTTAGTTCGTAAAAGTGTGTTGCTACGAGAGGACTTTTTTTAATATGTAAATTATGGTTCAAAGTGGTTTTATTATTAGTTTTTTTTTTTCAATTATATTGAATTATTTCTTGATTTTTTGGTTTTTGGTGTTACCCGATGGCGGCTACAGCCGTCGTCTTCTATCAATGAAATAAAAGTTGTAAATAGAACACGTCGGCATATGCCCTACAGACTCTCCTAATTGAGTTTTTACTGTTAAATATATATTCATCCAATTACGATCCCAAAACTTTAATCAGACTTCATGTAACTCGTCTAGAACCGAAATTAAGGCATGTGTCATTATGTGCGAGCATTTTCTAAAAAATGTATGTCCGCGAAAGTGTTAATTGTTTAATGAAATTGTCATAGCAATGAAAAAGTTCAAATTTTTCTTAAATGATTTTTCAACCAAGTAGTCATATTTAGTGGTATTTGTCAAAAAATATCACAGTAACTGACCGTGATAATTTGGGTGTCTTCGATTTTATTAAGTAAATGTTAAAAATTTGTATTCCCAAATGTTTATCATGGGTTTCGGACACAGTCTTAATATGAATTCAAATAGAAAGCGGGGAAATAAAGTAACTTAACATGAACTTTATCGGGCCTATTCTGGAACGATAAAATTCATGTTATGTTATTTTATTTTCCCGCTTCCTATTTGAATTTATATTGAAAAATAAATTAATATAACATAACATAAAAGTTTAGTCATCAAAATATACTTTGAGGGGAACATAGCATTTTAAAGCATTTATGGGATATTTGCACCCGAATTCCGATTTGATGAAAAATTTCTCATATGATTTTTATTCGTAAAAAATTATAGGCTTAAAAACTTTTCATTCGCGATTCTCGTTTGATAAGTGGAAAATTAAGAATCAGAATAAATGTCAAAAAAACATTCTATAATATTCTATGAGAAGTGTGATTAGAGTAAAAGTTGTGAAAAAACCAAATTAATTTTTTTTATGATAACTTTTTATTACTTTGAATGAGCCAAATTAAGGGTTCAACATTTAAGTTTGTGTACATTTCAAACATAATGTCTTTTTCTGGAGGTAGTGGAACTTTATGCAATATATCATGTTGTTGGCACAGTAATTTATGGTGAGGCAAGCTTTCTGCGGAGAATACAGCAGATGGCGCTGACAACTAATACATAAGAACCTTGTTTTTAGGCTAATTTGAATAATTTTAATTATTTATTCACCCAAAACATACGTTGGAATTCTGCATTAGTATTGGCTCTGAAATAGTCACTTATGTCTCTCAAATTTCACCTAATTTTTTAGAGACACAAAATCTTTTATATTTTGCTTGTTTCTAGCTGGCTAATTGGATTTCGCTCTTTAAATAATAGTTTTAGTGGTACAATTTTATAGTGACCGTAAATAAAACTAAAAATGAGCTTAAATTCCTAACATGCTGATTCTGGCTCTTACGTCCTCCGAAATTTAAATTTAAAGCTCATCTGAGAGTTGACCGCGAGAATTATCAAAGCTGTTAGCCTCACCAATTACTGTCATAAAATTTGATAAGCGATACCAGCTGTTCCACAATAATATTTACATACGACACACTATAACAGTCGCTTTAAATAAAATAGACACAAGAAATATTAAAAATCCCAGTAAACCAAAAACTCATGTTTTAAAATGTATAGTAAGTTTAAACTAGCCAGTAGAACCGGAATCGGAAATTTAATAAGAATGCGAACTGACCAGTAGAATTTTTTTTTTAAATTTTTAATTCTCATTTTTCATAAACCAGAATCTAGATGCTGGTGTTGGAATAATTTATTGTTTAGTTTTTCTTTAAGGGCAAATCACAAACTTTTAGAATTGGTTTATCAAAAACTTTCCGTTTGAAAATATCTGGTCAGGCAGTCATTCTAAAATGTTTAGATATTAAAAATAGTTTTACAGAAGATCAACAGAGGATAGTTCTAAATTGTATTATGAGCATAAATAATGGAATTAACTTTTAAAAATTATTTTAATTGCAGACATTACTTTTATTAACACTTAAAACTAGACTGAATTAGTTATCATTAATTAGAAAATATTAAATGCAATTAAGGAGGTTCTAAGTGCTGATCTAATCGTGAGTCTATTTTTTTAATGTGAGCATAATTGTGAGACTAATCAAATTAAAAGTGAACTTTGTTATTATTAAAAAAGTAATTAAAATCGAGAATAAAAAGTTTAATTGCTATTTATAATCATCAACTCTTAATTATCTACAAAGAACTGATGGAACTTTTATAAAAGCGCGATATAGTTAAAGCATATTGAAATTTGCCTCAACAACTTTCTTAATACCACCAGGTATTAAGGAAATTAAGGAATCAAACGCAGGATTTTTTTTTTAAATTGCCTAAAGTTTCAAAGACACACTTTTCCTGTAATCTTCTGGGATGGCGTTCATATTTAATAATATCCTGTTTAGTATATCTAAGGATCCAAATAAATTTACAGTAGTACTTTCTCAGCAAAAACAACATTTTTTCACCTTAAACGTTAGGGTATAGTGGAAATCCGAATTGTGTTTAAATAAATTTTTGTTGGACGGACTTACAGAGTGAACACACAATTCTTACTAAATGGTGGACCACAAAAGACGGAATGCGAGACGTTTACAGCCTCTATACCATAGTTTTTTTTTATTAAAAGATTATAAAATACAAACCTACTGCTTAAGAAAGTCATAAAGCACGATACATTCCTGGGCTGAACGCGTCCATTTTAAAACATTAAATGTTGCTAAACTTGTCTACTCGAAAACTTATCGTTCACCTCGGGATAATGTCACTTCCATTTTTCATGTTTCTCGAAAATTTGACCTTAATAAGCTTATGATATTAATGAGTATTTTTTTAGGAGTCTAGATTATCCACAGCGATAGTTTACGACAGTTTTCCGAATAAGAAAATTGTCGATAACGTTATTTAGTGACTGATTTCAGTTTAGTTTGAATGTTGTTAGCGAAGATGATATCATTAAATTTGTTTATAAAATCAATTCTATACAAATCATAATATGCATACCATAATCTTAGCGGGAAATGATCAAGAACAACAAACGTCAAATTGTGTGTACAAAAATTGTTAAAGCAACAACATAAAATTATAACATGGGCGTGTAAACTTTAGTTAGTTCTTTCTTCCACAACAGTCAACGTGTTTTTGTCTAGCCCTGACCAACAGCAAGCGAGAAACATTTCATATTTCAAACATACATTCAAGTGATACATTTATATCAAGTGATTACTTGATATAACAACTTAAATTAACAAAAATAATAATGGAACACAACAGGTCTGTGTGGAAGTCACAATAATTAAACATCAGAATGCCTTAAAGAGACATTAGCCTTAATCAGGGATGCTTGATGACGCGTCATCTATTATTGTCGACGTTGACGAGTCAACAATGCGTCGACAATAATATTTCAGCGTCATCTATGTCGACAAAGTCATCAATTCGTCGACAACGTCGACAATTCGTCAACAATAAAGAACAAAACAAAAAACGTTAGTATTTTTATTTTATTTTTCAATTTTTTATTATCTCTCTCATTGGACCTATTTAGAGACTAGTATTCTTGCATCTAATTTTTTCCTCGTTTCTAACCTTTTTACCTATGGACCTTTCAACAGTAAATGTTGTGTATTCTCGTGTTGTTTACTTGATTCTATTAAAAAACAAAAATTATTTCTGTGTGTGTGACTAACTTTTATACGAACGAGCAGATTAAAACGAGTCAAAGTATCAATACGAAATGAAGCGAATTTACATATACATAGATAACTACCATCAAGTTGAGACAAAACCAACACAAATGTATATTATACAAGCCATGAAGCTTGTCTAAGTAAAACATATTATGACTACTATGTGGTGTATGTGTTAGTGAATTTGACTACAGTAAAAATCGAAACAAAAAATTATATTTCGCACTGTCCATACTCCTCTAAATTCAAAGTACATAACATTTCTACAAAAAAAACGAAACAAAAATTATATTTTGCACTGTCCATTCTGCTCTAAATTCATAGTATATAGTATAGTATATAATGAAGTAAATAATAATAACAATACTTCTCTCTCTCGTTAAATAATAAATTTGTTTTTTGCTTTGTCATAAAGAGCGCAACATACTGTTGTTCCATCATTCGTATTCATTTTTTATTTACATCAAAGCATATAATAAAAGTATATACAAATTATACTACGTCACAACACTTATACTTAGGTATAGTAGTCACTTTTTGGCATGAGTATCGCAACTTCATGGCTTGTATATACATTTGTGTTGGTTTTGGTTGAGAATAAAAATCTAAACTCGAAGTGTTTAGTAGTAAAAACTTCTCCTTAGTCGTTGGTTCGATACTCTGTGAGTCTGTGAGGTGATTTAGTTTTAGAATTTTAATTTCTGTAAATTAAAAATAAAATTATAAATTATTTATAATTTTATTTTAAACTTATTATTTAGTATGGTAGGTAGACCACATTAATTTTGAGAACTTAGGTTTTGTTTTAATTAAAATGAAAAACAAAAATCGTAACGGTCTAGTGAAATTGCAGTATGTTACGCATTGTACAGTGTGTAAAAAAGATATAAAAAATACAAGATTAAGAGCACACAGGTATGCTATTCGGCATTATTATTTATTTATTTTTTGCTTTTATTTTATTGTATTTTTTTTTTTTTGAAATTTACCATATTTTCAGAAACAATTGTGTGCCCCTGAATTCAGAAAATAAGCAAATGACCCCCAAAAATTCATCCGGAATCACTAATGATAATTACGACAATTATGATGTTATTGATGATAATAACGTAAATGTTAAATTTCATTGTTTTTTTGGGTACTCAAATTACAAATAGTTGAATTAAACAAATTAAAAAGAATTCTTTGATTTAAAATTAATTATAAAATTTAAATTTAAAATCATAATCACCATTCAGCTCTTAATTCGTGTAGCCTTATTTATTAAATAATTCATTAACAAGCATGATTAATATTTACTTTAGCAACCAGCACTTGACGCTGACGACATTATCGTTACAGCGAGTCGAAATGAACCTATAACTCCTGATGGGATTGGAATGTTATCATCAACCATTTCTGGCTCATCGTCTTCATTGATTTCTTTTCCACTTTCTAATACAACTAGTGGTAATACAACACAAGGAACAAGTGGCGTATATCTTGAGTCAGACTCAGACGTGAATCCGATCGTTTCTCAATGTTCCAAACCACACATTATTGAGGTATCCAGTGACAAAATCTCAGAATCTCAAATGTGTTTGGCATCTAGTAAACCAGAAATATCATCGATAAATAATTACTTATTTACCAATGATACGCTAAATAAATTAACAAGCTAAACTTGGACGAAATCTAGGAAAATATAAATTCTCGAAAATAGAAGAGCGGATTTGTTGACAGCCTTACTAAAGACGAGGAAGAAAAGATAAATGAACTGCTGGCTAAATTCTACTTCGAATGTAATATTCCATTTAGCGTGGTAGATTCAGAGCACTTCAAAAATTTTATCAGAGCATTACGGCCGAGCTACGCCGATAAAATACCTGGCCGGCAATCATTTTCATCAATATATCCGCAAATTGTAGTAAAGATTCGGTTCTGGTTATTGACGGATGGAAAAATACGGCCAATAATTCAAAAACCGTTGTAACGATGATTCATAACACAACCGGTGAAAAGGCTTTCTTAAATGCGTGGGATTTCACAACAGAGTCTGAAACAGGTGAAGCGTTGGCCAACGTTGTATTGGAATCAACTGAGCTACCTCTTAAAATGTATAAAACTAATATTTATGCAGTTGTATCAGATAATGCGGCAAATATAATAAAAATGGGAAGGTTAAGCTTTCAGTGGCACACGACTTGCAATAGCCATATCGTCAATTTGTTATCTAAAGATATACTCTCAGACAATCTTAACTGTCTGACCGATGTCGTAACCGTTCTAAAGGAATTCAAACATCCGAATCTCGAAAAAATAGTAGTAAATATGGTTGGTAGTAGAATGAAAATGCCATGTGATTCGAAATGGTGCTCCTATAGAGATTCTTTACTAAGTTTTAATAAAAATATATTTTTTATGAAAAAAATTACTGCGGACAATAGTAACATCAAGCGGCGCGTAAAGCAGCTTATTTTCGATGATGAATTTATCGGCAGATGTGATGAAAGCTTAAAATTATTTGATCCTATAGCTAAGCTTATCCAAATCTCGCAAAGTTCAATTACATTATTAGTGGACTCGGTAAATGCCTGGTAAAATTTATCTAAAGAGCCAGTTCTAAACAAATATTTTGATAAAATTACTCATAGAAAAAATATGGCGCTTAATATTTTTGCTCTTACAGCATACTATTTACACCCATATTACTGCAATTCTGGCTTATCTGAAGATCAGCGATCGTCTGTTGCTGAATTCATTATAAATGAATTGGATGGAGATGGCATTAAAGAATGGACAGAATATGAGGAAGATAGATCAGGATTTTTTAAATATGCTAAAAACTAAAAATATAAATGATCCAGTATGTTAATGGAAAGCAGCAAAACTCAAATTTTCAAAGCTGGCACGCTTGGCTATTCTACTTTTGAAAATACCGGCTTCATCAGTACAAATTAAGCGACTTTTTTCGAACTGGTCGTTTGTGCATTCGTTAAATAGAAACCGTCTGACTTTCGATAAATCTAAAAAACTAATCCATATGTATTATTCTTTAAAATTATTGGATAAAAATGAGTCAGATGACTTACATTAGTTTTATTATTTTATTTACAATCAATTAATATTGTTAAAAAAAGTATAATATTATATTTTATATGAATTTTTTTATTTATTATTTATACTACATTACTGTAAGACTGAATTTTTTTTAATTGCAGTTGCAGATGCAGTGCAATAACTTTTATTTTTTAAGTCTGAAATAAAATTAAACAATAAATTTGAAATAAAAAATAGAGCATAATCATTTTTATGTTCTATGAAATTAAATTAAAATTTAATGAAAAACATTTGAACATAGAAAAATTATTTATTCGACATTGATGAGATTATGTTGTTTTAAACGTTGACAATGGCAATTTTCGACAAGTGGACAATTGAATAATTGACATGTCATTGTCGACCTCACTATCGTTGGCCTTAATCAAACCTAAAAAGTAGAATTATACCAAAGACGCTTTATCAACAAGCTTTCCTATACTGTAAAAATGTGAAATTTAATATCAAATCATCGACAACCCGCTTAGAAAGGCTGAAAATATTTGTAAATCTTGGACAAAAGATTTCAATCATTAGAAGCTATGGTAATAATCTAGATCTATGCATATACACATGCGAATCCACATTTACCGTCATCTCCGTGTGTCTAATCAAATCGTGTCGACATTGGATAAAGCAAGAATGGTTAGTAACTCCAAACTCAAAGTACGGTGTTTAGCAATAGCATTTCTTAATCACGCAAAGCACTCGCTACATCTACAAGGGAAACTATCACACTCTCCTAGGACATGGCTGCAACCTTCGACATCAATCAATAAGGTTCATTATTGCTATTAATATTTTTAGTTAAACATTCAAAACTGGCACTGGACTATTCTTTAGAGCGCATTAATCAATTTTTGATCGCAAGCAAAATTAATATCATCAAGACCACCTGGCTTGCAAAACCTCAATATAAGAAGTATAACATATCAATAAGAGATATAAGTTAATTGGCACAAAATCAGCATTAGGCTAACTTATCTTCAGAATTTGCACTAAGCTGATCTATACTACAACGGGTTTCAACTTAATGAACTTGTGCTTTGAAGAGATTTTTACCCGTCAATACGTTAAAATCATTGCAGGTGATTTCAATACTCAAATCGGTAGGAGTGCAGAACATAGAACACATATCGGCCCAAACAGCTTACATCAAGTGAGTAACAATATCAGATTTCACACCGTTCAGCTTTGATGTATAATCTAGTCATCTCAAGCGCATTCTTCCTATACGTGAAAAAATTCACAAACTAACGTGGAGATCGATAGAAGAACTGCAAATGTTAGAAGAACTGCAGATCACTTTATGATTTAAAAAGACAACCCGTAAGCTTTACTGTTGTTCGATCGTTTAGAGGTGTTGATACGAACAGTGATCATTTATGCTTATCATATTTAAATGTAAGTGCAAAATATCATCAATCTTAGTTAGACAAGCAAGAACGACCATTCGCTGGAATTTCGATGCGTTAAAACATCCTGATTCACCGGATAGCGACCAGACTGCTGTTACAGAAGAGGGCACGCGCTTTGAGATTCATTCAATACCCAGGAGCAGCGGCAAATATTCCTGTCAGCCCTCATAACTGCAGCACAAACGACCATTGAAAGACGACCATCGAGAACTCTCAAAGACCAGTGCCATCTTAGCTTTGCAAATAAACAGAAAATTCCGTTATTTTAATTTTTTCCGCCTTTAGTAATTACGTTACTAAAATTATTTTTATAAATTGCTTCGATACATGATGATAAATTTTACCTTAGCAACATGGCAGGTAAGTAAAATAAGTCCTTACGGTGCCTTCACAACTTCGGACTTTAATCCAATCATTACCCAAACAAATCATTGGAATATGGTCAAATGTTCAAAATCCGATCAACAATTTCAAATAATTAAAATAGAATATTTTTTTTGAATAAATGATGGAATTTTTTTTAATCACATGACCATATTTTAGTAATTAACTGGGTAAATGATTAAATTTAAATTGTTAAGATTTTAATCCGAACGAAAGCCCCTTTCGACAAAATTTTGTCTAATATTTTTCCACAAATTAATATTTGTGTGTGATTATAGTTATGAAATTAGCAAAATACAGAAAAGGCAAAATACCGAAATTAGCAAAATACAGAACTGTATGGAAGCAAAACATAACATGTTTAGGTCACTTTTACTCATTTTATTGTACGACATTAGATAGTTAAATTATAATTCACCCACATAATTCATGTTGGAATGAAATCCCAAGGCCAATTAAGGATTCAGGGCCTTTAGTAAAATTTCAAAAGTAGTAATGTTATTATATTGGTGGCTTCGCATTTGGCAAGGTTAAACATTTTTTTTAAACATGCATATAATCGTCTTGACAAAATGAAAATTTCGGAACTATTTGCTGTATTTTTTTCTTATTATCCAAATCATCTCGCACCAAGAATGCAAAAACACAAGTTTAGCCAAATTTGGTTTTTGAATCACAGATAATGATCTAAAACCTATTATTTACTTTTGTATTTGGTTTCGGTCTCGAGCTTGCTCTTCGTTATGCTCTCCAGACATCCAGAAGAAGACAAGTCGTTCTCTAACCCGTGGAGCCATCGTCACCTATAGCGACCTCTTCGTCTTAGGATCGACTCGCAGCATTTACACTAAATTCTTGATCTCTTGGTTTAAGAGAACTTAGTAAGTGTCGTCATCGACGCATTTCATGCCATACATCATGAGCATGATTCTTCTCTCAAATTTCATCAGCGATCTTTAATGGTTATCCGTCAGGGTCCAACTCTCACACCCATACGTAAAAACGATCTGATCAATAACTTGTACAACTTTAGCTTATCGGTATTTGCAAGATATTTTGGCTTTAGGACGTAGGGCACACAAAACACATTTGCTAGCGGCAAGGCGTGCTTTTATAAGCTCTTCACACCTTTGGATTTGTGGTAATCACTACTACAATCAATTTCGTTCAGCTTAATAATTTTGCCATTCAGCTTAATTATACATCCAACACCTGGCTGAACTGACGGTATAAGATGTTGTCTTGAGGTGTTTTACTTTTACGAAAGATAAATTCTATATATTTTTGAGGGTTCTGAATGACATCGCAAAACAGGTCATAAGCTAACCCGATCGATTGAATCATTCGCTTGCTGGAGATCCAAGAACTACCATCCTCTATGGTAGTCACTTTCGCCAGAGAAGTGATCCTTTGCAATATTATGTAAGACAATAATTTAAATGCTGTGCAAAGGAGAGCTATGTTGCAATCAACTCCAAGAGAACAATTTCTTTATGAGTATTCTACGCAAATCTCCGCAGTTTGTATTTGAGAACTTTCATCTACAATATTTGACACATGTTGAACATTGAGTAAATCAGAGAAATTCTCTTACTAAGTGTCCAGTACCACATCGATGTTAACACGGAGGTTTACATCCTGGTCTCAAATGGCAATAGACCTTGGTATGAAGGCAGTCCGGTGGCTCCTTCAAAGAAGTTACATAAACTGCACTCATTGCGTTGTTGTACTCCTATAAGAGTTCAGCCTTCCACTATTCACACTTTCTCCGTTTACAAATTTGTTTAGCCGTTCTCCTAGCAAGAACCGCTTTAGTGTTGCATGCAATAGTAAGCGACACTGATAACTAAAATTTTTATTACTTCCATAGAGCGTTTACATCATCAGTTCTGATCTGGATCTGTCAAGAAACACAACTAGAGTATGCTTCCGTATTTATGAGATTATCAGAGATTATCACTAACACGTAAATGGGTTAAAACGATTATAGAGTAATTTTCCACCATCATTAGTCTCGCATAATGTTTGTAAGTAATTATAACATTAGTTTGTGAAATTACCGAAACGAAAACGAATCGCTTAAGTGGTTAAACCCGTTAATTTTGAATTAACACAACAAGTAATGAGTAAATATTTAACTATATAACAGCAAAATTAAATACAAAAAACTAAATTGCAAAATAATTTAACCATAATCAATTATGCAAAGGTAAAATGTAACCATCATTTTTTTTTTATTGTAATATAATAACTAAATATAAATCATAAATCGCACTCGTTTTACAAACTTTCTCCGCATTATAATATGTAATTTCGATATTACGAAAAATATAATTTTTCAATATCGACAGGTAAATAGTAAAAAAAAAAACAATTTGAACACCAATTGAACTTTATAATTTGGATAATACTGCGAGAGTCTACGATAAGAAATATATACTGATATAAAATTTAATTACAGATAGTAATCAAATATTTGTGTACATAAATTATAAACAAACTTAAGTTGAAGGTTTAAGTCTATATAGTTAATATAAAAATACAACAACAAAAAAATCTTACTAATTAACGATAAATCTATAAAGTTTCCATTCATTTCACTTAATAAATTACACTTTTTAGATTCACATGTATCACCATTACAATTAACATTACTATTTTTACTATCACTATCACTTAATTTATTATTACTATTATTATTATTATTACTATTATCACTATTATTTAATTTAGTTTCATTTGATTTTAATGGAATGTCAATGACGTAATCCGTGCAATTATGGAACGATGCAATTGATGGTTGATCCTTTTGTTTATGTCCTGGTGCCATTTTTGTGTAAATATATTTTTACCGTTTTATCATTACGATTGAAACGCAACCAAGGAATGATATGTTTTATCACTAAACACGCCACCTTTAATAGAATAGAAATATTTTTGTTTTATATAAATTTCTGTAAGACATTATGCATTGACATTGGATACTATAATATGTGTATGCATATTTATATATAATATAAATATTGTATAATTATAAAACCTATACGATCGATCCCTCCTACATTTCTAAATAATATTATAACCATAATAACAAATATTATTTATTTATTTTATTAATTTAATAGACTTTATCATTGACTTTTGTTATTTACCAAAAATAGCTAAGCTATTTACCTTCATATAATTAATACTCTAACCAACCACCCAATTTTGTTATTTATATGTTTTAACATTAACCAAAAATATTTATGTATATGTTCTAAAACAATTGAACTGCGTCAAACTATACACAGTCTGTTTATATGTTGTGTCTATAGGCTTGCCACCCGTCCTCTTTTGTGGAGGACAGCCCTCCTTTCATAAGAAATTGCCTCAATCCTCCACGAACACAAAAATGTCTTCCACCAGAAAAATAAATATCATATTTTCTAGAGTGCGACCCGGGAATGTAAATAACAAAGAGTAGGATTGGAAAAGATCGACGGTGGCGAATGTGAATGAGTAAAGATGGTCGAATGATTATGTTAAATGAAAATTAATAATAATAAAAAGAAAACAGGAGAGGAAAACATGTGAGTAGATTATCGACAAGTAAACGCTATAATGGCGAAATACAAACCTCCTTTAGCGATTATGGAAGATCTACGTCAACGTTTATTCGAAACTAATTATTTTACCGTTTTGGATTTACTATCAGGATATTACCAGGTAGCGATGAGTTTAGAATACTCCAAATTCAGTATCCATAGCCGCTTTTGTTACTGCTGATGGACATTATAAGTTTCTAAAGGTGTCATTTGGTAGGCTGATTCCCTGCTATTTTCAAGAACATTATGAATTGAATAGTTGACGAGAATAATGGGGAAATAGTGGTATATCTATAGATGATATGGGACAATTAGAGCAGTTGTTAGATGTAAAAAAGTAAAATAATCATTTCTTCAAACGCAAGGTAGAATTTTTAGGGCGACCGCGAGTTACACTCGGAAGATTAAAATCACATTCCGGTGTAAATTTTTCACAGCCGAAGAACAGAACCTAGATACGACTACAGTTTATGGGATTGGCAGGATTCTTTCGAAAGTTTATGAAAAGTTTTAATATTGTTGGAAAAATTATTGGAAGCGGTACAGTATTTATATTTTAAATTAAGAAATCGCAAAACGTTAGCAATATAAGACCCTAATTTAGAACATAAAGTGGTTACCGATGCTTAATCAAAAGGGTTAGATGGAAGTTTGTTGCAAGTTATTCAGTATAGAAAAAAGTCGACCTGTGGCCTATTTAAACTGACAGACCAGCCAATGTGAACAAAAGTAGTATTCATACGAATTGGTAGTCTTAGCCTTTATCCCGATGATAACCGACTGTGTGTCATTACAAATTTATTCAACAAAAAAAAAATGTAATATCAAGAATTTCAATATGGTGGCTAAAATTATCAGATTACGATTTTGTCATGGAATATCGACCAGGAATTCAAATGAAGCATGTGGTGGTGCTGAGTCGGATAACAAACGGTGAGCAAGAACTGATGCATCCGGTCAGTTTACTTGTTCGTAAGACTGTCGCAGGACGAATAAATGTGTTGTTCCTAGAATGATCAAGTGGAGATTTCATCTAGATGCTCCAGAGAAATGTTTTGATTCCATAAATGAAAATTTATGGCAGCTTGCATCGAGAGGGGAAAAAACACTATCAGTATAAAAGGAAGGGGAATTACATCCGATACCAATACCGTTCAATACCGTGCATATCGACCAGCTTGGACCATTTCCTAATACGCTTATACGTGTAAGTTGTTCCAAAGGTATTGTGACGACAATGATATGAAGTATGTGCTAAACGCAACCACAACGAAAGATATGGCTGTTAACGAAATGAATCGAGCTACGGTTAACAATAAAGAGACGTTTGATAAGTAAACACAGGAAACTAAGGAACTAGAACGAGGGTGATATTGAACTATCACGAGGGAGCGAAGATCGATTTTTAATGAAAGTTTATTTTTATGAAATGTTTTTAATGCAGCTACGACGTTTTTAACTTCGACCAAAATAAATTGAATTTTGTAATCGAAAATTGAATTTAAAGAAAGTCTTGGGAATTTAAAGAAATTCTTATCCACGAGATGGATATTTTCTGCTAAAGATAGAACTATAATTATTTGGCAAGCTTTATCAAAATAATTCTTAGTGAAGATTTGCCAAAATGGATGTAACGATGTTTTCGACTTACAAAATGGAAAAATGTTTTTATTGCTAGCATTGTTTAAAACAAAAGTTTAGCTGTCCTCCTCTGGCATTTCCTAAAGGTGGCAAGCCTAGTTGTGTCCCTTGCGAGCTGTGGCCAAAATGAATGGTTCTATTATGTATGACTTGTAATGAAATTTTGATTTAATTTGATAATATCGGTAATTTTATGCGAACCACAATTATAAAATTTACAATAAAGCCCGATTTAGATAAAGAAAAATGTTTTAGCTGCACACAAAATAAAATTTTCATTAGTTAGAACGAATTTACAGACAAAAAGTTTAAATTTATAATAAGATTCCACAAACTCTGGAAGTATTCTATACAAGAAACTCCAACAAAACTAACGTTCTTTTGTAGCAAAATTTACATTATCAACTTTTTATTTTGTTCTCTCTTTAACGAACTGATTATTGTCGAGTGACCTGCCGGAAAACATTTTCACTAACCTACTGTCTACACTATGCAAATTCTATTATACACATTTTGACACTATTAGCAAATTATCAGGAGGCTGTTTCACAATTTTATTAGTAAATTATCATGAAATGTCATAAGAAATAAACGTTTGAGGTTATGATTTGCCAGATCCTTAAGTTGAAGCATCGTGCATATGTTTAGAAAACAAAAAATCTTAACCTTAACAGAATTATTTTTTGAATTATTCAAATTAGTAACATTAGCAATATTAAAAATTTCATTTGGTACCGAAAGTATAGTGCATATTTCATTTTGTACCTGAAACATATTTTTTTAGTATTATGCATTTTAAAATGTAAAACATGAATTCTTATCAATAGTATTTCGTTATATTGTACAATAGTTAGGCGCGTAAAATTTTTAAACGAACTGTTTTGTCCTCGCTTTCTTATAATTTATCTTCCAAAAGATTCGAAGTACGCTCGGCCATGAATGGATTAACCCAATATATCTAATTTCTCCCTTTTCCCACTTCTTTAAGCTTTTCTAAACATCTTATTATTTTAATTATTTTATTTCTCTTCATATTGTATGATTTTTGTAAATATACTATTTTATAACTTTAAATCCGTCGAACGCGGGACAACCCCTTTTAAATATTGTATATCCCGCGTCCCGCTTATTAATATCGGAGTCTCACCAAAGTTAAAATGTTAGATTTCATAAATCATTTCTTGCTTTGTAATGCCAACAATTTTGTTAATACAATATTTCGGCCATTCCATGAACTACCTTTCCAATAACATAGAAATACTTCATAAAACGTTAAATTTAATCCGAGTTGGTGACCACATAATAAATATGAGAGGCTGCAAGACACTTGCAATGAGAAAACGATGTGGTTTGACTCATGAAATCTCAAAAATATTTAGCAAATATTAATCCACCAACCGGATCTTTGAAGGTTTTAAATTTTTTTTTCTAAAAAGTTTAAAATTTTGAGGAAAAATTATTGCCTCAGAAGCAATATTTTGCTACCATTCTGCAGGAACAGATTATAGTGGAATGTATCTAGATTCCTTTACGGCTTTAAAGTATTATTAGGGGCAAACGAAAACAGCTGCAATAATCAATCTCTTGATCATCACATTCAAAGAATATTTTACTTGCTAACTGACAAATGATTGCCCATTTTTAGCACAACTGCATCAAATAAAGTGCACATAAAATCGTTTTCTTTAGTTGTACCCAAGAACGAAACTTTTTCTCTTCACGAATTCAGTCGCAGAGCTAATAATCAAAGAAAGTTTCAAATTGATTTGCAAAGTTTCAAAAATATTTAAAGACTGAAGATGCCGTTACTGAGATACGTATCCTTATATTAATTAGCAAACTATATATTAAGAATGATTGTATTATAGATGAAACCGTTCTCTTTTATTTATTTTATTTGGAATGGTTTCGTATAAAATGATTCTTTTCTGTCCCGCACATGTATTTTTGAAATCTGCGTTAAACCCCAAGCGACAATTGTTAAATCAACTAATTTTTCGATAGTAATAAAACAATTTTGTTTGACATTTGAAGATATTATTATGATAGTTAAATGCCCAGCCATGCAATTTTTCCGACAAATATTTATCAATACATTGGAAAAAAACATATACAAACATAAAATTGCTGATAGAAAATATCAGTAGATTTGCACAGTGTAGACAGTGGGTAAGACACAACAGTGGGTCGAGTATTTTGTTTTGTATTTCTTTTGGATCACCTCTATTATGAGAGTTAAAAAAAAACGCATCAAAACTTGTTTGAATCAAAAGAAAATCAAGCGAATAAAGCCGATAAACTCGGATTTTGAAGAACATCCATGGGTTACGACGATGAGGCATAAATAAGATAGTTTCGGATAAGATATTAAAAGTTAAATCGCTGGACTTAAATAGGTCAGTCAATGCCGTTGGACCCAAATTTTAAGCCAGCAATAGATGGCTAGACAAATTAATTCAAATAATGTCACGTTATTCAAATTTTGGTGGTATCCAGTAAAACATTTTCCTTGACACTGGTATCACATTTATAAGGAAATTCAAAAGGATTAATGTAGAAAATGAGTTTTACTGGAACAAATCTATAACTGTGACCAAATCAAAAAAGATTGCGGTGCTCCCTGCACAATTCTTGAAAATATTCTAAAATGTTTAGATGTATTCGGCTTGTGAAACAAGAAAAAGTATAGAAGCTCTTAATAGGCGCTTAAATTTTAAAATACAGTAAATGAAATCAGTTCCATGATTTACTAAAATATGGGAATGAATCAAACACTTAAAATAGTAATTTGGAATGCAAAAGAGCTAATGCGACTTATTCCAGAACTAAAAATATTTTTAAATACCATCTAGCAGGAAAAGCCAGAGAAGGATCAACAATATTTGTAAAAGAAAACACCAAACACTATGAAGGAATAAAAGTGGAAGAAGCAATTATGCAAGTGGCTACTATCAATGTTTAACTAAATGATAGAAAATAATATAATGTTTCCTCAATCTATTGCTCTTCATGGCATAATCTAAATAAAGAGGACTGAGTCTCGTTGTTTAAATCCTTAGGGTTTAATTTTATAATTCGCGGTGATTTTAGCGCCAAAAATATGTTTTGGGGATCAATACCAACAATCCACAAAAGAAAGGAGCTACTTATCGCAGGTCAAGCAACAAAATGCGTATTTTACTCTGAAGGTAAATCAACATATACTGTTGATTTACCTTCAGAGTAAAATACGGCCTATGGATCCAAATAAAATTCCAGATCTCATATAGATTTTTATGTAACAAAAGAGATATCAGAAAACTAAATATTCATAGAAGGCAGTGAAGGACTATCGTCAGATAATTTTCCTGTCATAATGACTCTCAGTGCAACGGTTGTTAAGAGTCGTTGGCCAAAATAACAAACAATAAACCAAATTGGAAACTTTTCCAGAAACTAGTCAATGACAATGTCAATCTTCAAAGTGCCAGTTAAGGATTCGGCACAATTAAAGGACCAATTAGAACTACTTAACAATATTATACAACAAGCAGCTTGGGATAGTACGCCTAAAAGCTTTTTCCTTGAAAAAGGATTACGAAAGCTACTTCAAATAATAACTGCAGCAATCAGACTTTACTATGTTCCACACCAATGGAAAAATGGCAGAAGTGATAATGATACCAAAATCAAGCAAACCACCTAACGACAAAAAAAACATACAGGCCGATTTCTTTGCTTCCAACTATTTCTAATTATTCGAAAAATTGCTGCTTAAGAGATTCAAATTAATCATCATACAAAGAGATTTTATTCCTTCCCGCATTAATTTCAAAACATATTTTTATCCAGAACATATTTTTAGTGCAAGATTCGAAAGCAAAAAATATGTTCAAGTACCTTCTTGGACGCAGCACACGCCATCGATAAGGTATGGCAGAGGACTAAGATATCGGTAGATATCTACCAAAGCAGTTTTATCAGATTCTAAAATCCTACTTAGCTGACCAACAATTAAGGGTAAAATATGAAGATGAATACTCGACAAAGATAACAGCAGGAGCCACAAGGTAGTGTCTTATGGTTAATTTTTTATATCCTATATACAAGAGATTTGCTAAATACAGATGAAACTCACATAGCAACATTTTCTGATGACACTGCTATCTTAGCAATTGGTATAACAATTTATAAGAAGCAACGAGCAAAATGCAAAGAACCACTAACATATTGGTTTTCTAGACAAAGAGATGGCGAACTCAGCTTAATGAAACCAAACCATTCATTTCACCAACAAAAAGTTAACTAGATATCATTGGAAATCAACTCAAAGTTATACATGCAAATACACCCAAAAATCTTGGCATGACACTTGACGCTAAGCTTAAGTCGAAAGATCATATCAAAAATAAAAAGGAAGGGCTTAACATCAAATACAGAAAAATGTACTGGCTTATAGGTAGAAATCCCGAACTATCACTACATAATAAACTGCTGCTATATAGGCATATACTAAAACCAATATGGGCCTACGGTATTCAGTTTTGGGGATGCACCAAGAAGATCAATGTGAAAATAATACAATAAGAAATGATAATCTCCATAGGGGCTAAAAGGTGGAATACGTCAACGAAGAGATCAGGAGGCACGCGATAAAACACATACTTCGTCTTTATCAACATGAAAATGTCGAGATTCGCCATATGTTGGATACAACAAATTTAGATAGATGTCTTCTAATAACGAGACCTCTAGTACTAGGACAGCCAAAATAAGAGAAACTGAAATTGTAATTCAGTTGTAAAAAAACTAGTATAAAAAAATTTAAAAAAAAACTTTAGCCTTCGCACGCAAATACCATGTGCGACAATGGATAAGAAAAATCTTCAATTAGGATGAAATCATCAAACAATAAAATTAAATCACAATTTTGTTAGCGGATCAGCGTTGACACTTTTCGGTTTGCATATCCGCTATGTCCAACTGGTGCTAAAGTTATGAACTCTTAAAATTAATTGAAAAATCCTCTTATCAAACAAGAAGGTTACTACCATTTTGGAAATTTCAGTTTTGTTTTTGCACGTTAGGTATCTAACATGTAATGATATTTTTGAAACGTAAAACTGACCTCCGAATATAAAACTCTATACTACATTAAACTGGACTTATAAACTTTAATTTACCGAATTTTATTTTAATTTTTTAATGATCCGGTAGTCTAGTGAGATCTTGGTAGTTTAGACCTATTAGCAAATATATTTAGATACTATTATACCAAAGAACACTATAATAATATTGTTAAGCTGCTGATGATTATAATTATGTAGTTTTTATGCATGACTTCGGGTTTTGAATAGTTTGAAATCACCGTTTTTGACGTTTTATATTATGAGCTAATTATTCGATAAACTTTAATTAATTAGCATGTATTTTGCGTATTGTTTTTTATATAGTGGTTAAAATTGGACAAAAACCAACTACAATCCTTAAGTAATCAGTCATGATTTTGTATCAATAAAGAACAAATTGTTGTACAATATTGGCTGGAGGAACAAAGGATATAAATAAACGTTACAGTAAAAATATGTCGACATCAGAACAGTAATTGTTGCAACAAAGAAAATACTTGTATTATTCGGTTACATATTTGGCCAATGATCTGCATATATTTTGTCAGTAAAATATTGATGTATAAGTTTTATATCATTTATCCTAGTAAAATATAGACTGTTTTGGATTTAAAATTAGACGATAACCGTATGCTTCCGCTCATGCTGCAAACCAAACTGTGAATCATTAGAGTTAATGAATGCACGAATGTTAGCCAACCCAGAGATAAATACTCATTTTACAATAATTTTGATGTACTGTAGTGATGAACTGATGTGGTGTCTTTTATTTCGATCGATACCAATTATTTACGATATTGCGTGACTCTATCAATTTGATAACTATAAAAATCTCACTATTTACTTCCAAAACGTAAATAGAATGTCATCAAAAGCAGCACAAATCTAAAATTTAGTATTATGTCAGTCGTTCCTTAACAAAGAGATTTACAATTCTGGATTTTTTCCACCGCAAAACGTGGTATATAGATGTGATCGTTAGATTCTAACGAGCAAAAAAAGAATGGTGGTGAAGAACTAATATATAGCTAATAATAAATCAATATTTAACTGATTCCATCTTAATAACGGGAAATTCTTCTCCTTAATGTGTCATCGGAAACTGAGTGTATCTTAATCGATACAAATCTGAGCCAATCGTGCAATATTGTAAATGATATACAGATAGAATTTTAGATCTGATTTTTACCAACTCACCTAGAATGTTCAAAATAAACGAATCATTATGGCAATTCTGTATATCAATGATATTCACCACACAAATAATTATGAAGAGCGGTGGTATCAATCTAAAAAGTTACCAGAACCGAACGACTTAAAGAAAAGCACACACAGAACACCTGATTTTATAATTTGATCGCTTCAAGTGCAAAGATGAACTGAACTGCAGCAGTCTGAAGGCAAATATATACAAATTCTATATACAATTATTTTAAATTGAATACAACTGTTACTGCCGTAGTGAAACTTAACCGGCTTCCTGCTTGCTACGTGGATAAATTAATCAATTTGAAAAATCAAAAGAACAAAGCTTACAAAGAAAAACTGAATGTCATTTCTAGTATACGAGTCTAGCATACGTAAATTTAAAATCTGTAACCGCAACGTTACGATATTTACTACTAGACAATGAATGAAGGTTACATCTCATATTATTCAAGCAAAAATAAAGCTTGATCTAAAATACTTCTGATGGAGCTACTTTAAATGAAAACGTGAAATAAAAGATTACCCGGTTAATATGACATTTGATGGACAGAAGTCTTGTGATCCACTAGTCTACTAGAGATCAATGCGTTCCGGATGGTATACCAGCTTCATTACTAAGAGACTTCAAAACTTGACAATTTTTCCGTGTCTACTTTTTAATCAATCATTAAAATTAGGAGAATTTCCACAGAGGTGGAAAACAACAAGAGTGATGCCGATATTCAAAACTAGAACAAGGGACAATATTTCATGTTATAGAGGTATAACGTCAATTTCAGCAATCCCCAAGTTATTTTAACTGGTAATTTGCATTTCATTCATTTCAACACGGTTTCAAATAACCCTGCGAAGTTCACCAGCAGCACGATTAAAGAAATTGAAAACCAAAAGCAGGTAGATGTTGTATACACTGACTTTACCAAAGCCTTTAACTCCAACGGTCATTGTAAAGCTCTTGAGTGCTTGTATACAATTAGATTCTGTAGCCGTTTTGTACTCTGGTTTAAATCGTACCTGGTACAAACCGCATTCAATATATTGAAATAGAAAACAAAAGATCGGAATCAATTGCGGTCACTTTCGATGTACTTCAAGGTTCCCTTATTTGTCCATGGATTTTCATTATTTTTACTAACGGGTAATCACTGACGTAATCCGTAATTTTAAAGTCCTAATGTTTACTGACGACATCAAAATATTCAAGACTGTGGAGAACATCAACGACACTGACAGACTGTAAGAAGATATAGACAACCTAGCAACGTGGTGTGATTCCAACCTGCTCAATCTCAACATTAAAAAGTGTAAGACGATGTCCTTTCATCTAAACATTAATCCTGTTATTCAACAGTAACAAATAAATGGTACTATTTTACAAAATGTATCCGGATTTAAAGACCTAGAGATTACTTTCGTAGGGAATGTGAGTTTTTCTTATCACATAGAGCACTGCATAGCTAAAACTAATTCAATGTTTGGCTTTATTAAACGTTGGACTGGGAATATTAACGGTATAAGGACAATTAAGACCCTATCTTATGTTTACGTCATATTTCAACTGGAGTATGCAGTATATTCAAAAGATTGAGAATATTCAAAAAAAAGTTTTTTTTTGAAATTCTCGTAAAACGCAAACCATTTGAGATATCCCAAAAATTGTATTATTGGCTTGAAGTACAATCAAAACATTGATGTATGGAATTAGTTCATATGTCCACCGCACGTGCACGTTTGCAGGTGTTGATTCGTTAAAACCAATTTTCAATGATTAGGCCACACATTTGACGGAAACGGTCGCTATCTCTCGTTCAATATTGGCTTTGAGCTCCTCTAACGACGCCGGTTCGTTGGAATAGAACAATGATTTAACGTAGCCCCATAAAAAAAAATCTAGTGGTGTTCAAGCACACGATCTAGGCGGCCAATAGACAGGACCATTTCTGAATATATCACGTTCATCGAATTTAGATTTCAATAAGTCGATTGTTAGACCCGCTGTGTAGCATGTCGCACCATCTTGTTGGAACCACATGTCTAGCTCAAGCAATTGACCAAAGAAATAAAGTTACGTGACGGTTATTTTTATCAACAAAAAAATGGGCCAATGAAACCACCAGCATGAAAACTACACCATACAGTTTTTTTTTTTGATGAAGTCGAGTTTCTTGAACCACATAAGGATTTTCATCTGACCAATAACAGAATTGACGAAGCCGTTTAACCAAAAGTACGTTTCATCACTAAAGATAATTTTGCGATGAAATTAGTCATCTTCTTCTAATATTTCCAGAGGCCAATCCGAAAACGTAAGTCGCTTCATATGATCGAGTAGCTTTAGTTCTTGTGTTAACTTGATTTTATAGGGGTACGAGCCAAGAACATTTTGCAAAATTCGCTAAAGTTTTTTTTTTTTTTTTAAATATTTTATTCATTTTAATTATTTCATTCAATAATAATGTTAATAATACATAATATAAAAAGAAAAATAATAAAAAACATGAATAAAATTAGAATAATTCAAAGACATACAATGTCTGTTTAGAACTACCATCAATAAATTACTTTAAAAATGTTGGTGAAGAGGACCAAACAAAATAAAAACTAAGAAATACAATAAATAGTTACAGAGAAGAAAAAACAATAATAATATAAAAAATATAATAACGACAAGACAAATTACTAAACAATTAATATAATAAATTACTAAATTAGGTAAACAACTTCAAACATAAGTTAAAAAAAAAAATGGAAAAGCATAGTTACATAAAACACAGTAGCAGTGAAAAAAAATTAAAAATTAAAATGCATAATTAAATAATTACATGAATAAATGATTAAACAATTACATCAAACAAAAATTCGACACTCTCAATACTAAACAGCCAATCTTTAACTTGACCTACAAATTTTTTAAAATTAGTTTCAGTTCTGATATTTGCAGCTGATTGTAAATTGTTGGAGCAGTAATTAGGAAATATTTGCGGAAATGTGTTGTATTAAATCTTGGGATAACATTAAAGCTTCGATAATTTTTTCGAAGTGAGTACACCAACGCCTGAGACGACAACATACGATTACAACAAATAACAAAATATATTTTTAAAACTTTAAATACATATAAGTGTCTTAATGGAAGAAGTGAGCTTGATGAAAACAAAGGCCAAGAAGCCGCGTATTTGCGTTTAAAAAACATAATTATATACTTTTGAGCTACAATAATAGGTTTAATAGTTTGAAGATAAGTGCCACCCCACAAACAAATACCATAACGGATTTTAGAATCAACTAGGGCATGGTAAAACATTTTCAGAACACGTGGTTGGCAGTGATTTCTTAATAGCCACATTTTCCTAATAGTATACATAAGTTGTTTTTGAATTGTTCCGACATGTAATTTCCAATTTAAACAACAATCAACTGTTATACCTAGATATTTGATATACTATGGAAACTATCAATAATGGAACATTTATTAGAGCAATTGTGTTCCAGGAAAGACTATCGTGATAAAAAATATCATTATTTAACCTAGGGGGCCTAGTTAAATTAAAAAACATGGCTTTAGTTTTGAGACTCAGTACTAAATGATGGCTATTAAACCATTGACTAAGAATTGTTAGATCCCAATTAATGTCAGAAAGAGTAGTGGCATAAGTGTCAGTACTATAAGCAAAAGCCATGTCATCAGCAAAAGCCACTACATTACTATGAAATTTATGAGAAAAATAGAATTAGTATAAATAAAGAATAAAATTGGCCAAAGAACTGACCTTTGAGGGACACCAGCAGAAAGAACCGAATAACTACTTAAGTCCTCATTTACACGAACTCGTTGGATACGATTAGCAAGATAAGATTCAAACCACGAAAGCATGAACCCTCTAAAGCCAGCAAGCATAAGTTTCTTAAGAAGCAATTGATGATTGACCATATCAAATGCTTTAGTAACGTGAACATATAAAGCAGCAAACGATTGATTTTGGTTAAACCCTACAAAAAGAGAATTAAAAAATGATAATAAAGCATCTTCCGTACCCATACCAGATCGAAAACCGAATTGCGAATCACTAAAAAAATGTTTACTTACTAAAAAATTAATGACGCGAGTTTTAATTACCTTCTCAAACACCTTGGAGATTACTGGTAATAGTGAAATAGGCCTATAATTATTAATATGCGACCGACTGCCTTTTTTATGTAGTGGAATAACAATTGCCGATTTAAGCAAATTCGGAAATATACCACGAGTGATACAGTTGTTAAAAAGGAGACACAAGATATCAACAATACTAAATTTAATTTGTTTTAGTAATGCACTACTTAAACCAAATTCATCGAAGGTACACTTGTTTGGAAGTGAATTAATAACGCACAATATTTCACGAGATGAAAACAGTTGAAAAAAGAAACAAGAATTACACGAGCTGTCTTGAACTAATAAATCTACATTCTCAGGTAATGATTGTATGCTAGTTTGACAGTGAAATAAGAATTGAAACCATTAGCAATATCACATGATGAAGTTAATTTTATATTAGAATCATCAAAAATTTCATTAAAATATTCTGATTGCAAGTTAGAATTAAGTATCTCATTAACCAATGCCCATTGCATTTGTAATATCATGTTTTACATGACTAGAATATTTAATATAACAATTACGTAGACTAGAATTTAAGGGTTGGTTTCTAACTCTTCTACCAAGATGTTTTCTTTTATTAATACGGCGTAACAATGAAGAACTGACCCAAGGCTTCATTTTCTAAATCCTACTAGAAACTGAGTACGAAGAAGTACATTTAGAAATACAGTAGGATAATCTAGAAAAAAAACCTGCAAATGCTTCAGTAGGATTATGAATAGAAATAATATGAGCCCAAACTTCAAACAATAAAATGTTGTTCAGTTTTTCATAATCAATACAGGCTCTTACACGATCACCGACCCTACTATCAGCAGGGCAACCAAAGTGTAATCCAAGTGTAATCTGAGTGATGCCCAATTCTTGACAACGCCTTGGAATCGACTGTTAAGGTAGACAGCAATATTCTCGGCACTTCGACCAACTCGTTGTCTTACTGGAACGAGAACATCCAGTAGCGAATATTTTGAATCAATTGTTTCACTACACTGTGAATTGCTTGTCTACTGGGACGATAATTACGACCCAAAATTGGAATTAACGCTCTTGAAGTTGTAGTTACCGACTCGAAATTTTTTTAGTAAATTTTTACTATTTGTAAAAGTTGTTCGTGCGTGTACTTCACCATGATGGAAATTTTATGTTAGTGAATGTTTTGACACTTACAATTTGGTCATTTGTTTAAGGGTGCGTTCACATTGAAATTTCAAAGTTATCAAGTCTAAATACATTGCAAAAGCCAATAAACTAAAGCGGTGAGTTGGACCCTGACCTATTAGTATGAGAGAAGGCCGATGATATTTGAAATAAGAGTACCTCGGGATCGAATCCCATGGCGCAGGATAATTAATACTATACGAACCAACGCAATAGTCTATAAACATCAATTATTATTTACTTAATATAAACAGTAATTTACCTCATCCAGTGATACTCGACTGACGATAAGTACGTCATGACGTTTAATTATCATGTCATTAACAAACAAAAACAAATGATATGTGCTTACGTATATGCAAATAAAATAGGAGAAAATAAAGTTATAACACTTTTAAATTTAAAAAATTAATAATTTTCAAGGTAACCAAGGTACTTACGTTAAAAATTAAAATACCATCACTCAAATTTCTAAATTTGATGACAATTTGATTAACGATTTGTAAATATCTTATGTGATCAATGTAACATGCACTTACGAAATAATATATGAATTTACTATAAAAAGTCAATAACAATTTTCTTAAAATTAATCTAACTGTATACGTTAGACCGATAATTACGATTAGTTTTGGTGTTGGTTTAAGACGTAAATTGTGATTGATTAATTAACTCTTAAACTTCTATTGAAATAAAAGCACTGATCAATAAAACGTGTAAGCAGTTACAAAACTATCACTATATTGATATGATAGGTTATCAAAGAAACTGAAGAGAAACAGTTTAAAGTTTATCAGTATTAATTTAAAAAGAAATCAATGACCTTTTAAAAGGTTTTTTTTTGTAATTTACAAATTAAAATTTTATATAATATAATAAGCGAGTTAACCAACTGTTATTATATATGAAAACTATTTTGATCAAAGATATTTTTTTTTTGCAAAATCAGTTCTCAATAAATCATGTCATACATAGACTTGACACAGATAATTTTGAACTTCAAGTCACATGTGATTGCAACACATATACACGAATAATTTAAATGTTCATTGGCACTAAAATGAGAAGTACGAGAGTAAGTACTTGACCTCGGCTAGAAAGACCGTTAATGTCATGTTTTAAATGTTTACAATTTTTATCCAACCACCCCATTTGGTTAGTGTTTAAAAGTTGTTTAAACATTTATAGCGACTTAGAAATTTGTCTCTGACGTAAGTTTAGAGAACAAAATTTGACCGTACATCGAACAAAGATTAGACTATGCTAAAAAATGATTTTGCTACCAAAAACGTTTTTTTTTCTTGACAAGGTACTGTACTTATCATACGACTCTATTACAATTATAAATATATAATCCAGATAGATTTAAAAGATTTAATTTAAATACATTTTTAATAAAACGTTTTTTAAGTTAAAGACTCAAGTTTTTTTTATCAATTTAAATTAGTTTTTGGCATAAAGATAATATAAATTTTAAAACAGATACCTATGTGTTATTTACGGCTTAAGGTTATAATGGTTTAATATAGGCTATATTTTGAATCTCCATTGAAAAACGAAGGAACCTTGAATATCAATCAAACATGAATCATAAGCCGAATACGAGCTTAATATTTATAAATTTAGAACGACAGTGTTTAGGCTGTTTGTTTAGGTACAAATTGATCTCAGAATTCAAGGAGAGAAATTGTTTATTAAAAAATTACCGGAAATAGTATTGAAATGTTTTAAATTTTGGCCTTATATGATAAAATATAGGTTTATAAATTACAAGACAGGCGAAATTTGTTTACATAACAGGGTTGAGATTGTTATTCGAAAATTTTAACTCCACAATAAAGCATGATAGCCCTTGAAAATTGTATGAATTATACCAAAAATCAAAAACTTTGCAAATCAAGAAAAAATATGATAACTTTTAGATAGATGTCCAACTTTTTACAGTTTCTGTCCCGCATATAGCAAAAAAAATGCTTATCTGGCCAAAACCAAACATATCCGACTAACCATCAAAAATATAAAATAAATTAAATTTTTGTCCAACATGTCCATCGGACAGTAGTTTTACACGTTTACAAGATCGAACATTCCATCGAGTCAACATGTAGTATCGTATTAAACCCCCTTTATGCGAAAAAAAACTGCCCACAAATATAGATGCCTCCAAATAAAATGGCCATGATACTGTTTAGTGATGTTTTGTTCACAAATCCTAATGAAAGAAGACCGAGCCTCAAATTGGACGTCTCTGACGCAGCCCATTAAAATTGTAAAAAATCTGGAATTAATCCGAAAATTTCCAAATTTAGAATAAACATAATGGTTAGCAAAGTGGCACTGCACAATTTTTACCTAAAATCGAAAATTTCTTAGATTCAGAAAATATAAGGTATAGCACTACTGACTACATAGATATACTGTACAATGACATCGGGGTCAGTAGTTTTAAACGTCAAAAATTATTTTACTCCCGAATGTGGACTATACCACTGGGGGATCTCCGGCATATCCCAGGTTGAGGCAAGAAACAGTGAAATTGGCCATCATAAATATTGGGATTGCGATTAAAGCAGTGTCAAACCGCAAAACCAAATCAAACTTGCCATTGTTTTTAAATGTTGCATAAATGTTGCTGTGTAACTGTGTAGTTATATACCAACCATGTTGGCAGTAAAGGAGTACACACCGTGCTTCAACTGCCAGAAATACGGACATTCAGCATCAAGTGCTTAGAATTCCACGAAAAAAAAGTTGCAAGAGGACAACCATAGGCGGAATAGCGAACTGCATCAACTGCAACGGGGATCATGCGTAAAATTACAAAGTTTGTGGAGCCTATCATAATAAAGCAACGAGAAGATACGGTGGTCGCCGATAGTATATACCGATACTAGCTCTAGCTGTTAATTTTTGGAACGTGAACGCAGCAACACTTAAACCAGTACATAAACCTCCAGAAAAGACACCAAATGCAACGCCACCATAGTTAGGATTAACACCGGGAAACTTTTTCGCCGAACTTAAACACAAGTAGAAAGACAGATTCTGAACATCAAGGATATCATCGAAGAATTAAAAAAAACTCATCAATATAATAAAATCTTTAAAGTCATCACAGGAAGCGGTCATGAACATCGCCATGTTTTATATATGTTATCATTATAAATTTATGATGATAAACAACAACAAAGTGTAAAGTGCATTTTATGGGACGCTTGCTCTATAATTCCTAAGAAAGTGGAGCTCAAAAACTTCATCCAGGCCCATCAACCAAGAGTAGTTGTGCTCGCGAAAACATTGCTTGGACAAGATAAGAACTGCACTCTGTTTACAATATTCACAGGTAGCACTCGTAGCTAATTATAACACTCAAACTAAACCCGAGTAGTCATAGATGGAGACTTCAATGCAAAGCACCGTAATTAGAATTATACTATGGTCAACAGCTGTGGAACCGTTCCCAATAATATCATATAACCGCAAAACAATAACATCCTTTTACATTACCCGACGAACCAACTTGTTTTGTTCCTGGTAGAAATTCTTCAACTATAGACCCAATTCTCTCCAAAAATTATTCAAAAATAACAAATATAGCATCCATAAATTATTTTTCATCAAATCACTATCCAGTTCTTTTTGAACTAGGTACCACTCCAATAATAATACCTTCGACTCCAGCTCGAGGAAAAATCTTATGAGAATCATTCCGTGGTTACATCGATAATAACTTGACTTGGGACCTAAACTAATTTTCCACCTCGGAATCCATAGACGTACTAACTTAAATAAACTAAAAAATCATATTTAATTACCAATAAATTCGCATTCATCAATAATATCTAACCCAAATAGTTTCACAGCGCAATAAGCTTAGGAAGTTAGTTAGAAACTTTAAAAACCGAGGTAATCAAATGCCATCAAGTAGCGTATACAAATTCCGATAAAGCCAATCTTCACCAGAACTGACACAAATTCTCAAAAATATCCATCCAAATAAGACCTCTGGCCGTGATAATTTGTCAAGTCTAGTAATCAAAAATCTCCTGGAAAAAGGCATCATGTATCTAATAGCAATATTAAATGCATGTATTCGCCTTTCTTACTTTCCTTTAGAATAGTTCCAGATCTAGGAAAAAATTTTGAACGAAACTTTAAAATACTTCAATACTTGAACCATCAAGTACAAATTGATTCGGAAATTTTAGTATTTAGATTTAAAATTGTAAATAAAAAAATTGTATTAAAGCTCAAGCCATAAATTAAAAATTTTAAAGACAGAAAATACATGAAACCATATAAATTGTGAGGTTTACGCCATAAACCTTCACGACTCTTTTGCAGGTATTTTGGAGTTAATTATTTTTTTCCAGATAAATTGAGTACTTGTCTGTTTTTTTCAACCGTCTTTACTTTTACATCCCATCCCTCTTAGAATTTGTACGTATGGTAGGATTAACCACTGCAACAAGTGTTATGCTTTTTAAAACGAACCTATCACATTTTATATATATGTATAAAAAAAATCATGCTACAAATCGTCAGACACACCTTGTTATTCTGACTGTATAGCTCAAACTATAATTATTTGGTATAATCGATTTAACAAATATACGGTAATGTAATAGAAAATGAAATAAGAAAAATACTGAATTTGCATTAATAATTTCTACACATGAAGTCAGAGTTCTATCCAATGCTAAAATTTACGAATTAACGAATTTAAAAAGCATTTGATTTACAATTTATTACAAGTCATCAAGGTCATCTCGATTATAAATATTTATTTTGCACATAACACGACAGTGTGGGTAAAGTTTTAAAAGACTTACGTCTGTTTTGATTTCTACCCATTTATTTTAGATACGAAGTACCTATACAGGGTTTTCCAGTTAACATTTACATGTCAAATATCCTATGCGAGAAAGGATTATTATTTCCACATTACCATATAGGACGTTCTAAATCAAATTAACAAATGTGTAATAAGAGCATTAAAAACACTACGAATTTTACGAACGTTTGTGAATTTTTAATGCAATACTTAAAGAACTCAATATATAATCCACGGGTGAAACGCACCTTCATATAACAAATACCATTTCAAATATGCCTTTAATTTATTGCGAGTTTCAAACTCTGTGGAAGTGATTTTTTTAATCATGGAAAATTACTTTAAAACGTATTGGTTGTTTACAAAAAAAAAAAAAAAACATTTAAATTAGCAATAATTTTGTTTTTAAATTAAAAAATAAATTAATTTCAATAATTAATTTCAGGGTTAGTTAGAAGGTTAGTTAGAGGATTTAGTTACGCTATTATAGGTTAAATAGAAAGGTTCAGGTTGTAAATTTAGGTATGGATTGATTATAAATCGAGTTTAATGGGTTCATAATAACTGGGAGCTTACTAATACTGCGGTGGCTAGAAAAACACAAAATTCTCAGTGGCATAATTGAAATGATCAATTAATTACAATGTGTTTTCATGACGCTGAGTAAAATTGTGGAACGAAACTCACGCCGTGCAGAATCCATGGGCCGAACCATTGTCCATGCTAGTACATGCTGGCGGGAGCAATGCAATGTACAGATGGATATTTAAAGTGAACCTGTATTCGTGCGTCCTCGATTTGGCTAGTAATGGAGTAATGTAGGCCGTTAAGTTAACCAAGAAAGAGTTGGGAGAGCTTCGGCTCTAGCACAACTGGCATGAAATAAAAACTAAAAATAAAAACTCACGTCGACCGGAAAAACAATATCATGATCGATATATAGAACATTATACTGAACTAACAACTAAAAATATGTTTTCAAGTTCCAAGTTCATCCATCCCCCTAAAATGAAGTAGTACTGAATTTGAATTTTGACTAGCCATTTTATTGTACTTTCCCTGGGATTACGAGTACTTTTCTATGTCGATTCAGACCTTTATGTCGATTCAGGGTTTCTTTATAAATAGGAATTTATTTCGTATATAACAAATTATTTTTTCTTGCAGTTTTTCCTACTTTTTTTGCTATGGTTTATCATAGCATACATAATTATAGGAATAAATTTACTCCATTTTTATGTAATTTACACAAAGGTGCTTTGTAGCTAAATAGTCTAAGCTAATTTAAGTTAAAAAATGTCGAAAGGCGCTCACATCGCTTTGAGCTAATATCACCTCTAAATGGGGCATGCTTAAGTTCAATCCTTTCCGCTATTTTCGTAGCAGCACCGCCGCGTTTGGGTATTTCCAAACATTATTGTTATTGTTTGTGTACAAATTTAATATATATATATATATATATATATATATATATATATATATATATATATATATATATATATATATATATATATATTCTTATATATATATATATATATATATATATATATATATATATATATATATATATATATATATTCTTATACATATATATATATATATATATATATATATATATATATATATATATATATATATATATATATATATATATATATATATTCTTATACATATATATATATATATATATATATATATATATATATATATATATATATATATATATATATATATATATATATATATATATATATAAGAATTTCAAAGTGCTACAGATGCTATCTGAATGCTATCTAAATTTATGAAATGATTAAGGAAGTCAAATTAAACAAACCCTGTACTGACACGTTATAAAGTTGGCACCATCCTAAGATGGTAGAAATTTAGAAGAAATATCGATTGATGACATAATGTTTGCACAAGACACACTTGATTAAGAACTGATGAGTTCCTTAATATAATTATTAATTTCTGGTTTTCTTCCCGGCAATATATTGCCGAAAAACTATTTAAATAAACGTTTCTTTACTATCATTATTGCAGAGATTATACCGAACTCGATCTTAAATTTAAATTCATATAACTGTACCACTTTAAAATATCAGAGGGAGGGTGTCCCTTTTAAGTATTTAACGATCATGGGAAGTAAAAAATATTTTTATTTTAAAATGCAACTCCTTGCAAATTTTGATTTGTGGCAGCTTTTTACAGTTTTCATGGGCTTTTTTCAGGTATTTTCTAGATTTTGGAAATTTTTAATTTGTGGCATAATTAAGTAAGTTTTCAAAAGCTTACCATCAGGTATTACCGGGTTTTCGGAAATTTTCGATAAGTGACGATTTTTCCACAATTTCCATGAACTATTACCATTATGTATTATCTGGATTTTGAAAATTTTCGATGATGGCCCAATTTTGATAGTTTTCATAGGCTTACCATCAGATATTTGCTTGGTTCTGGAAATTTTGGATTTGTGGCTCAACTTTAACAGTCAAGTATTTTCGGGATTTAGGAAATTTTCGAAATGTGGCATAATTTTGACAGTATTGTAAGGTTTTCGCAAATATTTTCGATTTGTTGCTCAATTTTGACAGTTTTCTTTGGCTTGCCATCAGTTATTTTCTGGATTTCGGATATTTTCAAAATGTGGCATTTTATTCACATTTTCATGGGCTTACCATCAAGTATTTTCTGAATTTTAAAAATGTTGGATAATTTTCACACTTTCTATAACTTTTCGATTTGTATTTTAATTTCATGGGCTTACCATCAGATATGATTCGGTTTTAAAATTTGTTGAGCTCTTGCATTTTATTCACAATTTTTATTGGCTTATATCTTTATGGCAATTATTTCTAAAAACTTTCAAATTTCTTTGAATTAAATTTTAACGATTACCGAGTAAATCCCTCCATCACTTGGTGACTCATTACCTCGTGCACAGTTCAGAAATCACACTAACAAATTAATTTACATAATAAACACTGCGATACATTTATTTCACTACCATACATTTATTCACTGATCTATATACCAAACATTTTAGCATCAAACCCAAATATTTACGTCGTATATGCTAACACTTCGATTACAATAAATCGTTGGCCAACCTCACCATCGGTAATGTATGCATCACCAAGAGCATTAACGGCTTCGAACTGTATCAATCCGTATGTTACACGAGCACCTAATCCACCACTAGCTGGATATCTAAGCACAAGGCGAACGTCACGAGGCTCATAATATGATAGATAGTCTTCACTGTGAGCCACTATCTCGTCACCTGTTAAAGTTCCATGAAGTGGCATTTAATATCGAATTTTATGAATATTTTTTCCGACAACTCGACAAAAAACAAGATCTTACCATTTAACGTATATTGTGAATAGGTAAACCTATTTTATATTTAAGGCAAACATTTTATGTTTGCAATTACTCGTATTACTGCTTAAATTGCTTAAACGACAAAGTATGAAAACCCATCCTACACTATAGCCATCTATGAATGAGAATTGAACTTATAATAAAAATTAAATCACAAGAATCTGCAATATGGTTCTGTGAGCTAAAAATAAAAGTATTCCAGAATAGTTTAAAATTGATAAAACGGAGAGGAGGTTTGTACTTATTGAAGAAGAAAATAATAAAATTTGAACATATGAATACAAGTGTCTTACTTAAATATTAAACTGCTCCATTGCAAATAGAAAGTGAGAACAAGAAAGTGATTACAAGAAAATGAACAGAACTATCTAAATAAATGAAATAATAGTTCGAAGATGGATTAATTATATGAAAAAGAGATAATTTTGCACAAACCAAAATAATTGTAGAAAAAGATGTAAAAATAGAAATCGAACCAAGGGGTTCTTATAATTTAAAGCTGCTGCTAAAATTGCGTTGTCTATAAAGGGTAACTTTACAAAAAGTTCAAAATTTAAATAAACAAATAGGCTCATACATATTGAGTTATGAATTTTGTTAGAATTGTCATTCTAATTTTAAGGTTTATTGAATTTTATTCAAGAAACTAACTTAAGAGTGTTTTTAAATTATAAAAAATCCGTACTTCAAATCGTAATGGAAGAATAGATTAAGAAACTGCAAAAAATAGGAAAACTAATTGTAAAGAAAATATTGCTACAAAAGCCAATCTAAAAAATTGCAGAAAAAAAGGCTTTTTTATTGGTAACTAAGATAATCTCCTACTATTGCAAGGCAATCACTATTGTAAAATTCCTCCTTGTACATTTTTGACTAACAAATTTGGCTAAATATATTACAATAATTATTATCTAAAATGGAAACTGAAGAAATGTTACTACAATTCACCACGACAGTAAGAAAACAAATGTACGCACAATTTTTAAAAAATACTTGTTTGTAATTTTATCAACGAGTAACCAAGAAGGTTATAAGCTGAAAGCTTGCCTCGAAGAACCAAACCGCAAAGCTACTTTTAAAATTATATTAATGTATAGGTATGTCGAAAAATATGCTATTATCAAAAGTAGCACGCTTATTAATAGTACAAGCCTTAAATAGGCAATAGAAGATCACATTATATTACCCTTTATGGATGTTGAAGCTAACTAAAAGTGTTAATTTAGAATTTAATTTAGTTCAATTTAGATTTTTTTCTGTCAAAACAGTCAAGCTACGAGAATTTTTGTCTATTGAATTGTAAAAGGGATCATATAAATCGTACATAAAGTAAATAAATTATGCACAAAATTTTACCACCAAAATATTTTAACGTTCGGCGTAAAAATAATATATCTTGCAAAAAATTTAACTTTCGGCGTCCATCCGAAAAATTTACAAATTTGTTTGCGATTATTCAAATGTTCAATATTTATCAATAAATTTGTTAGTCAAAAATGTACAAGGAGGACTTTTACAATAGTGATAAAACGCGTTGTTCAATCGAATACTTTTTCATAATTAATTTGCCACGTGTATACTTCACGACCTTCGAGTATGAACTGTCAATACAGTTCATACTCGAAGGTCGTGAAGTATACACGTGGCAAATTAATTATGAAAAAGTATTCGATTGAACAACGCGTTTTAATAGTGATAACCTTTTACACAAATCAATTATATAAATTACATTAACTTCAAAGAAAATTACGTGAAGCTTAGGAAGGAATATGGTGCTTCCAATTTACCGGATTAACAAAGAATTTCATCCCTTGAAAGTGACGGTATATGGTGTGGGTATTTAAACCATATTTTTATTTAAATTCGAATGGTTCAGCTATTAAAGTCACTGGCGAACATTATCGTGATGTGATAAGAAATTTTTTTAGCCCAGAAATGCTTGTCAATGGTTTTATCAGCATGATGTTCCAACGGGACGGGGCCGCCTGCTATACTGTTAGAGAAAACAAGGAATTGTTACCAGAAATGTAACATTTCTGCTCCTGAATTATTTTTATGAGGTTACCTTAAAAGTAAGTTTTACTTCGAAAAATTTGTGAAAAAATGTAATTAAAAGAGCCCGCATGTATAAAACCAAAAAAGAGGCATACATTTGGTAAATATTGTAAATCTTTGTAAGCCTTTCGAGTCGACACTCTAATATATAAAAATAATAAATCTTGCACAAAATATTAACATAAAAAATCTTTTTGTTCAATAATTATTTTTCTGCTTTTCGGAGCACAGTGACCTCGTAATGAGTTAATGAATTAAGCCCCTCGTTTGATAATGGATAACAGAAATAGTCCCCGAGCTCGAACAGTGTGAACGCCCTGTGGCCTATAGTGTAGGACAGAAATTATCGAACTTAACTCAATGCATATCGCAGCAACTGGTCATTAGTCGCAATAGCCTGAGGAGAATACTGCACAAAGATCTCGGATTATTCGCTTATAAGGTCCAGATGACTCAGGCGTTGAAAGCAAATGGTAATATATCTATGATCATTCGCTTTGATTTAGAAAGTCGATTTTGGTCGAAAAATCATCTTTTCAGACGAAGCGCATTTCCATCTCGGGGGCTATGTAAACGAGCAGAACTGACGAATTTCGGAACAGCCACACGTGATTGTAAAGAAGCCAATGCACCCACTAAGAGTAATAGTTTGGTGTGCATTTTGGAGTGGTGGCATAGTTGACTCATTTTGCTTCAAACACTGGTACCGTTAATGACGACCGTTACAGGCAATTGTTTTTGGCCTCAAATCAACACTATCATTGTGGACGACCGTTGGTTTCAATAAGATGGCGCAACATGCCATACAATCCAAGAGACAGTTGATCTCTTGCGCACTATTTTGGCAACCGAATAATCAGCAGTTTTGGAGATGTCAATTGGCCTGCGCGGTCTAAATTGGATCGTCTTTAATGATGTTCACTACCGAATTTGATGGTGTGTATGCACAACTAATTTTGTTGAACTAACTTACCAAATTAGTTGAACCAGTCAAATCGAATCTTGTGTAAGGCCTTTTAGATTTGTCCCATTCAATAACCTTGTCAGGTCAAAATAGAATCATTCAACATCCCTCGAGAGTCAATCTAATGGGAATTACTTTTATTTTGACTGTTTAGCTTAATAGAAGCGAATAATTTTTTAAAAATTACGTAAATATAAATTAAGAAAGACATAGGCATGTGGTTGACCTTGTAGTAGAGTAGCCATAAATTGACCTCATGCGAATCCTATGAAATGAAATTTATTATACGATGCAATAAGGAAACTATCTAAATTTAGTGACCGAACCTTAGTGATTAATCATTGATGCCTCTATTAAATTATTTTAAAACATCAACAGATATAACACTTTACTCAACATATCATTTTAAAATGTAATTTTCCCCAGATCTACTTTTCTGTGAAATCAAATAGATTCTTCGAGTTTTTCCGCAACCTAACCCCCTTCTTCAAGAAATAAGCAGGCCGACTTGACAATTTAACTCAATTAATTGACATTTTTATTGACTTAAAACATCGTGCTGTGCATAATTTGATAGCTGAAGATCGCCATGTGAATTATTAAAATAATATGTTTTCATATAGCCTGATAGTTCATGTGCTCAAAATCGGGTCATGTCACTTCTGTGGCTCTAGGAACATATTTCTGACCGTTATCACTCAAAAATGATGTCAAATCCACTCGAGTTTGATAAAATAAATTTTTATTAAAAATTTACTGAAATTATTTAACTAACTGCTAATATAGATTTTGAGAGCTTTTTAAATTTTTTTTTAAATTTAAGAAGCGTCAAGTTTATTGCAATGAATTTATAAGTAGACCTATTGTATTTATTATAATTATTATTATTTTATTATGCTAATATTAGTATCATATTGTTGTTGTTAATGGCTAGTTTATAAAAAAAGTAAATTACATTTTGTATATCAAAACATTCGGAGCATGAGAAGGAATTTAGATAGGCAAGGCGTATTTAGAATCGTCGCATGTGAAACCTATGTTGATTGGTCTTTCTGAAATCTGGGTTTTTGATGATAAAATCTCCGACTATAGCTTGGATGGTTACAAACATTGACATCAGCTCTGTAACCATCCATATCTTGGATGGTTACAGAGCTGATGTCAATTTATGCAAGTAATGATTTGAATTGTAAACTTTTGAAATTAAAATTACTCGTTTGTGATGGTGTAGGTATTGTGTTTTATGCTAGGGTCCAAACAAGTTATGTATGTGCATTTTGTATATACAGACTGTACTCTTCTAATATGAATAATTTCATTACAGAATTTACTTTGTTAAATGGTCTAGATATTTTTTTTCCGAACCAATACTGATTTTTTAAGTCTTCGCCAACATTCTTTTGAAATGCTCATGCAATGAACTTAGGCTTCATGTTTTAAACTTAGGCATATCTAGATCCACAAGTAGAAACGTTGAGGTTGCCCGTATTTATTTTAGTCAGCTGCTAACAGTTAAGCTTAGGCCCTGAATGTCCGACCACTTACTAAAATATATACGCTTGAGAAACATAAATATGCAATCTTAAAATAAACACTCAACCAATAATAAGATAGTTAGGTACAGGCACTTAATTATAAATTGTGTTTTAATAACTACCGACCAATATCGCTACTCTCCGTTTTCCCCAAAGTTATTAAAAAGGCTCTATAAAAAGTAGAATGGTTAATTTCTGTCTCCACTTTAATTCAGGTTTAGAAAGAATAAAAACACAGAACAAGCATTTTATAAATTTTTAAAAAGATTAGTACGAGTATTGATCAAGGCTTTAAATTATATATGCTGTGTTTATCGACATGACTAAAGCATTGGATAGAGTAGACCCGAAACTCTTTAAGAATCTTTATTGCTGTATTTTTCTAGGGACAATCTACAGATGGCCCTGCTCTTACATTACTAGTTCTACTCAGGGAGTGCGTGTTAATCACCATCTAAGTGAGAAACTCCATATTATGGCTGGGGTCCTCAAGGATCGGTGTTAGGACTTCTCTTAATTCTACGTTCCGTTAATAGTTTTTTCAAATTCTTTTTTTTTTGGTATTCACTTACTGCGTTAGCAGATGACTTCACGTTTGTCTACAATAGTTCAAGTAAACAAGAAAACATTTCTAATATAGAACATGATCAAGATTATCTGGCTGTTTGGTTTAAAGCTAACAACTAACTTTTGAGTGGTAACACTAAAATACATAATACATTTTAGAAAAAGTTTGGGTTTGCTTGAAGGATTTTATTTTCATGTTTTTGGCTGTGATAGAGTCGTAAACGAAATCAAATACTTAGGGAGTTGATTGACACAAATCTTAATCGAAATCTAAACTATTATGGGTATCTAAGAATATATACGTTTTACACCTCTTTTGTCGGTTGCAGCTCTTAAGGCTAGTTTATTTTGCTTTGGTGGATTCTTTTCTTCTTTAAGGGCTTTTATGTTGGGGTAAAAAACTCTTACAAATTTCTTGTTTGTTCGACAGAAACACATCCTCAGGTTAATATCTTTTCAAAGCACGTTATCGCCATCTTGGCCCATCTTCCAAGAACTAGACATATTGTTACTTCAACACAAGTTGGTATTCAAGGTCTTAAAGATCTTTTATATAATTAGCCAAAAAAATAATTTTGTCAACCACATTGACTATAGTCTTCGATTACTTTCAATTCTGTATATCAAAACAATATCTGCATACAACTTAAGACGTATACAGCTTCAATTTTCACGGCAAGTGTGTATCTTGTGTATTTATTTTAATTTTTTGTATATTTTAAGACTGAATAATTCTACCTAATACGTGCTACAAAGAGCCAAGAGTGCAATTATCTTACCAACCAAATATAAACTGGTAAAATTTATTAATTGTATAATTATTTTTGAATAAATGAGTTTATAAGAATTTTAAAAAAAAAGTAAAATTTCAACAAAAAAAAATGAAAAGTATCCCAAGAATTTTATAAAATAAATTATATGTTGCAAATCAACATAAAAGGTGGCAGTGCTGAAACATGTTTTGAGAGCTTTTTAAAGAGGTATACTTATCCGAATCGGTCAATTCTAAGTTAAATACAATTAAAAATACTTTCTGAAGCACGACAATGCGATCTCACACATATTAACCACACCAATACATTTTTGAACTGATCTAAACTTCCGAAGTAGCAACCAATGAGTTCTTTTTTACGAAAAATTTATGTTTTAGTATTTAAAACATTACACAAATGCAAATTGTACAAGCACAAATGATTATCATTGGTAATACTTTTTCTAACCTATCCTAAACTTGCTTAAAAGTTTAATTCCCCTGAAAAATAAGTAAGACACTTTAGAAAATTAACAACAATCAATTGTTTAACGCCGCTAATCACATATTGATTAAAAAAAATATAAGGCGTACATAAAGCTGTCACCGAAGAATTTATCTAAAACATTTGTCAAATGTAAAACAACTAATCAAAGTCATAATATTATCACACTATATCGTATCGATTATAATTTCAATAATTTTCAAATGATTTAAATAATAAATGTGTATAGTGAAGGTTAAGATTGATTTATTGAATGTCGACCGTTGTTCAATTAAACACTTAATTTGTTATATATATTATAAATACTATTATAGGACTAGCCTATTTTAAAAAATTAATGTATACATTAAACTTTGCATGTATAATGAGGCTATAAAATTTAACCAAATTAATTTTAGTACATTGGCCTGTGCCTGTTTGTTATTTTTAAAAGTCTTATATTTGGACATAAATTAATTAAATTTATCTTATCAACATACATATTACACAATATAATACAACCACCTTCGAAATTTTGATATCAGTCTAATAATTCTTATCACATTCATATAAAAATATTATATTATATTGTATATATGTATAGCATTCAAAACACACTTGTATACAAATAAATTTTTTTTATAACTTTTGACTTAACAAGTTCTTAAATAAATCAAAATCATTAAAAATTTTAGAAACTGATTAGAGTAAGTTTAAGTAGCAAAATACAATAAATTATAATCCCATTTCCCATCGCTTAGCGAGTTACACTTTTATTATAGTATCCAATTTCAAACGATATTTATAACAAATATTATTATAAAATAAAAAATATATAATATTAATACCTTAGGTACAAACTATCAAAAAATATATGTACTTAATGTCGTGTAGATAAACACTTTGTGACTATTTACAAATTAACATTTTAATCCACAGTATCACACATAAAAAAACAAACTTTAAACTCTCACACACAAACACGCACTCTAATATAGAGTCTTATTTAAATTAATTTTCAAAGATCAAAAGTTTAGTTATTTTAATTAAATAATTATACATTTAAAATCTTGTGCTAAATACGTAGTTGTTTTAAAACATTTAATTAAAATAAAAATTAGTTAACATATATATTTTTAATTTTTTGATTAAATTAGAAAATATATAATTTCGATTATCTCATCACTTTCATTTAATAATAATAATAATATATAAACCAACAAAAAACTATTGATAAGTTGATAACTATAATATACTGGATAGTTTCACTTTATGAACTAAAAATAAAACTATTAATTTATTATTAACGATTTTATAACATAACACTTGAATTTTATTTATATATTACATAAAATAAAAAAAAAATTTAAAAACTCGCGATTTAGATTTTAAATTTAAAGAATTTTTAACGTTTTCAATGAACTTCTTAATTCAGACTGAAAACAATAATAAGTTGGTAGAATATAAAATTGAAAATTATATATTATCGTACGATATTTTGTATTATTGTTGTATTATATGAATGAACGAATCTCATTAATTAAATGAAAAAGAAAATAGTAGGGGAAATACAGTAATACCTTGAATATCTGTGGCAAATATTTTAAAGGTGCAACCGATTAAAAATTTTTCATTCATCAAATATATCTCTTAATTTTACATAATATCACTAGTAATTCTGTAAAATCCGGATTCGGTCACTACCACCCACGTTTTGGCTCACACCCACGCCTGATTATGTAAGAATCATCGAACCAAGAAGCAAAAAACAAGTAGTTCCATCAATGTCAAGGGACGGGTTTAAAGAGCATGTGGCAAAGTGGGAAACAACGATGCTTCCCGTTCTGATAAAATTTCCAATGTAGCATTAACAACTGTGTGCATATCCTGGGCGGTTTGTTAGCTTGTATAATATACTTGCCTGGAGGAAGGATTATTCCTTAAAGTCCACCGACTGGTACTTTTGCTGAAAAGAGAATGAAGGAGTGTCAGAAGTTTCAGGAAATATTGTGCGATGGTCACATTAGATGTTAAAAATGCCTTTAACTCGGCTAGGTGGGAGTGCATATTAGACGCACTACTAAGTATAGAGATACTTAGTTGTTGTGATGGCAAATCATAGAGGAGGTGGAAGAGATATGTACCTGGAGTGTAATAGTCATTTAGGATTGGTTAGTTCTGATCTCCAGTAGGAAAAGGATGGAAAGCATTATGGTTAAAGTGGGTGAACCACAGATTGTGTCTAAACTGTTTTATTAAGTACCTGCGAGAGTGATAATCGATGCTTCATTTCGAATAAATCGAAAGCTCATTTTTACACTGTGTATGTGAAAGCTGAAAGAGTTTAAATAGAACTTTATCGCGAATAATAACGTAGGAGGTCCTCGCAAGAGTTTGCAGATTATTACTTAGTACCATGGTTACATCTTTTCTGATGTATGGCGCATCGCTTTGGAGGAGTGCTATGGAAAAATGCACATAAAGCAGCAAATGTATTTTGTTTATATAGGTTAAGCGCCTTTAGAGTGGTTTGTGCATTTAGAACGGTCTAGGATGAGACCGTGTGTCCCTATAGTGGGAATGCCACAAGTTGATTTATTAGTTAAGGAGTTTCTAACTATATATTTTCGCCTGTGGTAATATGAATAAGAATGAAAATCGTAATACGTACGATCCGCCCAGAAACGTCCGAAAGGACGTGTTATTCATCGCCTAATTCATTCGGTGAAAAATTAAATAGAAGATATTTTTTATTTTTATTTTTTTTTTTTCAAAAAATTGAGTTTATTTATTTTATTTTATTACAATCTAGTCCCCTGGACTAATGAGCAATTTGTTTCTGACTTAATTTACTAAGGTAAGTATATCTATGACTCCACCCATTGGCGTTTCACAGTTTCTGGTAAGTTGTTGTTTATACCACATCGTTATTGTGGATCTAAATCAGCAAGTTTGTTCTAACAATTAAACCAGTTCAAAGGGTTTGATTCTTTTCAGTCTGCGTATAATATCGGTGTTGGTTAACAGCTGAATTGCCTCTATATTCACATGTTTCTGGAGTCTTTCTTCATGTTTCCTTGCATTTTTTTTAATTTCAATTGAAACGGGGTCCACTTTTAGGTCTCTATGTAGATCACTATTCTTGACGTACCATGGTGCATCGACGATGTTCCTTAGTACCCTGTTCTAAAACCTTTGAATGATACTGACGTTGCTGGGTTTTGGACAACCCCAGGCTTCAATACAATAAGTCCATATTGGTTTCAGTATTTGCTTATAAAGTAGCAGCTTATTGTATGATGATAGAAAAGAGTGTCTGCCTATCAGCCAACGCATTTTTCTATATTTTAGTTTTTGTTCTTCATTTTTCTTCTTGACGTGGACCTTCTATCTAAGTTTAGCATCCAGGGTCATGCCTAGATACTTAGCTGTGTTCGCATACGGTATTATTTTTCGATTTATTGAAACAGGTATATGTTCAACTCGTTTGTTGGTAAAATTTATGTGAACTGATTTAGTTTCATTTAGCTTAATTCGCCATCTTTTAGTCCATTTATATACTTCGGAGATAGCTGATTGTAATTTTTGTGTTGATTCTTCGTTGCTTTTTCCAACAGCTAGGATCGCAGTGTCATCACCAAAAGTCACCACTGTGTTGTTTTCTAATTCAGGTAGATCATACGTGTATATTAAATATAAAATCGGTCCTAATACACTGCCCTTTGGTACACCTGCTTTTATTTCTTTTAATTCATAATAAGTTTCAGCCAATTTAATTCTAAAGAATCTATCTTTCAAGTATGATTCCAGTATTTTAGCGAATTGCATTGGTAAGAGGTTTCTTAACTAATGATTAAGTCCTTCATGCCAAACCTTGTCAAAAGCTTGCGCCACGACTAAAAACATCGTGGAGCAGACATTTTTCTCTTCAAGTGCTTTCTTAATTACATTGATTACTCTGAGAACTTGTTGTATTGTTGAGTGTTTGCGACGAAATCCGAACTGATGATTTGGGATTAAGTTATTCCTTTCGATTATCGGATTTAATCAGTAGTTTCTCAAAGAGTTTAGACATAACTGGCAACAATGAAATTGGTATATAAGATGATAAGGTGGTTTTCCAGGTTTTGATATCATTATTACTTCTGCAATTTTCCACAAACTGGGCACAAATTTGGTTCTAAATGCTGCATTGATAAGATAAGTTAGCTTAACTAGAGCCTTCCTTGGTAATTCTTTTAAAATTTCTGTAGTAATAAGATTTTAACCAGAAGCTTTTTTCGAATTCATATTGAATTTTATCTCATGCATGACTTCTTTTGGTGAAGTCAATAGAATTTCTTTATTTTCTTTGTGAATAATCAGTCCTGCTATTATTAGTTAGTTTTTTTAGACAGTTACTGATTGACTCATCTTTTTGGATTTCCCTTCTTAACTGTTGAATTAAATTGTTTAACTTATTTTTATATTGAGGAGCTTTAAATAGAAGATATGGAGAGGTGGATTTCTATCTGAGTCAGTTCCTAACTAGGGATGGTTGTTTTCATGTTTATCTATATAAGTTCAAGCACGATGGTTCTCCATACTTCCCTTAGTGCGAGTGAGGTAAACCTAAAAATGTATAGCACGTGTTAATGTTCGCGCTTTGGCAACAAAAGATCTAACCTATTTATAGGTCTGTGGGAGTAAACCTAGCACCAGGAAATATTATTGACTATATGCTGGAGTCCGAGTGAATGTGGAAATGGTATATGTAGTATGAATGCATAAATTATGAAAAAACTACGACACCTAGAGGGAAGTAGGCAGGAAGGCTTGTAATTAAAAATTATGACAGCTTGAGCTGAGCCTGCTTTGTGAAGTAGTAATACTTTTCGGCAGTTTCACGATGATAAATGGCAAAGTAAGTTGGATATTAGGGTTTAGTCGGCAAGAATCCTACTCTCTTGTAAGATTATGATGGTCTCTTGTAAGGTTTTTGAAGATACCTTCCTCCACCGGCAAAAAACACCCACGTAACTGTCAATAGTCAACTTTCTCAAACTATTGTGTCATTCGAAAGGAAGGTTCTTTTAGGCATATTATCATTACGAATCATACAAATTATTTTAATCATTTAAATACACCGATTTTGTCATAAATTATTGATAGCCAATCTTGGTCTTAAGCGTTCGTGGACACATCCCTTTATAGTTTGAACATTATACAAGTCTATTACAGGTGCTGCTTTTCTGTTATTTGGTTTTGTGCTTGATTTCATATCAGAAACCATTTTGATCCACGTAATTGTCGTAAACTACAATGTCGCACAACTGGGACTCCCGATCTATAATCTTAATATGTGAAACTCCGAGCCACACAATTTCGAGAGATTTTATTCTTCTGTCATTTACATTACAAAACCAACATAAATTCTCAAATACAGTCGTTCAGAGGTATGGTGTACCAATTTATACTTCGTTTATACTTCTCTTGTCATGACGAATGTACTGCATCTTTAAATGCTACTGCTTTGTCACATCCGTCAGCGGCATTCAGTTCAGTATTAATATAACTACGGAGTACGAACAACTACGATAGAATAGTTTATTGAACCTATCCTGCAACATATATACTATTAGGAGGCAACCATATAGTATATTAGCAACAAACTATTATTTTTAAAGAAGTTCTCGCCAGCAAAATCTTTTTGCGAAAGCAATAAGACAATTTTTTCATTGCGTCGAAGTCTGAAATTTTTTTGTTTTCACAAGCACAAGCGCAATTTAACAACAGTAAAGATAGACCGTAGAGAACAGTCTTTTTCTGAGTCACAATTTCGAAAGACAATATATTCTTCCGCCGAAAGACTCAGTTGGTACTATTTCAAATTTTTCAGAACCAACATCTATTCTCCAAATACAGTAGTTAAAATTTTGAAACATCTATTTGGATAAAGAGAAAAACACTCTAGTACCTTCTTAGATATAGCATAAGCTTTCGTTAAAGTTTGGTATTAAGGGCTCGCATTTAATTTGTCGCAAGATTTACCTCAGCAGTTATATTGCATATCGTATTTTCTGTGTAAAATATAACAGAGTTTTCTTAATTAAAGAGAATATTAGGATGCATATACTTCAATTAGCATTCTGTGTCCTATATTGTACATCATGTACACCACAGATTTGTCAAATAAAGAAGGTACAATTACAGCAACATTTTTGGAAAAAGTATATTGCAGAATCTACAACCAAACTTCAAAAAGCAATCAACTCAGTGAATTATTGAACAAAGAAATGGCACATTAGCAAAATCGGTCCACGTAAACTTCACAAACAATAAAGTTAACTGTGTTCCAGTAGAACTTAATCTAATTCAAGTCCCATATTCAAATGCAGCTTTATACAGGTTCGATGGACAGAGGATATTAAAAAGAAAGAAGAAGAATTGAACATAAAATTTTGGAAAATGTATTCCTTATAAGTTGAAATTATGAGCTTACAATTCATAACAAATTGCTATTATATCAGAAAATTTGAAAACCTGGTGTTCTTAGTGGTCCTGGTGGCCATACAATTATCCAAGCCGAAAAATGACTGCTAAAACCATAAATTACATTTTTGTACAGTGATTAAATCTGTACATTTGGTGTCTTGCTGTATATTACTACAGAACATGGGACATAATTAAAATCACAAATGTTTAATGAGCTTACGAATCGTAACAAGAAGTGTCCGAATATCGCATTCGGACAACAACTTACAATCTAAAAGTAAATAGTTAAAAGTTTTTATATGCAATTTTAAAAGGGTTCAACAGTTCGTTGAAACACATTCCATTGAAGTTCTGACCTTTCAACGGTTTTATTGGATATTCGGGCCTTATCGAAAGTCAAAACCAATAGTCAAATTTAATAAAACGAAAAAGATCGAATACAATAGTAAGACATCTAATCAAAAATTATCGGTGAGAAATATTTGGTTTGACTTTTTCAAATAAAAAAATGTATAATTATTACTTGTACACAATATTTTAAGTTCATTTTATTCGAAATGGCCTCAATTTTAAAATTCAAAAGTTCTCTTTGATTTCCTTAATATATAATACGATTATAAGATGAATGAAAAATAGAACGTTCCAAAAACCACAACAAATTTAAAAATTTTGTATTCACTTAATAAATATTTGCCACAAACATTTTTTTATAAATAAAAAATTTCCCAAACAACTTAGCATTTCACCAATATTTTCAAGGTACATTAAGTACAATAACAAAGTTTAAATATTCATTAGCTTAATTAACATAGTGAATATAGTGTTGTATTAGTTAATTATTCAAATCAAAACATTGTTTTTTAGTTACCTTATTATATCATTGTGTGTCTTGTATGTATTTCAATAGTTTCTTTTATTGGAATGGTCCCTGTGGTTGGGGACACTCTCCCATGCATCGTAAAAGACTTCTAAATGAGCCTGTTATTCTTAGAATTCTACCACAGCCTCAATGGCTAGTCGTAAGAGGCGACTAAACAAAAGCTGGATCGCTGGACTGACTAACCGGATTCGCAAAAAACCCAATTGTTAAAAAGCTCAACAAAATAGAAAGTGGATACTGCCAAAGTTTTACCAGACCCACGCCTATGATAAGGAACATTTAGGATTGGTACATGGAATGTGCAGCTGCTAAGAAAACCAGGCGTTACTAATGTAAGCTAACCCACAGAGACTTACTTCACAACAATTTGTATGATCTGATAGGATTCATAACAGGTCACTACGTCAGAATAGTGATTGGTGACTTTAATGCTAGAGCTTGGAAAAATCAAACTGAATTAATGGAAAACATAGGTCAGTACTCCCGACACGATCTCGTGACCGACAATGAGGAAAGAATGATGTACATTGCTATCGTGCAAGACCTTATTGTGGCTAGTACATTCTTTCCTTATACAAATATCCACTAAGAAACCTGTGCACACCCGCGTAGGACTTCCGAAATCCAAATTGACCATGTATTAAATTCTAAGGGGAGGTTCGGGTCGTCCAATTGGACATTACAAAGCTAAGATGGAAGTTTTCGGATAAGTCAGGGATCACAGGAAAACGAAACTTACGTTTAAACTGTGAAAGTCTGATAAACGAAGATGAGAAAGCATTATGCTTTCAAATTCTTGTTAGCAGTAGCATTATAGAAACAAACCCCCGTTCTGATGATGTGAACGCTCTATAGGAGGCTTTGAAAACTTTCTGCTCAAGCAACCCTAGGTATGGTACAAATTAAACCCAAAAAGCTAGTCCAACCGCAGGTTCTGGAATATGCAAATGATATCTGTGTAATTGGACTGAATGGCAGTGGTGTTAAAGAACTACTAGATCCACTTGTACGATTTTTAACTTCCGTTGTTCTTAAATCCAATGAGTCCAAAACAAAATATGTATATGATGTTTTGATATCTGGTTTTTGAGTCAAAGACGCAATGGATTTTAGTAGTAGTGACCACACTACTGTGTGAGAGGGGATATTAAAGAACCACTGATAAGGTCTAAATATCTTGCAAATGCCGACAAGCAGATGTATGCAGTTCTGTATGCTACGATAACGACACTTACCGAGTTTTATTCAACCACGAGATCAGGAATATAATGAAAATTACTGATCTCGTTCATAAACTAACAGGACAGAGAATACGCTGGCTCTGCGAGTCGACCCTAAGCGAATAGTGCTGCGATCTCTGAGAGGAGAGCCGTCATTTAGCATGCCCTGAGGTACCTGTCGGGACGATGGCTCTTCGGGGTAGAGAACGACTTGTGTTTTTTGGGTAGTCTAGAACAATATGAAGAACAAGCTCGAGATCGAATTCGATGGAGCCAGAATGTTAATTCGGTCCGGCCAGCAATGCCTGTACAAACCATTTTATTATTATAAATTGTAGTAATTATATCGCACTTGTGCTAGAGCGAAACCAATAATGCTACAACAAATTATGGCCAGTTTCCTAATCGAACGTGTCAACCAAGCTCTACCATTATTTTTCACGGCTGCCGATTATTGCGGGCAATTCCTTGTCTTTTCAATACGCGTGGTAAAGTTTCCTTCAAGGGCATATTTGGCTTGCTTTGTCTGTATGGTGGTAGCTCTATCAGTACATTTGAAACTTGCATGATCAATGACAACGGAATCAATTTTATCGAAACAAACAACCATTTACATCAGTTGTACAATTTACTCACTAGCCCAAAATAATCGCAAACAATTAAAAATATTATTGTATGCGACAAGATCGATTCCACCGGGATTCTCACTTTGAAGGCTTGCATGAGGGAACTGTAAAGTCAGCTGATCTTCACTTACGACGTCTAACTTACAACACAAGATTCTCATTTAAAGAATTCTCTATATTAATGAAACAAGTATGGAAGCTGAATTAATGTGGAGAATTCTTCACATGTAAATCGCTGAATTAAACATCACGATTTAGTGTTTTCTCTACAAATCTACCGCCGTGTATTTTTACGATTTCGATCAATAATGTTAATGAAATAAGCACCAGCCAGGCTTTGGTATAGCTTCGATTAAAACATAAGGTAATATTCTATAAAAACTAGTGTCGGCCGGGCCGGGCTAGCCATATATTTTTGATTTTTGCCGGAACCTAAAACTTCCAAATTCTGTTTAGGATCTGCTTGCACTTTTGAAAGTAAACGAAAATTGACTTGTCGTTGTGTCTGGACAAGGTTCACCCACTTGTGCTGACTGACTTGTCAATAAGAATTTGGCTGGTAGGATTTTTTCTGATATTCCGAATGTTTAACTGTGACGGATCTTGTACTGTTTAGTCATTTTTTAACTTAAAATATATTTTACCATATTTGACAAACTCAACAAGACTCAACAAGATCTTTATCTAAAAATATAAAGATCTTGTCTGGTGTACCCCAGATCCCTTGGAGACATCTTGGACCTCTTTTACTTATTGTATTTATATAGATGATGTGAAAATATGCTTTAAACATTGAGTTTTGAATGTATGCTTACGAAATGCAAATCTTTAGCAAGATTAAGAATAATCAGGATTTGATTACTGTACAACAGGAGTTGAATGCGTAAAGAGAGTGGTGCGACTCGGACAAGCTTCGTATAAGCGTTTCTTAACATAAAGTTACAAATTTTTAACTTTTTTACCTTTTTAAAACCAGGCTAATTCAATGTTAGGTTTTTAAATTGTTTTTCTAAAGATTTCTAAAGATTACGAGTAACGTGAAAATGTGACAGCACATGGCGCCGAATTAGACCGGGAATGATTGTGGGCAACTAAGAGGTCTTACTTGACACTTTACTTGTGTATAGACAATTCGATCACAGGTACTCGCTGATATTCAATTTTTATTATTTTTATTTTTTTGGTCACACAAAAAATTTGTGTGTGTAATTTGTTTCAAAACTTGAAATGAATTTTATAACGATATATCGTATTTCAGTGACTTGTAAATATAGTAATGTTGATTGGTCAAATACTACATCTGAAATAAGTAACCAAATTTTCTATCTTTAGGCTACGTTACAACATTTTGATAAAATGTATATGTACATAAAACCAATTTGTAAGAACGAAAATTTGTTTACTAAACTCAACGTTATTTAACCAACTATAATTAATTTTTTACTTAATTTAAACGGACTATTAAACTTCGGTTTATATTTACCCTTGATTTAAAGCGGTTTTATATTCGATTCAATCCTTAAGCAGTTTAGTTATTCATAAGTTTTTTCTGGAAATATACTGCTGTAAAGTTCCACTGTTGTCATTTGTTTCCAATAATTCAGTAATTATTTGGTTCATGATTTTTAGATTTTTGTACCGTTATTTTTTTTTACTAAGAATAGTTTCTAGATGAAACCTTTAGGACACTTTTGATTTCTTAAATAAATTTAATGTTTTCCCCAAATCTAGTATTTCTTTGTAACTGCTACGTTATAGCTGCAACCCATTTTTCTTTCTTATTGAAATCTATCATATTTCGATTTAAATTGTATAATGTAGCAGACTCAATATTTTTTAAAGTGCATACTTATTTCGAAAAAAAACTATGCGAAGTTACCATTGTACTCGTTACAGTACATAGTTACGTATACTCGTTACAACCCATTTGTAACAGAGTGATTGCAGTAGATACACTGAGGACGTTCTCGAAACAGCTGAAAAAGCAGCAGCAAACAGAAACATGCGCACGCTATTTTAATGCATCAGAAGGATCACCGAAATGTTTAACATACCACAAATAAGGGATGCAGCAGGTCCACCTCTGACAGGTTGAAAGAATTCTGTGAAGATAACCGCATGGACACTTAAAAAATGACGCACATCGATGGAAACAATATGTGGAACACCATCGGAGATGCCAAAGTGCCATAAAGAACAAAGTTGCTGGGTCGGGCAACTGATCTACTAAATGGTGATATATCTACAGCAACAGTGGTTTTAACACCACTATTAGCGGAAGTCTGGATGACATAGAAAAGTACTATGCTAACTGAAGCGAAACAACTAGGTAAAACATAGGTTGAATTAAAGACAATAGCCCTCAATACAGTAAGATGGTCCAGTCTAGTAAAAGCTCTATGCTCCAAAATTAAAGATAAAGGAAAAAAATTTGCAATACTTAAGCGTAATTCATTTTCTAACGCTACACAAATTACCAATTCCCGCCCCCACTCTTAGAAACAAGAACACACCCCGTAATACGTCACAAATTAAATTTTATTGTCGTTAGCTAAGGAAAAAGATAACGAGATGGCCAAGCAATTTCAAAAGAATAGAAGCAGAGGTAAACAATAGGATATGATGACTATTTGAGCTGAACAGGCATTGGTAGTGTGCCATAAAGACAGAGCTCGTGAAGGTTCTATTCAGAATTGAGAGTACCCATCAGTTTTGTTTGGATCAAAACATCCATTTCAATCCATTATTCAATACGATGTGGTAAGGTACACAGTTAAAAGGCTACTGCGAAAGAGTTCGGCTACTTCGTTCTCAGAACAAACAACATATTTGTACATATTGCGTAGACTCTTTACTTCCAAGACAATGTAGGTAGAAATATAGTATAGTATTTTCCATTACCATCTTGGTACTGTATTTGTCATAGTCTACCATCATTACGAACTAATATTAGTTTTTTATTTTTCGTCTGTGATAGATTTTCAGGGTCATTTTCATTATTAATCTGTGATTTATTTTAGATGTTTATCTTAAAAATTTACTTTACAAAAAAAAACGTAGTTTTGCAATTGTGACACCGACAGAAACAAAAACATTTACTAAACACATCATTGTCACGTAAATAACGTATCGGGGACTAAATTCCACCAAGGAATTTAAATATTTCTTTTCATTGGTGATAGAGACATCTGCATCGGAGCACAAACGATTCAAATAAGAAAACATGTGATAATGTATATATAATTATAAATAAGTACTATAAATAGAAAATTCTTAACTTTACACTATTTATTTAGAACATTACATATTATTTGTAAAATTTATTTATATATTATACATGTATTATAATCTAAACGATAATCATAATAAACAGTGGCAACAAAGAAAACTAATTTTTGACAGTTGAATTTACTCGCGTAAATCATTAAAAAATAATTTTTAGTTACATACAAACTTAAATTTATATAAATGTTTAATGAATATTTTATAAAAATGTTAATCAAAACATTTATTTTTGATGCCACCCATTCCAAGCTAATGTAATCTATTGTTTGGATTATCAAAAACAACAACATTAAAAGTTTAAACTTACCTTTGCGCTTCGATTCAGTGTCAGAATCCATGTTTAGACGATATACAACTTATTTATTAAACTATTTTAAATTAAAAGTTTCAAATGGTTTTGTATTTATCATACGACTATAATGAAACTATTATACAGCTTAATCAAAAACTAATTAAAATTAAAATATAAATTTTTGACTTTTGTTTTGTTTACACATCACAATTTTTTTCTATTTTTATTTTCGTTTTTTTTTTTTATAAAATAAAAATAATACACTTGTTATTTTTAACTAATAAATATTACATAAAATACTTTTAGGACATTTATAAAGTTTCACATCAATCACTTTTTATAACAATAATTAGTTTTATTTATTTATTTATAACACATTAATTAAAAACAAATGAATATGCCGACGTGAATTTATTTTGATGACTTTTCATTACGGTGGCCATATTTGATATCACGTGATTTAATATTTTTTTTATAGTAATAATGGTTTTTGGGTTTTTTTATGGGATAGTGACCAGACGTTATTTTATAGCAGAATATAAATTTGGAAGCGTTGAGAACTTAAAGCGTTTTATCGGATATAAAAATCATCGCCCGTTAAAGTTTAGCAATAACATAAATACAAATGAATAAAAATAATTTTCTTGATACTTTACCTGTTGATAAAAATTGGCAAAAATTTCGCACCATTTGAGATGCAGTATCAGATAATAAATTATACCTGATTGCCTGCCATTGCATGTCCAGAATTGTCTTTAAGTTTTTTGACAGCTTACTGACATAAAATTTGTTTAATACATTTCCAAAAAACATGTTTTGAAACTGGAGTTTTTATCAATGACATTATCCACACAACCACTTCAGAAAAACTATTTTAATTTTTTAGCTGTGAAAATGAAACAATTTCTTCGACAATTGTTATTATTACAGCATGGTCTTCTATATATAATTTGGTCACTTTTATAGCATAAACTATTTCTATTTTAGTAAAATTAAATTGTAAAATATATTTTTATAGTAGGGATTTATTCATATGAATTAATAAATTGGCCCATCGTCTAAATTATCATCCTCATCGTTAAACGATTCACCATTATCGAAATAGTTATTGCCGTAATCATTATCGTCGTCCATTTCTTCATCCTCCTCTAATTCCTCTTCGTCATCCTCTTTATCTTCATCCTCTCCACCATCTTTTGAAGCTTTACGTTTCTTGGCATCTTTAGGTGCATCGTCGTCCCGATCAAGTTTTTCTTTCTCTTCTAGTGCTTTTAGTTTTTCTTGTACGTTTACGTTGTCGATCTTTTTGTCGTTTGCCACCACTTTTTCTCGTTTCCGTTTGAAATTAGGATATAATTCTTTAGGCATATAGTCCCAATTAAAATCAGAAGTTTGTTTACGTTTTGTTTCCTTTTCTAATGCATTCTAAAAATAACGATAATCTATCATAATTGTACTCGTATTTTAATAAATCAGCTTACCGCTATAGTTTCCGAATATCGAGGATTTTCATTTTTAGTATTTTTCCGATTTAGATAGTATGGCGAATCCTTTAAATATGTATAAAAATCTTCTTTCCACAATATTTTATATTCCCGATCGTTACTACTTTCGAGTGGTACCGGTTTGGCTAACAACGGTGGAAATAGAGGTGGCGGAGCTAATGTAACACTAGGAATATCTTTACCAACACATCCCAGCGCTTGTAGTTGTTCCTGTGTTAGCGACCCACTTTTACCACCTCGACCACGACCAGCCATTTGTATGTAATTGAAAAACTTATTTCAGGTTTAAATAATTAACGGACTGCAAACTTTGCACATGTTGTTTGTTTTTGTTTATATTTATTCGGTTTTGACGTTTGATTGCACTGCGTATTCAAGTTTAATCAAATCCCGAGGAACCATCATGATGTCAGACAAAAAAAGTCAACCTCACATATTTCAGTTTATATGACAAGTTGGGAACTATGAAAAGCAGCAGTCTTTATAAACATACCGAACATTAATTTAACAAAGTGTAGGCCAACATTAAACCAACATTAATTTAACAAAGTGTAGGCCCTTCGCATATTACTAATAGCTAAATCAGAATGCACTAATAGAATGGAAATCATTCATTAGTAAGGATTATAACAACCATTCAGAAATAAATAGATTAACATAATTCGTCGACGGCAGTTGCATAGATAACAAGCTCCCCAGATGGTAACCATATTGAAACGATCAACCCTAATACTCCAACAGAATGGGAGGTTAAAAGGGTAAACCAGCCGTACTTACGAGCTGTACAGACTACATTAGCGCAATCCGCATCATAATCGAACAATCCAACTAGAACTGCACTATCTTCTCTTTATGAAGTTACGAGGAGTTAAATAAATAGATAAGCACCTTCAACATGCTCCAAAAGATGGATGCATTTATTAAATCAATACTACAGACTACTTTATAGATGTGGAACATGGCAGGAAGCACACAATGAAGATCACTAGAAAATTACAGATGTTTGTGTTTGAACAAAGGCTTAGGTGACTAATAAAATGCTTCTGCCCGAATATCATTTCGAATAAGGAGCATAAAAATTCGATGGAACAGCCATGAGGTCTTTAACTCGAAGAAGCTTAAAAAAGTGATGATTACCCTTCAAATGAGTTAAGTTTGCTTTAATTAACTTGAAAGTTTTAATTTGATGGAAAAATAGAACAACAAGCTACCCAATATTTTAAAAGACCATCTAGGTTGATCGTAGGGAGCGGTTTGATTCTCCAACTTATTATATTTCTAATTACTGTCAAAGTGCTAATTACTGCTTTAGTGAATTCTGTTATTTAGCTGTTGGTAATATGCGCAGGGCCTACGCTTTATTCAAGTGTGTGTTGCCAAAAAACATTAGATAATTATCATTGCTTGGTGCTAGATCAGTACTATATTGCAATCTTCTGGACTTCTCTGTGTCCAGAAGATTGCAATTTTGATGTTACAGCATTTCTCTGCCTTCTTAACTGGCACTTACCAAGCTAATCTTGATGTTTCCATTAGATATACGTTTTTTAGTTTTCGATCAATATTTGTGCTGTTTATGCCGGTTTTTTTTAGTATTCGTTTTTGTAATCATTTTGAGTTCAACGGCAAGTTTTCCATTTTATACCAATAACCCTATTCGCAACTTGTTAAATTACATTTTAGTGGTAGCGTATTTTGGTTGTTTGGGATTAGTCCCAACTGTCAAACACGCAGTTGTCAAGTTTGTTTTTAATTCGGAACTGCGATTCTGTGTTTTATTGGGACCAAATTTATTTCCATGTCACCGAAATAGTAATAAAAAAATTAAGTTTTGATCTGGTTTTTAATTGCTAGCCTTGAATGCTATAACTTTCATTGAAAACATGAACCAGCTGCAAAACCATAGTCTTAAAATCACATTAAAATATAAAGCCTTAGGCTCACTCCTAAATAAATTCAAAATCTTAAGTTCGAACTAGTCACAACGGTTTTCCAACATGTTAAGCATAGAAAATTTAAATGAAGATGTTTTATTAGTTATATTTGATTATTGTCGAACTGCCGATTTATTAGCATTATGTAGTGTAAGTAGAAAATTTGAAAAAATTATCGAGGGTCGAATATTTTATAAGAAAAGTTTAGATTTATTATTGACTGGACATCGTGGCAACGAAGAACATCTTAATCGGTATGATGATTACAATTTTAAATAATGTGGGTTCTTAAATAAATTGGTATATTACTTACTAGAACACTGAATCAACTTGCCAACTCAAAACGATTACAAGTATTTGAAAATTGGTGCTTAGGTATTTACAAAGAATCATCGTACTTTATTAAGCGAAGATGGTCCCCATCCCTGCTACAATTGGATAAACAAAATTTGTATGTGGCAAATGGTGGCCAAGTAAAATTTTATAAACGTAAATTACATCATAATATTAATACGAAACCGTACAATGTAATTGGTAATTTTAACGATTCGGAGATAACATGTTTTGTTAAAAAATCAGACAAAATATTTTATGGATGTGCATCGGGTGCTGTTGTGGTGGCTAATCGACACAATACAAATGTACAACGTGCCGATGATTATGAAATTTATTCAGTCGATTGTCATAATCGGACGTATGTGACCACATCAAAATCAGGCACGAAAATATGGGATGAAGAAAGTGAATTTAACGACACGTTATTCATGTTAAATCCTAGCTATTCGTTTGAACATGAAACATTCTATCATATACAGCTGGATAAAACAGGGCAGCGATTGGTGGGAGGAAAATTTCGTGATAGTAATAAGGAAGCACTAAGAATGATAGATTTAGAAAGGTAAAACTTCGAATAGTTAACGTATAAGCTGCAGCTTTAACTCTATTCCATTTTTTTTAGTCAAACGAGGTCGGTGCTGAGATCAGAGACATCGGCCGTATACCAAACTCTCTGGAAAGATGAAAACTGTATTCTAACCGCTAATTTTGATACAACTACTCGTCTTTTTGATTTGCGAACGAACTGTGATGAAATCGTTTGGAGCGATCAGTTTGATTCGTCTGTCTACTCGCTTGCTCACGATGGACTATATGGCGTACTTAGCGGAATGAAATACCATTGTCGTGTAAATTTATATGATCTTCGTGTTCGAGATCGTATGATTCAGGTTTATTACCCAATTTTGCATGGTAAATTTCGATCGTTGAGTGGAACACCAGCTTATAGTATAGCATGTGATGCCACACAATTATTTATAGCGACAGGAAATAATGTTCGAATATTTGATTTCAATTCGAATGTGACGACTCGTAAAGATTTTAGTTCTTTCCTGAAACCAAGTCGAAAATAAAATGAGATGGAAACTTTTTTTTTTTTTTTATTAATAGTTAATATATTTTGTTCATAGTTTTTGTTTAACAATCTCTAATATAGAACATTCCGGCTTCCATCGAACATCGGTTAATTTTCGTGTCTCGAAGCATAAAATATTATTTAATGATAAAGCTTGAATGATTTGTTGATTATACAAAAATAAATAAAATGTGTTATGTGCTTTAATGGGAATTCTACGCGGATTTTTAGTGTGATATCGCGATTTCGGAGAAGAATTTTAGTATATCCTCGATAGTAAAGTCTAGTGTTATCATTGCACCGGCATAACATCGTTGAATACGCTCCTCCAAAAAATTATATTGGGCGATAAATTCCTCTTGCATGGCGCGCCAAACGACTTGCAATAAATTCTCTTCGTCGCACAAATGTTTTTCGACTTTTTTATACAGATGTTCTAAACCTTTTTTGACTTCACGAGCTGGATATTGTGAGATTACTTTACGCAATTCTTGTTTCGAGTAAGCCATTTGGTAGCTGATTTCCGTTTCTTTAACACCTTGAGATACTTTTTGTTGAACTCCCTCGAAGAAAAGCTGGAATAAAATCGACAAAACATTATAGATAATTTGAAGTGATTTCATGACAAAACGCTTACATTTAATTTGTCCAACGGACGTCCAAAATATTTAATTACGTATGATCGTAACGCTTCGTTGTATCTGATTTTTGCATCTTTCTTCAAACTATCGAGACACGGTAATTTTAATCGGGCCAATTGTGAATGCATATGATGAAAATTTTCCATTTTAACTACTTGATGCGGCGTCTTTGCATGGTCATTTGCATTTTGTGGTATAAACTCGAAAATTGTTTCGACCAATTTAACATACCATTTATCTAGATCAGTTCGTCGTGACGACTTCTTAAATATATTTTCAGCTGTGATGGCAAACTCTTCAAAATTTTCGACATATGGCAAGAGTCCACATTTAGATCGCTTTGGTAATTTTGCCTCTCGAATCGATTGTAGCTGCATTTCCATGAATTTATCGAAATTTCGTTTGATTTTAATGAGCGCTGAAGCAAAACTCATACTAAGGAATGAATGGGCATCTTCGGCCGACATTACATGTTGTGTAAGTCTGACTAAAACATACATTGAATAACTGAAATTTATAAAAATCAAAATTATCATTGTTACATCTTCGATAAAACTGTGATAGTTACTTACAAATTGTCTAATCTCTCTAAACTACAAATAAAATTAACAAGTTCTGGCTCAAGGATACCAAAAAGTTCACTCATCATTCGACGAACTTCTTCATTTATTTGTCGATCGGTAATTTTCTTTTGTGCTCCAACCACGCTAAAACTGCTATCCTTTTCGTCTTTTGTTGATTTTTCAACTTGTTCACTACCTAAACCGTCCAATGTTGTCTGTGTATTCTTTGTGGTCGGACTCAAGACATCCAATTGAAAAAATTGAATACAAAACATTTGCTCGCTCAACGCTAGTGGTTGCAATTCGGCTAAGACACGTTCAAGTATTGAATCATACCTTTGCCGCTCATTTAGATCGACGCCATTCGACCAAAGTTCACGATTTATTCCCAAAATACCATAAGGCTGTGTAATTTGTTTAGACGACTGTTGCTTAAGTTTTCCCGACACTGATGTGTTCATTTCATCCCGATTTCCTAGCAAAAGTGAACGAGCCTGCTCAAAAAAGACACGCAACTCACGTTCGTACACTTTACTTAGCGATCCTGTGTAAACTTTTGTTAAACCATCGTATGTTTTCCGATCCATCGATTTGGTCCAGTGCATAAGTTCAGCGTATGCTGACAACTCTTTATGTACGACATTGTGCTTAGGTAATGTAATTTCATTCGGATTATGGGGACTTTGGTCTCCTAAATCATTTCCCAAGTGAATAAACAAATTATTAAGATGTCGACTAACGGTTTGTGAAAATTTAGCTTTCCACTTTTCAAACCGTTTACGTTGGTCTTGTACTGCGCTAAGTCGGAGTAGTGCAGGATCAATGTCACTGTTCATTGCATTTTGTAACGCTTTGCCTGCTAAAATGGCCGCTTCTAATCCAGTTGTCGATGTTAAATCAGTATCGATAAGTGCTACTTGATAGACCGAGGGCAGATCTAGTTGTGTGACCACCTTTTCAAGTTCGGTCAATAAATTTATGTTATTACTATTAGCGACCGCAATCATTGCGTTCTTTTCACCCATTTTTTCCATTGTATCCCGGATATGACATAGTATTTCGTCATACGAATCGAGACGCTCTTCAATTCGTTCGGCCTCTTCTATGGCGGTTTCAATGTGTTCCATTAGCACATCTACTTGTTTTTCGGACGCCAGCACACTTTGAACATTAGCCCCATCTAAATCAGATAGATTTTTACCAAGTTGTTCCATAAATAGTTCAGCATTACTAACGGCAAAATTACATTCTGAAATGAGTCGAGCCAAATCCGATTCCTCTTTTTCCGTAAGTGTATGAAAATCTTCATAGGCCTCGAATTCATTTGATTCGTTTAACTCGTCTACACCATTAGCTGGAAATTTACTAGTTTCTGTGCGTTCAGGACTAAGCGAATCGAGCAGCCAAGATTTTGGAATATTTTTAAAAATGGGCTTTTCGCCCACCGTATAATGCTTAATAATATGTCGCCACAATACACATACAAAATTTTGTCGCTCATGTAAATTTGGTGCAAACCACTTGTACTGTTTTTCGAGCAGCATATCAAATTCATGTGTCTCGGTCGATTCACTTTTTCCGTCCAGAATTCGGAGCTCCTCCAAATTCCATGTCCTCTTCTTTTTGTAGGCACTTTTATCGGTTTGCTTAATTTGTGTTATAGTAAGACTAAGCTTGGGTTTTGATGCGGCCACAATACATAAATAGGACGTACTTCGTTTTTTCATTAGCTTACTAACATTGCACACCGAAAGAATGCGCTCATCGATTGGATCGAAAAATTCTTTCTGTAGTAAATTCCGGATTCCAGCCATTTTGAGATACACCCACTTTTTTATTTGTTTATTCGAATACAAAAACTATATTGATATGCTAGGGCAATTACAATATTATATGTTGATATCATAGAATTATATAATTTTGTTCCTGAATTCTCACTTTTTCCTCATCAAACCTCTTTATTTATATCTGTGCTGTCAAAATGACAGGACATGAATAATATTGAACCAACGAACTAAACATAACAGTGGAAGAGACAAAAAAATCTTCTATTACATTTTTGTTAGACGCAGGGTAGCGGTTATGAAATGTTTAGGGCCCTTTAAATTGTCAAATTAAAACACTGTATATTTTGCACAAGATTTCTGTAAGAACACTGTAACCGATCACATATTTCGTTTTTCATGTATCTAGAATCGGGATTTCCATAAAAAACCTTGCCTTTAATCCACCCACCAAGAAGAAACACGTTAAAGAATAACTTAAATTAAATTTACATTTATTTTCTCACTTTTTGCATATCAATTAATATAAATCCAATTGATTTCCAAATATTCTACATATTCAATAATGGAACATATTTATTCGTATGACTTTGGTGGCGAATAGTTTAATTGAATAGCCCCGGTTGTCTTAACAATGGAGATGGTGGAAAGCAACGCAACAACTCCAATAATAAGAATTACATTATTTTTACGTTGTTTAGCATCATGGGCCTCTTGCCAATCGCCTTGTGGTACTGGTAAATCGTTCATCGTTGGTTCACGGAAATTAGGATCATGATATGCCCGTGAAATTGGTGCAATGGTTCCTACTGTGTATAGAGAAAAAAAAATCGATTATGTAACGCTAGAATTTAATCAGAAACATATTAAATAACAATTTGACTGATATTTACCATTTTTGGAAATTAGTGCACGTAATACTGGGCGAAGGGCTAACATTTTAATTTATATATTTGGTGTAAATTTAAATTAAAAAATATATAAAAATCTTCAAAACGTGATAGACGTGAAGAAACACTTTGCAATGTAATGTCAAATTGAAAGAGAAAATACGACATAAAAATTAAGATGGCAGCGAATTTTTTAACTCATATGTATGACATCTATTGCGTATTAGTCAAAACTATTAAAACAATTCTTATTGGTTTGTGAGGTGGTGACTTTTTTAAAATTTTAATTCAACATGAAAATTTAAATTAATTTTATTTACAAATTGCATTAACTATTTAAACAAGAAACTGTAGGGATATCCTTGTGCTTTAGACCTAAATACCGATAGTATCAGAGAGAAAAATACAGCTACTAGAACTAATCCTACAATTGCCATAATTCGTCCTTTTCGCATATCGGTTTGCGAACCGGATTCTGTTAAGAGAATCATTCCAATTACAATCATAGCATCTAAAATACAATAAGAATTTGAAATAGTTGGCTCATTATCTACATTTGAGGTCAAACTTACTTAAAAACATAACAATATATGTTTCAACGACCAACTGTCCTTGTGACGATCCATGAATATAGGAAATACCACCGTTTTGACTTCGATGAACGAATGGAGGACTTCTGATATGATTCCACATTTGTCCGGACACCATTGAAAAACAAAATAGAATAGCCATAATTCCCCATATTTGCTTATTGTATAAGAAATCAAGATTATTACGGCGTAGATATAAGAACGCAGCGACAAGAAAGACTAGCATCATAACAGCAAGAGTTCCCGAATAGTTTGGTGGACGGAATATACGAATTTGAACATCAGTTCTCTCTTGCACCCATTTACCAATTGCTTCGGCCGAAAATCCAACCCGTTGAATATCCATTGTATCGCTACCCTTTGGTTTACCCTTGGCCGGGAAATGCATAAACACCGGTGCAGTATTCAGTTTTAACATTTGAAAGACATCTGAACCCTCATCAAAATCAACCATTGCAAAAAACATTTTATTCGAATACGTTTGAGAATAGCGATACGAATTGGCCGCAATTGTAAATTCATCATGTGCATGTCGGCATATAACACATTGACGAGCCGGCTGTAGTGCCGTAAACATAACAATCATTGAATAGTTTCGAGGTGATGTTTTAACGTATTCACGAAATTTATGACCATTAAATTTTAAAACACTTTTCTTATTATTCATATCAAGGAGCTGTTGGACTTTTTCAGATAGTGTTTGCCCCTAAAAAAAAACGAAACAAAAACAAAAAATGACGTGGCCAAATATGATAATCCTTCATGAACCAATAAGTACATACCGTTTTTGAACGAGACTGTGCATTTGCATAGATGAGGCAACATGCTAGCGCTACTAATAATATAAGAATTCGTGAAATTAATTTCATTTTTAATTGATTAATGTAAGATAGTTTTTATTTCATCAATTTCTTTGCCGATTTTCGGAATATCGACACTCGCAGCCACATAAGTACACAAATTGATAGAAATTAAAAATTTTGACAGCAAATTTTGAATGCACTGAACTGTATTTTGCAAAATTAATATCGTTTTCGATTCGTCCAACAAAATCAAACAGTTAAGCAACATTTTTGATTCATGTGGATTGAAAGTGCTTATGTTCACGCGTAGATGTGGTGATTCAATCTTTAAATGGATATTAGAGGTAAAGGACGTGTTGATAATAAATTAATATATTGATAATAAATTACAACAAATTTTGTAATTGCTGACGTCTCACATTCAGCAAAAATCGGTTGAACGAAGGAAATTTTCTATGAATCCGAAAAGATAAATGCAGAGAGCTCGTTTGATCTTCAGCAAACATCTAAATACAAATTTGTTAAATCTTGCCCAGGGCCTTTATTGATGTTCAAATTGACCAAGAAATCAAAAATATCGTCATTCGAAAATTATCGATCATGGGGAAGAATGATGTACTTTGAGACTGCGCACGACCTTATTGTGGCTAGCACATTCTTTCCCCATAAAAATATTCACTTGGAAACATGGACACATCCTCTTAAGATGACCGGAAGTCAAATTGACCATATGTTAGTTTCTAAGGGAAGGTCTGAGGGGGTCATCGAAGATGTGAGATCTTATCGGTTGTCTGGCAAATTTGTAGGCAGTGATCATTAATTGGTCACTGAAAAGTATTACAGAAAATCTAGGATCACAGAAAAATGTAATTTACGTTTTAACTGTGAAGGTCTGATAAACAAAGAAGAGAAAGCACAATATCAGAATGATGTTAGCAGTAACATTATGGAAACCAATCATGGTTCTAAAAGGCTCTATTGAAAAGTTCGGTTTTCGGTACTGCTCAGGCGACTGTAGTTATGGTAACAATTAAACCCAAAAATGATTGGTTTATGGGGAGTGTCATCTTGCTGTCGAACGAAAGAATATAGTCTATAAAGCAGCACGAATACGTTTTAAAATCACATGGAAAAACAAAGGGTTCTTGCCAGGAGAACCGCCAAGCGAATTTGAAGACGGAAAAAGCGTGAATGAGTCTTAAAGGTACAACAACTCAGCAATGAGTAATGATATTGAAGCGCATCTTGTCGCTGTTAACCATGCTTTGCATTTACGTCCACTGCTAAAATCAAAATATTTTGCAAATAGCGACGATGAAATTGTACAAGGTGTTGATCAGACCCATTGTCATGTATGGGTGTGAAAATTGGACCCTGATCCTCCAGGAAATAAAAAGACAGCGAGTACGCTCTGCGTTCTACGAGCCGATCCCAAACGGCTCCTCGTGGTAAGGAACGACTTGTCTTCTTCGGGTTGTCTTGTTTCCTAGAACAATACAAAGAACTAGTTCAGGATCACATCCGATGGAGCTTGTCTGTTGATTCGCTACGGGCCAGCATCTGATTTAATTATTATTATTAATGCTAGACATGACATCTTGCATTGACCGGAAAAATCAAATTGAATTCGATATGAAATAATAATAATCATGTGAATCCCACGTCCACCATGTAGTTTCGAAACTTTTAATTATTATCCAGTTCAGTGACCGATATCTTTCTCCTACAATTTATTTCTTTTCTTTTTTGTTACATTTTTCTTGCAATTTGGCAGATGAAGAGAGACTGTCAAATAAGAAAACCACAATTTTATGTTTTTCACATAGACGTATAATAGATTTAGACAAGAATCAAGCAAACGTCAAGTGAGGAAATTTTCAAGGGTAAAAGAGAAAGACTATAATAATACCAGGGCCGCAATTAGAAATTTACTATTTGATTATAATGAAGTTGGTTGCTAAATAAAAAATAAATTTAATAATTTTTTTTTGTGATGGTATGGCAATTAGATATTTTAGTAGATATATGTATTTTAATATTAAAAAAAGTTTTAAGGTTTCTTTTTAGGACTATAGTTTACTTGAGTGTACTCATTTCCACACTTCCCAAGAGGAAGAGTACTTAGCGCATTTTTTTTAGTGTTGTATCCCCAGTAGGTCTAATCCACTTAGATTGAAACTAGAAAAATAGGGGAATTTGAGATTTTAGCCTACATGCCATGGAAATGGAGTGAGACAAATTTGTTCCTTTTTGATAGCTTTGCAGATTTTTCGTTGCAAAAGAAATTTAACCGAATATCGTAATATTTTTCTATAATGGACTGAGATAATAAATGTATATGTTCTTGAGAAAAGCTATATTGAAATTCTAAATTGTCGGTAAAAAAATGTTCATCAAGAAGATTATGATGAACATTATAACATATCTTTTTAAAGAATTTTAAGCTTTCTAGTTCCGAGCAAACTATAACTCTAGTTCCGAGCAAACTATACTATAGCTACTTAAAGGTCCTGGTTGGTCAAGACTTAACATGTTTAACCACAGTTCTTTCGTTTTATTACATTTTGGTAACCTAAAAAGAAAGAAATATTATTTATATTATAGCTACAAATTTACAAAAAAATGAACAGTAGTCATTCCCTTAGACAAAAGCTCAACATATAAACGAAGTGCTAATGAGCTTCATGACCCTGTCCATTCAGGACATAAACACATCATGCATTTTATATTAATTTTATATGATTTTATATGACAAAACTCCGTATGTATTATATTTTGAAAATCATAAAATTAGTGGGTAATTTAACGGCGTTTTTCCGAACTAATTATACAATTCGGTCCTGGAATAGTACACTACATTCAAAAGAAGGGACTGTAAACAAAAAATGAAAGTGTACAGTATATTACGATTTTAGGGACCACAAAAATTACATTATTATTTTTTAAAATTTTTAATATTTTTGAATTAAAACTTAATTTTGTCTTTCACTAATCACTAGATTACAATCACAACATACATTATATTTAATCTAATTTAGTAATTAACTTACTTATGAAACGAAATTCCTTCTACTTTATTGAGTTTAGAATTCCGACAATTTTTCACCAAACACTTCATTTTTTCAAGTTTTTTTTTAATTTTGATACACGATAGTATAGAGTTTATGATTTTTTAACACAAATTTATTAATTTTAATAAGTTTTAATTAATTTTATCACTGTTTTTTCTAAAAAAAGAACAAATCCAAGCCAAGCTTTGTTTTGAATTGGCGAAAAAAAAAATTTTTTTTTTGTTAATTTTCAAATTGTTGAATAAGACATACAATTTTTTAGATATCCGTCCCTCTCCAACCGATCACACGTGAAATAGAAGATTTACTATGGAAAAAATATTTGAAACCGGTCTATATCTCTTATACGTCTATGGTTTTTCATTTTTTCCAAATTTTAATTTAATTTTTTTTTATTGATGTCATCTCTTTTGAAATAAAAATATTTTATTTATTTTTATCAGCACCTCAGTCAATTAAATAAAGTTTATTCAAAATGTGATATGAAATAAATAAAAAGTAAAATTACAAATTAAATGAAAACATATGTTATTTACAATATTGCAAGTACATAATTGTTTGTAATAAGTACGTGTGTGTGCTACAAAAAAGAGAAATTTCTTTCAAAAAAAAGTTTAATTGAAGAATTGAAAATATGTTTTCTGCTTTCAAAAAATTAACGTCGAAAAGTGAGATTCAGAATGTACCACCTGAAACGGCTGGACAACCCATGTCTGGTACGTTGCAAAAAAAATTCTCGAGGGGTGTACAATACAATAGTAAGTTGAATTTATGTGTATCAATATTGGCTTTGTTTATTTGGGGTGCACATACGTTTATCGTTCGTAGTGCACAATAAATAGCTTTGTTGCCGTTATCGTTGACTAATTAAATACATAATTTCTTATCTATCGTTTTTAGTGAAAATAATAATAAAAGGCGATCGAAATGTAGGAAAGTCTTGTTTACTGGAAAGACTCCAAGGTCGAGGATTCATTGAGACTTACATGCCAACTGAAGAAATTCAAGTAGCTTCAATACAGTGGTCGTTCAAAGCTACCGAGGACATTGTCAAAGTTGAGGTTTGGGATGTAGTCGATCGTGGAAAAGCACGCATCCGTAACACAAATGGCCTAAAGTTGACTTCAAATATTCCAACCGAAGTTCCAGCACTTGATGCTGAATTTCTCGATGTCTATAAAGGCACGCATGGCGTTATACTAATGATGGATGTAACCAAAATGTGGACTTTTGAATATGTACAGCGAGAAATTGATAAAATTCCACAAGAACTTCCAATCCTGGTGCTAGGAAATCATTGTGACATGGGTCATCATCGTGTCGTTTCCGAAGGTCAAGTAATTGGATTTATCGAAAATTTACCGCAACGACCAGGTGAAATTCAATATGGTGAAAGTTCAATGAGAAATGGATTTGGATTGCGATTGATGCACAAATTCTTAGGTTTACCATTTCTTCATCTTCAAAAGGCTACTCTACTATCATTACTCGAAAGAAATCAAAAAGATACAGACATTTGTAGTTTTGAGGTAACAGAATTTTTAAAGTCCGATGACGCAGACTACAATAAATTTATTGATAATTTAACGAATAAACGACGAAGCATTGCGGACAGTAATCCAAAGTCAGTGGCACCCACTATGCCAATTTCGCATTCACCAAGTAGTTCTAGTTTAAGTTCAAATATATCCGTGGGTGTTGATGTGTTACGACCAACAAAGAGTATAATTGTGGGTGGCGGTCAACCAATCGTTATTCCGGGTCAATTAAATGTTACAAACGATCCTAAATTTCGGTCACAATCAAATGCGGCTAAATCCACTAATAATACGTCAAACAATATTTTGACTATGCGGAATGAAGTGCAAGAGGCGATTATTCCATTAAAACATATTATCTCGGAAAGTAATGTCGTGAGCGTAGAAGAATTTTGTCCTGATGGTGGACTCGATAAAGGATTTTTAGATGATTTTACTTCGTCCCCGTTGAATAGTAAAAATTTGAATTCTGAAAAAGTTCAAGATTCAGATACAGACACCGAAGAAAATGGTGCTAATCCGCTTGTTGCAAACTTTAACGATGAACCTGAATATGACGAACCACATCGTTTGGTGACGGGCAGTGTGAACAAAGAAATCCAGCAACAAGTTAAAGTTAATCCGCTCGCGTCCAAACATAGTCGTAATTCATTAATTTTAGAGCCCGTCGATTCAAGATTCCGTAAATTGTCGATCTCTAGTGAAGAAATCGTAACCAGTGACATTAAATCTCCAGGTGCTAGTAATTTTACACAAGACGAATTAAATGATTGGCTCTCCGATACGAATTTGCGACGATCGCCCGAAGGTGGAGAAGATCTTCCTGTGGTCATGGTAAATCAAGAACCATTTCCCGACAATATACTAAACCAAAAAGTTGGTGATGTTGTCAAAATAAAGAAACATAAAAAACATAAGAAAGAGAAGAAGGAGAGTAAGGATAGATCTGGCCGATCCGGCGATGGAGACGACAGTGGCGACAACAAATCCATATCGAAGAAGGAGAAGAAATCAAAAAAGTCGCATAAAAAAATCGACAGATCAACGGAGCCAACGGATTTTTTAAATGGCGGACAGAATGATAGTTATAACGAACATCGTGACAATGAATATGAATGTATTTAATAAATTAGAAAATTATTATAAAACAAATGTCGTTCCTTAACTGGCGTATGAATGTTAATCTTTTAAGACGCTGCGGCTATTTTATATTTCAATTTTAACTGTTTATTGACTGAGACTTGGAGATTTTTTTTTTTTAAATTTAATCTTATTATGTTCTACACTAACACTATACTAAGTAAATACATGATAATTTAATTTAAAACAAATACTAAGTACATATATCGGATTTAAAAGCATGGCTTTGTGTCGCGATATAAAAAAAACGATATCTTTGTAACGACAATAATTTTGCTTGATCATCGTCTTTCCAAAACTTGTTTCCGTCTTCTCTTTAAAATGTAACTTATAATTTATATAATATATAATCATGTCCACATTAATACTATACATAAATATAAATATCTATATATTTTGTTGTTGTCTTTTTATTAATTAAATTAATTAAACTAATAAAATTATACATAATATTTGATGTCTTAACAAAATAAAATTTAAAATATAAATGTTACTAAAATTGAATTTCTCTATTCGTGTGTAGATGGCAGCATTGTAGTTTGTACGGTTAATCCGTTATTTATATTCACCCACATACAATCCATTTTATGCATAATAAACAATTTTTTTGTGTTTGTTTTGAATGGACGCAGTTCTACGGTTTGAAGGTGGGTAGCAAATATTTTTCATATGATGATTAAATTTTTCGTTTCGACGTCATAAATTAAATTAAAAATTTAAATATAAACTAACATTTTAAAGATTGTAATCGACATTTAATAATGAAAATGTTTATTTTATAATTATAAATACATATTGGAATTTGGATTGGTTCAAATTACCCTCGATACGTTTTAAGTGTTTCGGTGCATCGTGGAATTTTTAATGCTGTAACAAATTAATGGACGCTTCTATTTTGACGTTATTAGTGTATTATAATTATGTTTTTTTTGGATTTTTTTATATTGTTTTTTTATACGGTAAGTGTCATAATTTTATTTTTATTTTGTACGTTGCGTTTCCCACATCCAATGGCATTTTGAGGTTAGATTTTGATAACCACGTGTCTTATTGGCACTTATTGTGAGATAATGTCCTAGTGTCCTGAGAAATTCGTTTTAAATTAATATTTTTTTGGAAATATTAGGCAGTTACAAATAGGCATTTAATTTTTTTAAAGGTTTGCGATTCATTACAAGAGATATTTACTAAAAAATGTTCTTAAATAATATCAAAAATTTATTTAAAATTCTCTGTCACTATAAAAAATCTTTTGTTTCATGTTGTTTTCATTGTCGTTTGGATTTTCCAATGTATGTGCTATTGAAGAGTATAGGTACTTGCGAATATTTCATGCACGTTTGTTAAAATCGTTTTCACTTTTAAAATACAGTAGACTGAAACCGTTTGCAATTTGTGAAGCCTTGTACATGGTAATATTTTTCAAACACCCTATTTTTACATGATTTTAGTACAGTATTAAATGTGAGGCTCTTTTAGTTGCAGCTAGGCGGACACTTGCATGCCTTGTAATAGTTGTAAAGCACATACTATCGAGCATGATAAGAACTAATTCTAAGAATTATCAACAAGTAACAATATGGATAATACCTAAACATTATAAGACCACTGCTAACGTATATAAAAAATAAAATCGGTACAGCGTTACAAGCTAAAGTTACCCTTTACTGAGAAATTTTAAAAGATTTTTTAGACCATATTTTTACAATTAGCGATCGTTGTATGACAATTATTGGTCACGGCGTTGTAGTCAGGGAATCGAATTCAGGAACGCAGCTTGATAGGCAACACCTCAATCATTACTATATGACCTATGTGACAATAACGTATAATAGCAAGTGTTATAAGATTGATCAAAAATCAAACGCGTTTGGCGACTTTATCTCAGCCATGAAAGTGTATCGGTAAGAACTCGTTATTCTCCAATAAACTATAAAAAATGCATTACCAAAATCATTTTATAGTAGTACCATTGTAGAAACTAGTCACTCTCATGACAATGAGAGATCTAGGAGGTTTCGTAAACTTTGATTGTCAGCGCCATCAGGTGACACTAGGTAGGCGAATGATAAAAATCAAATCCAAAAGCTATCGAGAAAAATAATATATCGCCTATAAAGATGCAAGGAGTTTCCCTATGCAAAAAACGCGTATTTTGTGGAATATTGAAGTCTTAAGGTTACAACAGCTCACCGATGAGCTAAGTCCACGTGATTTCTTTGAAAAAGTGACCGGATTCTACCATATCTTTAGACTTAAAAGAAACTGTTCGACTGTCCTTCATTGTATTGAAACTCTTGATATTTTGTGAAACTATCTTTTCGGCCTTATTCGATTAAAGTATTAGAGTATGCCTTCCAGAATTATGCCGTATGTGTTCTACAAAACGTGGTTAGAAATGTAAAGCGTTTTAGAAGGGGAAAACATACGTCTACATGCGACTTACTAGATTTACAATGTTTCGCTCATCAGGACGCCGTCATTAGTCTTAGTTTCTAAAATCTGTGATCAAATATTTTGTTGAGATTCATTGATTTTGCGACCCTTCCGTTGGTTATATAAGGCAAGTAACTAAGGCAGCTTTACTTGTAAAACTTAAATGTCGATACCATAAACAATATATAGCAGCAACCACATTGGAAATCGATAAGCAGCTAAAACAACTATGGATAAGTACCCAATAATAGGGACTAGAAAAAATGCTATCATTCGACTAAAGCTGTATATGGTTATTATCTATATGAATTTTAGATAAACATAAACGATTTTGAAGAAGAGTTTGAAAAAGCCAAGCATTATAACCTGCGTTGGTTGTATTTTTTATGTCTGAAACCTCTGTTTATTTTGACAAATCATTTAGAAATTAATTGGATCTGTTAGGCATACTATTGCATGGGCTAAGACATAATAATATTAATAAGATAGTTTTACAGGCCATTAAAATATGAAAGAGGATAAACAAATTATGAAAGGATAACCATAATTTGTTTTTAAGAATTTTGGAACTTTTGAATTTTCCTAAATATTTTGAAAATTTGATAGGCTAACCATAGTTATTTTTTTAAATTTTGGGAATTTTTTGTTTTCCTAAAATTTTGAAGGGCTAACCTTAATTTGTTTTTTAGCTTTTTGGAAGCTTATTAATTTTTCTAAATATTTTAATGTTATGATATACTAACTATTAAGTGTTTGTACGAATTTAGAGAATATTTTTACCTCCTTAAAATTTTCTAAATAATTCACAATTTTGATAAGCTCACCATCATATATTTTTGATAATTTTGGGAACGTTTTAATTTCCGTAAACTTTCATTAATATTTCAATAATTTATATAAATATTTTTATATTGTTATAACCATCATTTGTTTTTGAGAACTGTGGAAACTTTAAAATCTCCATCGTATTCGATCCTGAGTATTGTTCTAGACGCTTTAGTTCCGACAATTTTGGTGCCATCCTCAGACACTAACTTGCAATAATTGTATGGTGAAATGAATAGCATTGCTCTTTATTTAGAGCATTTTAAGAGTGTACTCTATTATTTAACCTTTGACAAGGTCTCTGAGTAAAGAGCCCGCAGAAACCACGGCTAGAACCCGCAGAAACCGCGTTAAAATAATAATTAATAAAAGGAGATTTCAATGCAAAAATTGGAACATACTACAACCACCATGAGTAAAAATGGGTCGAATTTTGTGAGAACTTTTCCTCACAAAATGGTCATCTTCGGGTGGCAGAGTGAAAAATCAGATAGACCATGTAATGATTAAAAAGAAATATTTCTAGTGCGGTAATAAGTTCAATATGTTAAATAGGAGGAAATTAAATATAAATAAATTGAGAGCTACTGAAACAAGAAACATCTCCAATGAACCGCTCCAATTCCCTAGAAGTTTGGCTACAAGTATAGATTATCTGAGGAGCCAAATTGAAGAAGCATACAACAAGGCTGTAATATAACCATAAACCTTGACTTAGCGATGAAACATGCAATAAAATTAAGGAACAATGTCAATTTAAGCTGGAAATATATTAGCAAAACACGGCAGAGGTAAACAAAATGGCAAGGAATAGCCGAAGAAAATAAATAAAGGACATTCCTTAAGCTGCTGAGGACAGTTAAGAAATACACTCACTTTTATTAACACTTTTATAAAAATGGATCTCTCTTTATTGGCAATAAAATAAAGAAGAATATTAAAAGAGAATTGTGAAAAAATATCGGTGTGCTCGTGTTCCAGCATAGATAAATACAAAACAAACAAATACACAAAATCATTTAGCTCTGGAGTCTGGTTAATAAAATACTAAGGTATTATGGAAACTGAAATCCAAAGCTTCTGATAATGTGATGGCAAACTTTGTGGTATTGTATTTTCGAATAGTAAAGGGTTATCCAAATGTGACGCCTAGATATCAAAAACGTATAATGTTTACACGTGACGTTTTTTCATATAGTCATATTAAGCCATTTAGTTTTAGGTAGTACAATTATAACCATGGAAAGAAAGAGACCATTCACACCATTGTAATTTCGCTATAGATTATTGAAGTACAACCGACCGATCCATTGTTTTCAAAAAAAATTTTGGTAAGCAGTATTTTGGTTCACAATGGATGGATCCGTTACTAAGCAACAATGTCGTATCTAAGGTGATGAAAACCGCCGGGTTTTTCAGGAAAGATGTCTACACCCAAAAAAGGGTTTAGTGTGCATTTTAGCAAATGGAATCATTAGGCCATATTTCTTCGAAGATGGTGCTGGAAATATAGTTTCCATGATAGCTGAGCAATAGCCAATAATGTTGATAGCATTTTGGAAAAGTGCAATTTCTCGAAATACAGATTTCAATTGGCTTCCAAGGTCATATGATCTAAAACTTTAAAATTTTTGTAGGGTTTATTAGAAAAATCGAGTGTATACAAACAAGCAACAAACAGTTAATGATCTAACGAACAACATTCAAGTTGCAATTCGTGAATTAACTCCAACATGTCGAAAATTCTGCTTTATAGCAAAGCCGAGTTGTGTTTTTATGAATTAAAAAAAGGCGACTTTAACGAAAAAATTATCAGGACTGATTTGGTATGCGGATAATTCTTTACAGCTTTAACACTCGAGTACGTAGATATACCCTTTGTGTAAATTATAAGTTAGTGGTTTGACTAAACCAATGGATTGAAAAAAATAACCGGGTGAACCCTACATAAACAAAATTGAGTAAAAACCAGTATTCCATACTTCTGAAATAGATATACTACAGGGTGTATATACAAATTTTCGAGTACCTATATTTGTAATGTAAAATATGATTAAATACAATTATCCGCATCCTATCAATTTGTCACTTAATATCGTAAAAAAGGCCATCGCATGATGATAAAATCAATGATAAAAATAATTGATTAAATTGTTTTTCAATAGTAATTTAAGAATGTGCGCAAAACGACTATTTGTTATTCAAATATTTCAATCCATCTTCGATTCAAAATAAATTAATGATACAAGCCCATTTACTCGTATATGTATGTATATAAATCACAGCATCGTCACATAAAAATGAATTAAATCAATTCTCATTGAAATTACATTTTAAATTGTTTCTAGTTTTTTATTCAACTATTACAAATTACAATTTAATTGATTGCCACTTCGTAATATACTAAACTATTTTGTAAAAAAAAAAAAAAAATTACTGAATATTGCTACAAATTAAATTTGTGTTGAATCAGTGATGTTACGTGACAATTAATAGTCCCAAAAACGTGTTATGGGGAAATATAAATACGATGAAGCGTAAATCATTGGCAGATAAAAATTAATAAACACTTTAAATGACACAAGTTTTTTTTTATTAGTAAAATTCAGTCGGTTGAATATGTCCCTAATTGCTTATATCAAAGTTTGTGGCAGAAATGGTAAGCGAAATTATTTTATATACCTTTTTGCAATTGCGTGTTTTCTACATTGCAAGTATACTAAAAGCTCCTAGTTGTAATCGCACTAAAACTAAATAATACGGTGCATAGGCTGGGGTTGGACCTTACTGCTTTGCATATGCTGGGTTTGGACCTTACCTTACCACTTTGTAGGTGGTCATTGATTTATTTAAACACAATTCGGTTTTTATGGTCAACAGCGAGTATCAAACTCGAAACCTTATACATACTTACATAATTAAGGAAAATTCTCTTGGTATATCCCCTTTGTCTTTTATTGTCCGTTGGCATATGTATGTTTAATTCACAGTCTAGTTTCAATTGTTTGCGGGAACTTGACAATATCTCTTGCTTAGAATAGTGTCACAGAACCTTTTAAAAGCCATGATGTTTTTGGGCATCATTAAAGTTAGTCTGTTGGCTGGCCACTCTGCACTCAGCTCCATCATTAGTTATAGTTTCTTTCAGCTTCGACAAGATTGCAGCTGTAAAGCAAGTAGTCCATGGTTTTCTCAACATGGTCGTTTCACTTAAGTGGAACCTTTTAAGGTAGGATGCTATTTTGACCAAACTAAACGCTCTTCATTATAATAATTACTTTGCCGTTTTCCCATGCTATCGAAAAAACTCCTCTTTTTAGACACTCGTGCAGGAAGCGAGTGATACTGGGCCCTATTTGAGGCCATGCTCTTTGTATCACTTTGACCTCAATATTATCAAGGTCAGGTGCTTTGCCAGTTTTAAATGACATTATAGCGTCCGTGGTTTTATCATTTGAGGTATAATTTTGTCACAAGCAGCGATTATTGAGTTCGTGATTTTATTGTCTATTACATCTACATCCTATCCTCATTGGATGCGCATGTTATTTTTTCTGGTCTTCCTTGCCAAGTTGTTTCCAAGAAGCTATCAAACTTTTCCCAATTTGCACACTTGAGTACATATCGAGAAACCTTGCTTGAAGATTTATTGCTGTTATGTGCGCTTAGATTACCAGTCCAGTCTTCTTTTACTTCAAATTGGTAACTTGCTTGAACAACCCACCACTCACAAGCAGATCTTACTTCAACACATACACAATGTGAGTCGCAGAATTGTGAAACTCTCAGTGAGAACTCTTGTTGATGTCGCCAAGCCACCTACTCTTCCTTTTGCCATATAGGGTTCCTGCATACAGAGTACGTCAACCTTTTTATCTTGTACGTATTGTCTAATTTTATTTACAACAATTTTTGCATTTTGCATATTGAGTTGGACAATCCTTAATTAACGGTTTTGTGGGCATTAATCACCATAATCAGTTTTTCGGACGACTTAGTTCACAGCCTGTTCAGAGCATATATTCTGTTCTATAAAAAATTGCCGATGGCTTTGTTAGCTTTTTTACAGCTAACACATTTAGCCCCTTCTGTTTCTTTGGACATGCGATTTGTGTTCGTGTTTGTCCTCAGCACATTGTCCGCAAGTTTGATTAAAATATAAATGATTAAGTTTAAAATATATGACACTCAAAGCACCTTGTGACTCTGACATAGTCTCGGAAACTAGGCACGAAGACCACCCGATAATATATATATATATATATATATATATATATATATATATATATATATATATATATATATTTATATATATATATATATATATATATATATATATATATATATATACTCTGCGTTTATTCAGAATAGTATTCCGAGCTTTTGGTGGCTACCTCAATGACCCTCTAGATAACCTTGCTGTTTCTAAGGCCAGTTTTGAAACCGAGTTTAAGGTGGTGTCCTGTCACCTCTTTTCTGGAACATAGTAATCAATGGACTACTTTTGGAACTGGATAGGGAGGGAATAGGGGTGATAGCGTATGCAGAAGACGTAGCGATTGTGATCTCGGGTAGGTACCTAAAATGTATGTTCAGAAAATGATTTACTTGGTTTACTTTTTTAAAGGTTTTTGGTTACTTCAGGCAATAAGTTATCTTATCTTTATTATACATTTATTTATTATTATAAATTAACGTTTTCGAGATCTAATCTCAGTTCTGGTGTATTAACGATAGAGGTAACTTCAATAAAAGATTCTTTTTCTTTAATTGCGTTTTTAGCAGGCATAATTACATTTTTTTGCGAGTTTGGAGTTTTATCGAAATTAGAATATCGCGCTGCAAGTTCCCTAAGCTCAAGTTATTATGAATATAGAGTCACGGAATTATTTCTATGTAGGAAGACATGGATAAAGTGCCAGATATTTTACAACACAGATATTTTTGGAAATGCTTCATGGTTTAGATTTACGGCATCATATTTTGTAAGTAATAAAAAAGTCATATCTTTTGTGATATATACATTTGAATGCTCCAGAGTATAGATGACTTGTACGACTGGTTAGTGAACAAAAATAAAATTAGTATAAAACTTGACCTATTAAAGTCCACGACTACAGGAACAAATAGTATAAGTGACATAATGATACCACAATTTTAATTAGAAGCAAGGGAAACCTTCCGTGAGTATTAAACCACGATCTCGATTAATATCTACCATCTATCTTGATCGAAATACAAAACCTGTTTTGTAGTACAAACGCAGAGGCTAAGTTTTTAAAGACCTTACGTTTATATTCTAGGAGCACATTTTGTACTATAAATTGGATAGATTGCTCGAACTCGAACTCGTACTAAAATAATTAAAAGATTAAATATATTCCCATGCCGGGAATCGAACCCGGGCCTTCTGGGTGAGAGCCAGATATCCTAACCACTAGACAACATGGGATATACATCTAAAATATTTTTTAGGTTTCTGAGGTAATACTAGGTTCAAAGTTAGGTATAAATATAAATAATACTGTTGCACAAAATTTTGAAAGGTGCGTTCACAAATTTATGATGTCAGTATAAATATTTTAAGTTAATACTCTCCAGATACACCTGAAATTACCTACCTTACGTAGACCAACAAGACTAACAATAAAAAATTATTACCTCAGGTATAGTAATCGATTCTGTGGGATCCAAACATTGCTGTCATGCAACAATTTTACATTGCATGGACACTTTATATTGCGAGCAGCTAGATCTTGTAAAAGAACTGTTTCCCTAAAAAATTAAACATGGATAACATATCATGAGGACAAACAGGCATGGCCTATACAATTTTTGACAAGAGGTCTGCAACACAATTTTCCAGTAGAGAAATAATAGAAGATTTATAAAATAACACTCTTAAAATACTAGATACTGTAAATTTTGTTAAAAAAGAGAGAACATAAAACGAAAGCACGCCTCCAACCTTTAGTAACATGGAGTACCCTCTTTTTATGCTAGTATTTGATAACAAAAATGAAGTTCAAAATCTCTTAGATTCAGAAACATCCAAAATTTCAAAAAACCAAGATGGTTAGTTCATCGAAACTGATAAATTTATGCTAAAACCAATAACATCTAAAGTCACAAAAACCCATGACGGTTCGTACATTGAAACATGTTGTAAATATTGTTAAAAAAAGAAGAAAAGAAAATAAAGGAAGACCCCTAACCTTTAGTAATAGGAGGCACCTTTTGTGCAATTATCAAAGATGTGCTTGTTTAATGTATAAATTGTAAGAGCCAGTTTATGTAATAGTATCAAATCCGTTCTTGAAGAAGTTAAAAATAAATCAATTAACAGATTCTTTGGAAGTCTTCCTGATGAAAAACTCTGGTTTTTCACTGTGAAAGACAACGAAGGAAATCAAAAGACCCAAAATTCTAGAACTTCCATGATGAGACAAGAAGTCTCAAAGAGAAGGCCGATCTGTCAAGATCACCACGAGGAAACTTTTTTGCCACTACCAAGCCAAACTACCAACGAAAATGTAATGAAAAGTTCACAAAATATAGATAAAGCATTAACCAGCGAGTCTGTAAGAAATTTCCGTAAGAATGCGACAATAGGAAAATTTATGTTAATGACCAGCGGCTTTTTAAGAAAGTTTCGTTCAGTTTCGTTAAATTTGAACTGTCACGTAACAATTCTGTAACGAGCGAAAATTATCGCACAAACTGAAAGAAATGTCAAACAGTTGCGTGTAGTTAATATGGCTGTAGTTAGATTGGTTATTGGGATGTAAATATTTAATTATTTAAATTTTAATATTGTATCTGTTATTATATTTACTTTTAATATAATATATTATTAGTTGTGTAATGTGATAAAATATTATATTGCCGGAAAATAATAAAATTTATTTTCGCTTTGTACACACACTTCACAAATAAACTTGAACTTCTGTAGGTTAAAGTTTACTGTAATTCGCGTATTGCGTTACAGATCGGTGGTCGCACTGTCAAATTTTCTGTAAAAAATCTCTTCATTCAATTCCGTAAGGTTTCGTTACAGATTCTTACAGACTCGCTGGTTAATGCTTAAGCTTGATATACGCTTAGTAACTCTTTAACAATTAAACGAAGAAGTGAAAGGTAACCTGAATGATTAAAAAAACCAGGGCAAGACTTGTTGAAATAATCATAATACCAAAACCTTGTAAACCCCCTATTGTTACAAATTTTAAATTGCCTTGCTGCCAATGATGCAGCAAAAAGTCATTTAAGTGACTGATATCGGTCGAAAATATCATGATTGTGCACTTTCATCTGATTAAGTACGACTGACGATGCTGAACGAGTGTCTAGGTTGGCCAGATCTGAGCAGAGTTAAAGAATCGTAGGTTTTGGTCAATTTCATCTAAAATACAAAGGTTGCATCTATAAATTCCGATGGGATGGACCTTCGGACACCAGATCAGCGGGCTTTATCGAAGTGTTTACATAAAACCACTTGCACGAATTAAACGAAGTAAAGTATTTTTTAATTTTGGCAATTCGAATTGCTACAAAGATAGAGCAATCTAATAAAAACTTAAAATTTATTGAAAAACAATTTAATATTATTATTTTTATTATGTTTAATTATTTTAATAAATTTAATTTATTTCATTGACCATTGAATAGAAAAATAATAAAATTTATTTTGCTATTTTAGCGTTGAAACGAATTAGAATACAATAAAATAACTCATCAATCAAACTCGAATCAAGTCTTAGAACATACATAATCTAACAAATAAGTAAAGAAGTGTATATATGTATATATTATATTCATATATATATTATACATTCTAGGAATAGAAATAGCTATATATAAATAAATTAATATCAATTTAAAATGATTAGAAAAACTATTTTATTTAATTATTTAAATAATAAAAGTAAACAGACAATTAGATTTAAGATGCGGCTCTCAAATCAACAAGTATACACCAAAATAAATTATTTAAATCAAAGTTGATTACGATAATAATAATATTAAGACCATAATTAATTTGTATCATTAATTAAAATTTATAAGTTTACAACAAACATTTATAAGGTTAGGTTTTAAAAAAATTAACACCCTTTAAGTCAGTATATTTTCTTGGTCAAGGTTGTTTTAATATAATTTGCGTAATTTTATATTAGCTAACACGATTTTGAATATGATACTCAAAAGTTTTGTTGCGTTTATAGGTAGATGCTGTTCCGGTAGGTGATGCCGCAACCCAACTTTTAATTTATTTATTTGTATGTATATGTTACATACATTTAGAATTTAGAATTAAGAGGAAAAGCACATATGGAAGCAATTATAATAACATCAAAACCGACATTTTCTTCCATTAGGCATAGGTTAGGTTAGGTTAGAGTGGCTGCTAACGCACACTTAGACCAGTGACGTTCCATTGTGATACCAAAGGATCCTACTCCCCTTTCACCTTCATTGGAACCATTCAGAGCTACTTATGTAGCGTAAGATATCTCGCACATTGCAGTTCTCGAGATCCATAAGGCCTTCGAAACAATACTTGGAAGTGGCTCACAGCCTCTTCCTCCTCCTCATCCACACAGCTTCCACAGAAGTCATTTGCCATTGAGGCAGTGTCCTGTGAGCACCCCCACGACTGGATATGACATTATGCATCAACCAAGTCAGCGCTTCCTCAAACGCTACCACCTCTGCCTGGTACACACTGCAGTGATCAGGAAGACGAACGGATATATTTACATTTAATTTGTCACAATAGACTCCAGCTCCGACTTTGCCGTCTAGTTTGGAGCCGTCAGTGTATAATTGTATAATTCCAGTTTCCGCTGTTGACTTGTTCTACCAGGATTCTCTTGAGCGGATAAGGGTCCGGAAACATTTTTCAAAGCATACAATCGGTATTGTGTAGTAACTATTCGCCAAGTCCTCCTTTAGCGAACTGTCAATCGTCGAGTGGCCCATCTGTAGACATTTCCACTCAAACACGGCAGAGAGTCGTGCAGCCGTAGTTGCCGCTCTCTGCTTACCAAAGATGTGAACAGTAAGAAGGTAGAGTATAGTCTCCAGAGCACGTGTAGAGGTTTTCCTCAGTGCCCCGCTCATAAGCAAGCAGGCCATTCTTTGTACCTTCTCTATCATATTTTTATAAGTTTTCTTGTCTAGTGCTGGCCACCAAACACTCACCCCATACATCAGAATCGGTCTGACTACAACGGTGAAGAGCCAGTGTACCACCTCTGGTTTTAGACCCCCTCTCCTACCGCCAGCATTCCTACAATAGTACAGAGCCATGGTAGACTTCTTTACTCTCTCTAAAATATTGGGCTTCCAATTTAGCCTACTGTCCAAAATTATGCCCAGAAATCTTGCCTTAACAGTAAAGACCAGGGCCGTGTCTTTTAAGGTAGGAGGAGCGACTACAGGAATTTTAAATTTCTTGGTGAAGCGTACAAGCTCTGTTTCGGATGGATTTATACCCAGCCCACATTTGCTAGTCCACTTTGTAATGATTAAGAGCGCGTGTTGCATGACTTCCCTAATCGTGCTTAGGTACCTACCCGAGATCATGATCGCTATATCATCTGCATACGCTATCACCCCTATTCCGTCCCTCTCTAGTTCCAAAAGTAGTTCATTGATTACTATGTTCCAGAGAAGAGGTGATAGGACACCACCTTGCGGAGTTCCGCTAACTACTCGCCTCCTAATGGTGAATTCCCCTATCTCCGCGTTAACAATCCTGCATTCTAGCATCTGATTTATCAACCTCTTTAAGGGGTAGTTCACGTCTAAGAAAGACAGTCCTTCCTGAACTGGCTCCGACCTGACATTGTTAAAGGCGCCCTCTATATCGAGGAAGGCATACCATACAGTACTCTTTCGAGTGGATTGATTTCTCAATTGTTCGCACCAGGGAATGCAGAGCCACAGATCTCCCTTTCCGGCACGCATGCTGAGATTCGCCCAATTACTGGGTTTTATTTTTGCACGTATGTACACGTCAATAAGTCTTTCTAATGTTTTCAACAGAAAGAATGATAGAGTTATAGGTCTTAGGTCCTTTGGGAAGACCTGTCAATTCTTCCCCGTTTTCGGGATAAAAATCACCCTAACCTCCGTCCATATCCTAGGAATATAATTCAGCTTTAAACATCCCCTGATGATCATCTCCAGCCATGGGAGAATGCTCAACGAGTGTTTTTGCAATTCCACTGGAATGATATCGTCCGGGCCTGTTGATTTATAGGGTCTAAAGCCATTTAGTGCCCAAAGGATCCGGTTTTTGCACATGATTTCCTCCGGGCACCCCGACGATAATTTTTCCCTGTTCCTACCAAGCTCCGTCGATACATCCATACTACCTTGGAAATGGGTTTCCAACAGGAGCGCCAATGATTCCCCACTAGACGTTGTCCACAGCTCTGGTTTAATTAAGTAACTAGAGCTCGTTGGGCTCGTAGATAAGATGATCATGAGGCGCGAGGTCTCCGAAACACCTTCCATTTTATCACAGAATAGTCGTCTCCAAGACCTCCTCTGCGCCTTCCTTAATTCATTTTTAACTTTATAGGAGTCTCAATCCTGAGCTTCCCTAGAGCCTTTTGCTCTGTTGAATAGGAAAGCATTCAACACCCTATACGAAGGATTCCCAAATCCCTGGACCGCCATACCGGTTTCTGCTTCCCCTTAGGTATTCTTTTGGGGCAAGCAGTGTCTAAGGAAAAGTAGTGATTTCCTCCACCAGGAATTCCAGCTCCTAATGGAATTAGGCATAAAAACCTCTTAAATTTTTTCAAAATAAATTTACCCATACAGCACACCTCATTTTGTAACATAAAACATTTAAAAAAACTGCGTATTGCCAATTAGCCACGCTACTCTAAAAATTTTGATTTAAATAATTTTGTCGAACCTAGCCTTTTAATAACAAGTGGAATTGAATTCCAGAGAGAAATCCCCCTAACGAAAAATGATTTATTTAACGATCTACATTAATTGTTTGGTGGGAGTAACCGCAAGATAGCTGAATGGGACCTTCAATTAAAAACTTTCTATGCACATTAATTGGCTGCTTAGCTTTAAGGAGTTTAAATATAAAAAGACAAACGCGAAGTTATATTCAAGGAAAGGACGAAGATATATTCCAGGAAAGGACGAGGTATCTAAAGGTTTCTTATAAATGATAATAGACGGAGATTTACTCGCATTTAATCTAAGCCTATTCGAAACCGACCAATTAACGATACTACATAAATCTTCATTTATCAGAGAAATATAACTACAGAGTTTTGATCTAAACGACTGTTTCTATATATTTGGACATCATCAGCAAATATATGTAGAGAGCAATGGTGAATAGAGGATTCTTTGTCGTTAATTCAGAAGAATTGCTAATATTTGAAATAGGAATAATTTTACTAAGCTTTCACTGGTCAGGAAAGGAAGAGGACGTAAGGATAAAATTAAACATATGTAGCAAGTACTTTGAATCGAAAGGAAAAACTCGTTTTACTAATTTTAAACTAATATTATCCAAACCAGAGGATTCCAATTTATCCTTCCAAGTAGCGGAATGCAACTCATCGAGCGAGATATTTGTGAACGAAAAAAAATTAGAGGACTCATCAGAAAGTAATTCAACCAGAGTTAAGATTGGAGCTAAAAAAATTATTGAATTCATTTGGTTTGAAAATCTCGTGAATGATACTCCTAAATTACAAATGATACTCCTAAATTACGAATATTATGCCAGAACACCTTGGGAGGGAGAGAAGGATCGATCTTATCTTTGAAAAACTTATATTTAGAAGACCTAATTAACTCTACAACCCTATTACGCGCCTGCCTGTAATCAAAGTGGGACTTGAAATTAGAATACTTTTTCCATAAACGATATTTGCTAACCCTAACGCAAATAGCATTACAAATTTTCTGACACCACGAAGGTGGAGATTTTTTATTTAATTGCGTGGATTCAAAATATTCCGTACAATCGTGATATGCAACGTGAACAATTATGGTTTCTTTCTCTTGGATGCGCCAGGTGAACCAGGATAAGGTTTTTTACTTTCATTGAAATTGGCACAAATTCGTTCACAATTTAAATGGGGGTAAAAATCTTCATCAATGTCAAGTTATTATATGGGACGAATGTGTATAATGGCACAATATAAAATAATATGACTGAAATCTAGTCAAAACTAAATAATTCAGAAATTTGTTTGTGATTGTTCCACTTTGACGTCAATATCTCAAACACACTTATTGATTTTTTTATAAACTTTTAAACAAAAAACCAAAAATAGAAGACTTCATATTACAAAAAAAAAAAACAACAAAAAATTCAACAAAAAATTATTGCGTCGCAAAACAAAATACCATGAACAAAAAATTCATCCAAAGAAAAACTATCATCATCATCATTATGATTTTCTCAAATATTTCCACCAATTTCTTCTTCTTGTAAAAATGTAGGTATTTTGTATATAAATTTATTATGTATGTCTTATGTACTCCGACAAATTATTTAGACGTATTTAATGGTTAGTTACCTTTATGTTTTTTTATAGATGTCTCGTATTGTATATATATAGTGTGACCCATCATCAAACTACAAACGGGCCAGAGTGATCCTGTTGCTATGCTCCCAAATTCAAATACGCCATATTTTGAGAATTCACCGATTAGTTTTCGTGTTGGAACCAATAACATATTTAAATGTATCGTTAACTAAGTTGTGTTTTCATGTGCAGTTCAGGTATCAGGCGATTGAGGCCAATTGTTTTTCTTGAGGTCCTTAGACTTTTTGTTTCTTTTCAGAGCAACAGTCAGTGTTCTTTTGAATAATATCTATGATTATACATTTTTGGTTCTGGCGATAGTTAAACTTTATGGAGCCCGATCTTTTTGCCAATCTTTTTATGCTTTCCCTTTTTTTTCTAACCAGTACTCTAACTTCCAAAGAGTAGTTATACTATGTGTTGAAGTTTGGATTATTAGACGTACCATCCATGCTGCTTGTTGTTTACTTTTATTGTGTGGTTCTAATTATTGTTTAATTTTACTGATTTGGATTTAAGAAGTTTTAAAACTACACAAACATTAATTTAATACAAACATTAAAAACAAATATGTTAAATGTTAATATTTATGGGTACGCAATTAGTATAGATGTTATAAACAAAATATTGTTTAACCAATTAAAGTTTTAAAAGTCAACAATTTAGAATCGTGAATAGTCAGAAACATCTTGTAACATTAAAACTAGTGTCATCTATGAATCATTGATTCGAAATAATCAACAATTTCGAAAAGTCGGCGTTTTAGACGAAATTTTTGATATGAGGCACACAAAATTAACATTGAAAATGTTTTACGACACCAAACAAACCTATGAAAAAGAGTCACGAAAATCGTTATGAGAATGTGTCACGAAAGTGCATTACGTTACCAAAATAAACCAAATAATTCTTCCACATTCTCTCTCGCTTTGTTTTTGGTTTTGTTTATTTTGTCATCGACAGTGTTGTTATGGCAACAGAGTTAGATTTGCCTGTATTCTAATTTCATTGAAGTTGTTGTTTGTCGTTGTTGGTCTTGTTTTGTTTATAACTTTTGTGTCTCGACTTTCAATATGTATAACACGTATTGAATAAATAAATGAATAACTAAAATAAAGTGAGTAAATAAAATAAATTAAATTGATTATTCGATGCTATCTCCAGTAGAACCTCAGGCTGCGGAATTACTATAATAATACGTTAAATTGTAGATTGCAACAAGTCACACTCACCAGTGAATTCGATAAGCTATTTGGAAGAACATTATACCAACAATACAATAAATAAATCTCAGGGCATGACATCTCATAAAATAGTATATCAGTATGATCGCAAAAACGATCATCAATTGGTGTATGTTGGACTTTCAAGAGTTACGCAACTAAGAGGATTATATTTAAAGTTCCAACATTCAAAGTGTTAACGAAATACTGATTTGCGTCACAAAATGTTACGATTAAAATCATCGCCATTATACGGTGACAAAACGATCTGAGCGATCTGAAGTATACATGCGCATAGCAAGATATATTAACGTGCTAAATAAGGTTTCGATCATTCTTTGTATTGAAACTTGGATGGACGATGATGAAATTGTATATGGATGGTATATGGTAAGTCGCGATTTATAAAAATAATAATTCGCTCCTAGCGATAGATACACATATTATTCATGAAGACGATCGTATATTGAAAAGCTGTCGGTCATCTATGCCTGAATTGGAGATATATGTATAGTAGCAGTCGTGGGAACTCGTGGTCCAAGGTGTATTATGGTATATGTGTGTTTGAGCCCAATAAGTACTTGTAAGGGAGATATTCGAGCATTTCTTGCAATGAATTTGGGTGTGTAAGTTTACGATAGTGGTAGGCGAACTTTCCCAATAAATCATTTTAAAATCCCATTTTCATCCTACATATCGAATTTCATCATAATCGGTTAAGAACTCGCCAAGTTCCTTCCTAACTGGCCATATTCCAGAACTTTCCTAAAAAATCATTTTAAGTTTAAATCACATGTCAAAATATCCTGTTTTGAAATATCAAGTGTTGTACCATATCTCGTTTTGTACTTTATCTCGTATTGAAATATCCAATTTTAAAATATTCAGTTTTGTACCTTATCTCGTTTTTTCAAATCCTATTTTGAAATATGCAGTTTTAAAATGTCCAGTTCTGAGCGGTTCCCCTTTTATTACGGGTTTGGATATCCCTTTTGTTAGGTAAACGTTTAAAAGAAAGCGATTTTATTTAAACCTTGGAACACATTTTTTTATTTTTTTTACGTCGAAATAATCGTATAATGTGTCCGAATTAAAGTTCTGACTCTGATGTAGTGGCAATATTTTGATCCGGTTTATCGGTTTCTAATGGGATTTCGTACGAGACAAGATCATTCATCGTTATGTCCACATTATTAAAATTCTTTTCTCGCAATTCCGACTTCTTAATAATACAATAAAGTAATAAAAACTAAACTTTCAGTAATTTAAATGTAAGGTTATGTTCAAATAAGTCTCGGTATGAATTGGACCGATAAATTACTTATTTTATACCGCCATCTTGAATAAGTCAAATAAGTCGACTTATTTGAATTAAGTCGAGAGTTGGACCACAGTCTAATGTCGATTTTCATTGGTTTCTGTCAAAAAAATCGGATTTTTATGTCCAATGAAAATTGTAGTCAGATTTGATCTTGTTTTGTCATTGTAGTAGTGAAATTTGTTTTGACTTTTTTCTTGTTAATAAAAAATGTTAACTTAATTTTAATACACAACAAAAAAAACTTTAGAAATGGCATGGCGTCTATTATAAATATTGTCAATTTAATTTTAATACAGATCTAAGCACAAATAGCACGGCATCTATTTATAAAATAAATCGAAAAAACAAATGGTGCAGTTTCTATCGTAAAACAAAATAAAATACAATCCACCATAACAAGGCAAAATTTACGAATGACATCAAATCGAGAATTTTTATTATTGTTATTGTTATTGTTTATCGTTTACATTTATTTTTATGTTGGTGTTGAAAAAATCTAGATTTCATAAAATTGATCGAGATCACAAAAAGGTCAATTGTTTTTATCCAATGAAACTGCATATCTGTCACATATCAAATCTATATCTATCAAATATCAAATCTAGATCAATTTTTTTCGCCAATGAAAATCGACATAAGTCTCTATCCATTATGAAATATTGTTGTACAACAAGTTTTTGTTACAAAATTTTTATAGTTACATTTTGTAGCTAAATTAGACAGCTTTGGTTAGCATGTCAATATTATTATTTTTTTTTTATGAAAATTTATTATTACACAGATAAATTTAGCCCAATCATTACATTTGTATACGAGTATACAATAATATATGTAGTTTATTACATTTCGTTACGAAAAAAAAAATAGAAATTATCATTGGGTATGTGAAACATATTTCTCATCGAGACACAAATTTTACATATGAATGCCTATATGTTGCCATAAAAGTAGTTTACTCGATACTTTTATATAGCAACTTATAGCAACACACAAACACAAACGCAAACATATCCCCTACCAACAAAATTATGTAGAAAAGTGTAAAAGTTAACAAACTCATTCACTCACCCAACAAAACTATACATATTTTTTTTGTCTCGTTCTGGTTCTCCAACAAAAATTTGCTGTACAACAATTTTTCATAATGGAATATAGACTTTATTTATTATTTTACAAACGAATGTCGGTATTATACTAATGCATACATTAAGGCGAATTACATAAAAATACATATATTAAATAAAAAAAATATAAAAAGAAGCCCATGTTATTTATAATAGATGTCACTTCACACCTTCATCGTAGTTAAGTGGTCACTGACGACATCAACTTCAGTTTCGTATTCGGATTCATTCATTCCGGGACAACAACGCAGAACAACTTGCTTATGAACCTGACTTTTCTCTCGTACATAAGTAACTGCCACTTATCGCCTACTTATAGCCATTTAACAGCATATACTCTGACATACATTTTAATGCACATTAATCGGTAAGCAAATTTTTGTCGTTTAGGTTGTGTTTTACCAATATACAAGTACATCGTGATTGACCGTCTTATAATTTAATTTAATTTGGACTTTATTGCTTATTATGCTGGAACATGTATTATGCATAACAATTATTAAAAAGTTTTATATTAAAATGAAGTATAGCAACATTTGTCTGAAAAATATGTAATACGACCCAACAAATCCGATGCAACTTTTTTTAAAAGATTTTTTAGAGGATTACTGTATATTTCAGCAATTCGCGGCATTGCGGACAACTATATTTGGTTCGGTACATAAAGTTGTAGGATGTTAAAGCTGAGGTTTACAAGATATTTTTCATCACTTGATTTTGATAAACACAGCTATGACCCATTATCGTAGTTTAATTGTTCAAGCCAGGACAGGACAGCGGGAGCAACGCATTGGGTTATCGATTAGGCAAAAAAATACTCAGGCTACTAAAAACAATCACATATTTATTGATATGTGAAGAATTTGGCAAAATAAACTAAGGAATAGATGCATCAATCAACAGAAGCGTTTCCGTGTGGAAACCAATTTTTGAAATGGGGTGTTTTTCATAGTAAAAACAGTATTATGTATTCGAAAAGTTAACACTATATGTCCAAATGGAAAAATTTGAAAACCTAAACATGCCGACTTAAGCAGTAGAAAATATAGAATCTCTTTTACTTTTCACATGAAATTAAAAAAATCAACATAAGCAAAAACCACAGTCATGAAATTAAATACGAGTATATAACCTTCAACAATAATAAGGCATAATAAGTTAAAAATCGTATATCTTAAATGCAATGGTACCTAGGACTGAGTTACTGAATAAGACCAGAATTAACGCTTCAACATGCATGTTTTGCCTGAAGACCAAATCTATAGGAATACATAATGAACATGTAACATAAGGACTGATGTATGGGTGTTAAACATGCAAGCATATACTAATTAAGGCTATACAATTATTTGTAAGCAAATGCCTTAGGAAAACAATTAGTTGCTTCTTGACCAAAATAGAAAATTTTATGCTGGTTTTGCCTCGACTCAAGCTACTACAAATCGGTTTTCTTATTGTTTTCTTGTGTTTTCAGTAATACTCTAACAGGGGACAGTTACGGTTTGTTGTATATACCACGTTGTATATTCCATGTGATGTGGAACTAAAAAAGCACCAGAAAAATTCTCGAGCTCGACTAAAGACAAACCACTGTCGATATTCAATGTTGAATCAAAACGTATGTCAAAACTATAAAATGCGTATTTGAACTATTATTGCAACTAAAACAGAAGAAAGGCAACTTAAGTAAATGCAAGAATTGGAGAGGAATCCTTAACAGCATAATGAAAGTAATGACCATGATCATCCTGGGGCGTATATCACCTGTAACCAACAATCACATACGAAATGAGCAGGCTGAGGCTTTAGACCTGGAACAAGCTGCACGAATCACATCAATACAGTTCGGGTCATAATTGAACAATCTATCGAATGGAATTTTCCGCTGTATTTACTCCTCATGGGCTTTAAGGGATGGCTTGACTCGATTAATAGAAGTAAAATTTGAAAATCTTAGCAAAATCGACATTCCGATGAAAATAGTAAAGCTCATCAAAGAAATGTACCGGGGTGCTGGAAATAGAGTGCAAGCAGAGGTGCAAATACCACAACACATGAGGCAGGGATGTATATACTATTTCCACTAATAGAATCCCCGCTGATTAAACGTAGCAAGCTCAAAAAGAATACAATATGACCTCATTAGTTGGTTAATGATCGATTAAGCAGATGATATATGCCTGCTAACACACAAATACGCCGATATGCAAGTAAAAGCTGAGATGTTAAAAGAATTAGCACAAGAAGTTGGTCTCAAAATCAACATCAAATAGACCAAAGCCATAACACAAGCATTGATATACCAATTCAGACCAATCAAGAAAACATTGGAAAGGTCGGGAAATTATTTTCACTTGGTTGTACAGTGGCAAAAACAGATAGCTTGAGGATATAAGTCACTGTTAGGAAATACAAAGCTACGAACGTTCAACACCTGTGTAAAATCAGTACTACTGTGTGGTTGTGACACATGAAAAAACAAGCAAAAAATCACACGAAGAATCCTCAAATATTTGTAAATAAATGCTTCAGGCGATTAATAAGGTGTTTTATGGCCAAACAAAATTACGAACGAGGAGCTTCTCCTGCAAACAAGGCAAATCGGTATAGAGACAGAAATTAGAAAACAAAAATGGAGATGGATAGGACACACACGAAAACCATCAAGTGATATTGCCAAGATGTCATTAGAACAAAACCCGAAAGGAAAGAGGAAAGTCAGACGACCACCGATGACATGGAAAAGAACTATGTTATGGCATAATATAAATACACATAGTACCACCATCATAAGAAAAAAAAACTCACTGAGCAATTGGCGCAGTGGTTAACGCTGCGGTGTTTGGGACGGGAGGTACCGGGTTCGATTCCAAACGGAGGAGGGATGCTAAGGGGGTTTGTTCATCACCTGATTACGATCGGTGATGACCAAGAACACAACTATGACTCCCTGTTAGAGTGCAGAATCCATGGGCCGAACCATCGTCCATGTCAGTACAGGGTGACTGGAGCAATGCCATGTGTCGATGGATTTAAAATCGAACCTGTATTCGTGCATCCTCGATTTGGCTGGTGACGGCGTAAGGTAGGACGTTTAAAAATAACCGCAAAAGAGTTGGGAGAGTTTCGGCCCCAGAAAATATTGCAGGGTTTAAAAAAACAAAAAAAAAAAACCGAAAAGAAAAAACAGTTTACCCATTGATGTTCCAGATGTCGGGTTGAAAGAATATCGTCGAAATTTGGTATAAATATATGATATTTAGGCAATTATACATATAAATATATTTTGATTATTTTAAATCAATACCAGTAGCGACATCTAGCAAGTCAATGGGATAACATACCATGGTAGTACTATGTGTATTTAGATTATGGTTATGGTTAACATAGATGTAATATATGAATATATGGTAAACTTTTAACTCATATTAAACATTCGATCTCATCCAGTGAGTAAGTTAACTTGCTTTGTTTCTTCTAGTCAGATATTTATTTTTTATTAAAAAGTCCTAACCGTATTATTCTAGACGCTCCTACTGTACCACTAAAAAATATTTAAGTCTTTTGTATCGGACCATTACGTTTTATTCTTATATAAAGAACACAAACTCGTCAAGGTCAAACTATTTTAAACAAAACAATCGTTTGAAAGCATCTTACCCTTTTTTCATCATATAAGTAAATTGTTTTCAAATCACCATATCCATTAACATAATCGGTAAACACTATACAAAATAAAATCTGTATTCACGGTTCTTAGGTCGTCGCGACATCACGTATAAAGAAGAAAACAACCCCTAATACATTGGCTTATATGAATGTAAGGTAATGCTGATTCTTGGTATAAATATATTTTTATATGATTATTGATCAAACGAAACGTTTAGAATGAAATTAAATTGAGAAGGAGTTTGACAGTTCTTGAATTTATATTGTGCATGGATTTTTTAACATTCGTGTAATTATTTCAATGTTATACTATTATTATATACATACATTCATAGTTTTTAGAAGGTTATGCTGATGTTTAAAGTTTTATGATTACACGCAAATTTAGTGAACTTGTTATTGCATTTTTTTAAATATAAATATAGGTAAATATATAATCGTTACTGCATAGTAACCATCGCAATGAAAACCATCTGCACTCGATATAATACATTTGAAACATAATGCCCAACAAAAACTATTATGAGGCACAATATGAAAGATGTCTGGAAACTATGACTGGTATTTAATCTTTATTCTTACGTTAGAGAAAATGAAGATTTAACTCGTTAGAAACGTCTTTCTCGCAGTTCCAAAGTGGTTTATGGTTAAATATTTTACAATTATAAATAAATCAATAAGTCCCAGCTATTATATTATTTCAGTTCTTTAAGCTATACATTATCAAAAGCTTACATTACATCCAAATAAATAAAACAAATTTTGATCTAACTATTTTAGTTAGGACATAAAACATATCGAAGGCAAAGATTACGTGGTTGTCGATACACTGTCTCGAGTACCTAATCACAAAGCTTCAGCTGTCGAGACTCACTTTTACGTGAAGCTTATCACTAAATCGCAAAAAGCTGACTTGGAACTTTAGAACATACTTTCTGGTTCCTTAAATCAATCAATTTCAAAACAAGTTCAAAACAACCCTAAAAGCCCGATGTAACACTGTGTAATGGGGCTCTGAGGTACCTATAGTAATACTAAAGGTATCGGACCTACAGTAAAAGAGGATCTAAAATGTTTTCGAGATGAGTTTGTCTACGGAAAAGCAATGAAGTTGCTAGGTAAATTTAACAAACAATGGGATATCGAGCTACAAGTAACGGAAATTGAAGTCCTATCACTATTGAGCCTGACTCATTCGTACATATTAAGTAAAAATATAATTTAATTATATGCGTTTACCACACATCACGTCGGGGTGACCAATATAACAATGGTGTGATTACAATTTACTTTTAACGAAATTGTAACAAATTCCTTATTAGATCGAAGCTGAGCACCGTTTTTTTGTATGTCTTTTCATTATTTTAAGATCCAGTTGGTGTCTCTTTAAAATCCTTCTGCATCAGCACGATACTTACGATTTCGCTATTAATGATGTTAGTGGCACCTTTAGGTTTAACCTATGAGTTGCCTTTTTCAGCTATCATTCTATGTTTTGCCCTCTCAAATTGTATGCTCTAACTCGTAACTAATAGGTATTTATGTATTAACTTTATATTGTGTGCACCTATATATTTTACTACAGTTTTGATGAATTGTAATTTTATCATGCTGTCAACTAAACGTTGTAACGGGTTTTCCAATAAGAGGTTCCATTTTGATATTAAGAAAAAACGAGTATTTTTTAAGAGAAATCAATGAACGTGTATTTCATTGTAAAGAAGAAGGTATGCCATTAACATTTGAAAACAATATCAGCCAAATGGCCGACACGACAACGCTTGCAGCACCATATCCCTTTCATGAAATTTTCCATGGACAATTTGTTGCATCAACATTCTCTCCGCGTGACGAAGTCACCTATTAAATACCAGTTTTGCAGATTGACTTCGAGTTATCCTGCGAGTTGTTTCGGGAGCCCTTAGGCCAGATGAACCATCCACGGGTGTATTATTTGTCGGCTCGGAACTTGTAGGAATTTTTTTATCGTCTGCTTTTTCGTTGCAGTGACTTGGCATTGGACTGATTTTAGCGATGGATCTTTTGAGAGTTCCATTCTGAGTTTTCAAAGAAACGACTCAAACTAACTTATCATGTCCTGGGTGAGTTTCTACCACTCTTGCCATTATCATTTTGTAGTAGGTGGTATATTTTCATCCCTTATGAGAACTAACTGGTTCTTTTTTATATTTGGTTGTTGCTTTATCCATTTTGCGCGACTTTGCATGTTCTGTAGGTAATCCTTGCTCCAGATTTTCCAAAAACCATTGTGCATCTTATCGACTAGTTGCCACCTAGTTAATAGTTGTGGTTTTAATTGAAGTGGCTGGTCGTTAGGTGGAGCAAGCATAGAGGTCTAGAATTTAATGATGCTTCGATTCGACATAGTAAAGTGGTTAATTCTTCGAACGTTAGTAGTGCCGATGCGATGATTTTCTTCATATGCTGTTTTAATAATTTTACACCCGCTTCCCATAGACCGCCAAAGTGTGGAGATTCTGGTGGAATAAAATGCCACTGTATCCCTTGAACCGACAATTTAGTCGCCATATCGCCCGACTGGTGATAGATAATTTGCAGATTTTTATTTACTGCAACGAAATTTGTAGCATTATCGCTTTATAAATTTGCAACATTTTCCCTTCGTGCTATGAAGCATTTGAGGGCAGAGAGAAATCCTTCTGATGTCAGATCACTAACTAGTTCTATATGCATCGCTTTCGTGGTTAGGCAGATGAAAATAGCAATATAACCCTTCTGGCTTTTTCGATCCTCTGCCCTTAGACATTCGAAAATGTATGGGGCCGGCATAATCTAATCCCGTATGGGTGCATGTTCTTGATGAACCTTTGGTCATGGTCGGCTTCCCATTAATTGGGATGCTCGTCCAGCATTAAATCTGAAATTCTTGAGACAGTGGCGATTATTTTGTTTTGTAGCTCTTTTGCCTTGATGAATTCAAAATTTCTTCCTTATAAACCCAAGAGTTAAACCCACACCTCCATGCAAAGTGCTTTTATGTGCCCAATCAAGGATCAAGCTCGTGATATGGCATTTAGATGGTAGTATCATTGGGTGTTGTTCGTTATACTGTAAAATTGAGTGTTTCAAGCGGCCTCCAATACGTATAACTCCATTCTTGTCCAGAAATGGATGTAAAGATAAAAGTTTGGTTTTACTGCCCACTGAACCCCTATCTCTTAATTTTCTAATATCATCTGCGAAGGCTGTAGATTGTGTAACCTTTACAACGTTGATTTTTGCCTCTTCTAATTCTTGAACTGTTAAAACACCCTTTCTCTGATTATTCTTATGACGACTGTTCCAATAGAACCGCCAACAATATGCGACTATTCTTCTTGTCTTTTGTGAAAATCGAGAATCTTTCAATTATAGTGGGATCTGCTATTATTGTGCTCAGTGTGCATACAGGACGGACTAGCTTCTTTTCTAAATCCGTTTCGGCTCTGTCCGTATCGAATGTAATATCAGCGTTGTTTCTAAGCCAATCTGGTCCCGACCACCATAAATTGTGATCACATATCTTATCAGGATCTATGCCGCGTGTAGCGCAATCCGCTGGATTCTTCTTAGACTTAACATGTTTTCATTGTGCGGGGCTGATAATAGACTGAATCTGTGAAATTCTATTCGCGACAAAGGTTTTCCATTTACTTGGGTGTTCTTGTAACCAGGTTAGCACTATTGTTGAATCTGTCCAGGCCTGCATCTGACAATTCGAAATGTCCATGGCTTCAGAAATTTGCCTTAGTAGCTTGGCTAATAACGAGGTCCGTACAACTCAAGCCTAGGCAGGGTTAACTTTTGACTGATTGGTGCCACCTTTGTTTTTCCCGCTATTAAAGTATCAGTAGTTTTTCCTGCACTTGTAACTTTACAATAAACAGCTGCTGCGTATGCTAACTCGGATGCATCACAAAATTCATGAAGGTCCATATTCTGGTCTTTACTTTGTGTGTTTACCCAGCGTGGAATTTTTAGTTTTTGCAGTTCGCAAAATGTTGATTTGTATTTGAACCATCTTCTTTTTATTTCTTCAGGTAGTTCTTCGTCCCACGATATTCCCTTTATCCATAATTCTTGGAACATAAGCTTACCAATAATTATAGTAGGCGAAACCCCACCTATGTTGACTTTGAATTCGAATTCGTCGTTTTGTGGATTTCACATAAGGCCTAAAGTTTTTATAGATCCATGTTCCTTACTTATGATGGTTGGTTTGGTTTCTCTTTGTTGTTTTGGTATACCTTTCATAACAGCGTTGTTATTCGAAGCACATTTCCGTAGTTTAAAATGTTGTAAATTTCGAAATTAAATTTACATCCTTGAAAGCTAACAACCAATTTTGTAGACAGCATGATGACAAACTAACCTCAAAATAAAACGTGATTAAAATGTGAGCTATTCTGGGTACCCAGATTATAACTCACCCGTATACAAACATAAAAAAAATTATCATCGCTTATGCTAATGAATGTGTGTGGCGCTAGTTTATTATTAAAATATGAGCAACCGATAAACGATAAAATATGTAATAGTATACGTACTTAGGTCAATAATACGAGCATGTGCCCTTTACAGAAAGATAAACGAAAGAGAGTATACATGATATTGTTCTGCCGTATTTTATCGTATTTTTTTTGTAATCAAACCTAATTCATGGTTTTTGACGTATGTAATTCTAAGAATTCCATTCAAACCATTCTATTATTAAAGAACTCGTAGATTTCAACTTTACGTTGAATGGATAAAAAAAATTCTTTATTTATTTTATTTTTATTAATGAAATGTGTTTTTTATTTTATTTATAATATAAAATGTACGAGTATATAGGAAACTATAAAGGAAATGGGGTGTCGGGGGAAATCTACTTCTTCTCTATACAATGTATTATATGAGTACATTTACTGATATCAATATTTTAAAGAACTTTATGTGTTCCAATGTTTGAATTTTGTTTTGGTTCTTTGACTATCTTGTAGGGGTGTGTTGCAAATAAAAACATATGGTAATTGCAAGTCATGTTTCCTCATCTTTTTAAAGATTAAATTGTAACTTTTATCATAAGTTGGTTAACAAATGGGTCATACATTTTAATAATACACGCAGAAAAATCATCTTCCTTTTAAAATAGCAACTTTAGTATATCTGAAAAATTATAAAAGGCTTGGATTTTATCGTCTTAATACTTGAGTGATTATGGTCGACACGATATAAATTTTAAATGCTTATGTAACTTTTTTTTCTTGGGTCGCTTCGCTGTGTATGTGCTTTGTAGAATGCTTAGCTCTAGTAATCTTGTACAGTTGTGGAGTCATAGTATTGTTCATCATTTTCAAATCGCATTTTCAAACAGCTCTTCCTATTGTATTCGAACTTTTTGAATAATGAATCAAATAATAATTATTAGGTAAAAATTACAATAGTTAATATTTTCTATAATAACGAAAATCGTATTTCCAGAAAATAAAATCATTCTCTAACAACGCCAATAATTGTTTAGATTATCTAATTTTTGTTCAAACCAAAAAAAAAATCCAATTGATATACATTTTACATTTTATAACTATTTAGCACTAAAATCAAATGAAATAACCGTTTAACTGACAAAAGACGTCATTTAAAGGAAAATCAAAAAATAAATTCTGGCAACAATAAATGTTTTTATTGATTACTACCGTTAAAATTACAATTTAAAATCTGGCCGTCGTTGCTGTTGGGCTAGTTCATCTGAAACCTCTTCAATTGGAATGTTGATATATCGATGAATGTATACATCATCTCTAAACCATTTAGCCGTTTTTCAACTACCGTGTTACGGAAGTAAACATATTTTTGTCACAGGAATTAAGCGGGTCCATTCCATTCATTGAGTCAACTTTATAATTCCAAACAATGTTTCGTGTAAAAAGAGGTGCAAAAGGTGCATATTTAATAATTAAAATTAATGCTGCTTCTTAAATTTGTTGGCCACATCTAGATTCTCTATTTGGCAAAATGCATTTGAAACTACAAAACAATTTTTTTTTGCTTGATAAGCGCTTGCCAATTTGAATAAAAATGCAGAGTCCATAAATATGGAATTCCCTGGCGAGGAATGCACATATTGATGACATGTTCATCACACACTTTCCGATACTTCATTGAAAATACTTGCAAACAAATGGCTAGCCTCACTATACATACCGGATAAAAGACTTTGTTTACTTTACCAGCCACTTTAATGACAATTGCTATAAGTCGACATTTTCCGTTTGCAGTAATCGACTTAGTAAAAGTGTAACGGCGAAAACTTTAACGATAATATTAACGGTCAATTGAAGTTCTGAATTTTGGATCACTGATAAAAATTATTCTGTCAGTGATGATGTATTTGTCAGCTACCGCATGATGTCTAATGCAGTAATAATTGCATTTGCTGTTGTAAGTAAACAATGACAGATTTGTCACAGATAGATTAGCGTGACTGATTTTGAAAGTGGAGTTATGACTTGTGTTAAAACGGAATGTCGCTAAGGGATGCTAACAAAATTTTAAATACCAGAGAGACGTCATACAGAATTTCTATAATATAAGATAAATCGCAAACTAAATTCAAGCTGAGTATATATAACGCCAGAGTATACTTATAACGTTAGAGAATTTACATATTTAATGTATTTCCACGCACCATGAAAACGTCAACTTATTGAAGACGCTCCGTCGTAGCATTGCTATTTGAGATATTGAGTATATTAATGCCCATTTTATCAATGTTTTCTAATATAAGATTTACCGGTTCCTTACCAATAACGTCAGTAACCGAAACAAACTACAATAAACTTTCACGAATTCGATCAGAATCTAAATAGCGGACACATACAGAAAACTGCTTAACATTGGATGCATGATCAGACAAATGTCTCTCAGCAAGAACTGTAAATTTTTGGCAGTATTAACTCGATTTACAAGCTTGATTTACGGCTTTGAACCCTCCTTTGAACCATCCCACCTGATACGCTACAGGATAGTGCTGACATGTATAAGCGAAATAAAGTGACATCTACTAAAAATAAAAATTACTGCTGTACTTTAAAAGAAAATTAAAAATGGTTGTGATACAGAACATACTAGATTGATTTAGTAGCGCTTTTATTCACCAGGACTAAATGCTCAAATTGATTGCTAATATAGCGCTTTTTAAGCAGTTAATAATACAACTCTTCAAATTGAAAGCTTACATTTAATATAGTAGAATTTTTTTAAAAATAACTGATTGGATATTGGAGAATACTTGGGTTAGATATTGGATTATTAAATTTGAGCTTTTGAAATTATCCTGTCATTATTTTTGGCCTAAATAAAATGACTTTCAGTGGCCTATAATTTGATCAGATTAATTGCGACTAAGAAGGATATAACTTGCATCTTGTTAATTTAAATTTATAATTCTTAAGTTCACCATTTTGTAACCATAACTGTATAAATTATGTAAATCAATTATTTACTTAACGTAAGCATATGCCAAAATATTTTTTTTGCCCGGTTTAAAATCATTTTGATCTCCTTACTTTCTTTACCCTACAAAATTACAATTAAAGAATTTATTGTTTGGGTATTAAGCCCACAAAAGTCTCGTGGGAAGACCCGCAAACATACTGTCAAAACTAAAATAAGCTAAGACTCTTTTCAAAATTAAAATCATAGTTGCAGATCGCGGTATGTTGAATGCTTTTGTTTTACATTCGCTGGTATCAGATTTTGCAAGCCGAACTATACATTCAACTCTTTCGCAGTTGTTCTCCTTTAACGTTCTCTTTTAACCTGATGCCAGTTATATTGTAAATGGATGTATATTGTAAATGTATGCAATCCATAGTTCTAGCAAAACTACGAGTACTGTTGTAGAAGTTGGTTTGTATTTGATAACGAAATAATCTCCAGACAAATACAGGAATTCAGTAATCAATCTTATGATGTGGCACCTAGAGTTACTGTCAAAGGCCAGCACTTTAGTAAAATATTTAACTCTAATGCATCCTTTTGCCATTCCAATACAATAATAACAATTGGACTGAATTTTTTTTTATCAAATAATTATCAAGCCCAGTTGGTTTTATCGATTTTTAGAAGGATAGTTTTGCCTTTTAAATATTTATGCAAATAACTATACGAACATAAAACAATATTTTCCATCTGTTCTACACTAATAAAAATTTGCAGTTCCTTGCAAAATTATCCTGGTTAACCCTTTTTTGTGTTTTATTTTAAATAAATGTTGAATGAAAATCTAGTTCGTGCCAAATTGGTTGCAGGTGGGGTGCGTTAAATTTGTAAAAAACCCAGTACAAAAACAAAACCGAAAGTAGTACATACATCCATATATACAGTGCTTGAATTTTAACAATGAAAATTTGTATAAAAAAAAAAAGAAAACCATGACCCTATTGATAACTATTTTAGTGTTCCTTTTTCCTCATTCCCTGTATAAATTTTCGTACAGGAATTTTGAAGATACCCTTTCTTTTTTTATGATTATGTTCCCAGAATCTTTAACTGTATCGCTGGGGATATACTCTAGAGAGTTAAATTATTTAACTACTGTGTATATGTAGAGACAAAATTAAAATAACAACAACCAAAATGGCGCTTGCGCTTCTAACGGTGGTTTACGTAATCATTTAACATAAATAAAACTGCAAACTTTTTTCTCCATAAAATATATGGATTTTTCTCGTTTATTGTGTGCTAATATAATTTTGTGACGCAACCAAATAAATAAATAGCAAAATTTCTTTCATTCCACATAATATAATATATTTTAACACACAATAAAATAGTATAGTAGAATAATTTTTTTTTTCATTTTGAGGTTAGGGTCAATTAATATATTGAGATGGAACGAAATAAATAAATTTAAAAAAAAAAATTGAGTTTGCCTATAAAAAAAAAAATTCCATAAATTTGTTAAAAAAAACACGCGTAATTGATGTTCATTCCGATTTAGATTTTTTATTTATAGACAAAATATTATATTATATGTATAAATATTAATGTCGTCAGAGAGCGCAAAAAAACGATTTTAGTTTCTTCATTTTATATAATAGATCGTGTATATAGCGAATAAGCGACAAAAATTGTCAATTTTATTAATGAATTTATAATTTGTTTTGGATTGTACTATTAATTAGTGATTTTATTTGAAATCACCACCTTTAGTGCGATTACGTTATGTACGTACGCAGTATTATTTTTACAAAACTATGGAAATGGAAATTTTTGGGCTTTTCGTTTTTGCTTCTGTTTTTTTTCTACTATACGGAAAATACTTTCTAAAATATTGATCCTTTTTGGGTGTATGAAATAACATAATCCATATAGCTATATATGTATTGCAAATACATGTCCCGTTGTTTGTATTGTGTAATTGGTTATGGCTTAAAAAAATGCAAACACTTGAAACGTATTTTCAGTTCATTATTAGTACATTTTATAATGATTACAACTGGACAACAATAGAAAATGAACCAAATATTGAATTGAAAATGATCCTGAATGAGACGACGATGAGAAATGACTATTCTAAGAAGTTTATATATATATACACAACGGTACACTGCTGTAAGATAGCATAACGATTTCAACCTACATGCGACCTATTCTTACGCTCATGCTGTTTAATCCCAAATTAGATTTAAATAAATAAATGTTGTGTCTTTTGAGCTCCTGGTGTATTATAATCAATATTGACATTTCAAAAAAATCATGGTATTTTTAGCAATATGTTTCGATTGATATCAGTTCCAACAAACGCTTGCTTTTTTATTTCTAGGGTAAGTAATAACCGATCCGTGTAACTATCAAAAATTAGCGAATAATAGTTTGCATCTTTGATCTTACTTGTAACTTAATAATAAAAGATTGTGTCTACGGCTGTACCACATATGGTTGGACCATATATGGTTCCGGTAAACTTGCATGTCTCGTGTACTTGTATGTACTTGCAAGTAAACAAGTATACATAAAGTATGCACGAGCATAATATCCTTAAAAATCAACAACAGGATCGTTTGCTTCTCATAGAAAGCGACTGAATGTTTTGTTTGCTGTACTGACAGCACCCACTCTTTCAAAATGGTGCCGTTTGTGCGCCTTAACTTAGCAATGAAAGAGTATCAGTTTGGACTGGGTTAACCCATAATAAGAGAGTTGGGAGAGAAACATTTGCTTTTATGTTGTGAGTCTAGGCGGAAGCTGTAAAACCTTTATGTACAACATTTAATAGGACCCAACAAAATGTTCTTTCTATGGCCTTTACTGGTATTGCCGTAACCCTTCTTGATAAGTTGAAATGAGCTACCACAACCAATTTAAGGTACCTGTTCTTTTGAAACCCACAAGCTCCTGTGGTATAATAATGAGGTTAGAACAAGCTGATGCCATTAGATATGCTAACCTCATTGTTTAGAACAAAGCTGAAACGATACCTGGATTAGCTCTTCAGAAAGTTTATAATCTTTTAAAAGAGACTTTTATTAACTTTTTATTTCTAAGAAAGCTTTTTGAAATTTAGTTATACTTTTTAAGCAAAGAAAATTTAAGGCAAACATAGTTAACTGTTCTTCAAAGATCTCATATTGAAATCATTAAGAAGGCAGTAAAAAGTAGTGTACTTTTGCAACATCTAAAGCAAGTCTGCTTAAAACAAAACACGAGAAATGGGGAACTTGCTAATTAGCTTATTCAGTTATGTTATGGTATAAATTCACTTACTCGGTTAATATTGGGGAAGACATCGAGCTTTTATTAAACATAATCTTGGAAGCCAAAGGTAAAGAAGCTTATTTAATGAAGCCAAAGAGTCTTACCAGACATGTTTTCGTTTACAATGAGTTTAGTTTATAGATTTTCAAATTTGTAGGAGATCTATGAGGTCGAGTGGTTGAAGGGACTGACACTGAATGAACTAAAATGCGATAAATTAAGCTTGGCAAGATCAAAGTAGTGGAGGTCTGGGTTGTGACTTAACCCTTTGTCTAGAGACATAATTAAATTCATGGTCTACTGCATGCATTACACGTCCTCGTAGTGGCCCCCGGTAATTGTAATACTACAAATGTAATATTGCGAAATAAAATTGCAAGGGGGGACATATGGTTTGAAAATGTGGGTCTCAGAGGAATGGCTTCATTTTTTATGTACATTTTGATTGCTAATGTTTTTCAAGCAACATGGCAAGTAAATACCGTTACCAAGCTTTAAAATGTAAGCTTTTAAATAACCATTTCCAATTTTTAGTCTGTTTCCAGGTAAAGGAGTGACTTCAAAACTCCAGTGTCTGTTCTCCATATTAGATGCAGTTGAAGTGGTCCTGGGTTTTCTTTATGTAATAAAACTTGCACGAAAGCTTCGAATTACTACCTCGGATTCATCACAGTAACAACCTCAAAAAATGTACACGGACCACATTTTAAAAATGGAAACATAAAGCGAGACGTAATACCACCATAATTTGGTCACACAAATAAATTCAACATAACGGATTTTGCGGCTTTTAGTTTGCTTTGATATATAATTTAATAATTTCCTTCCTCATAAAAGAATTCACAAAGAAACTGACTGATCAAACCAGTCAAGTCATGATCTCCAAAACGCACTTCACTGGCATTACTGTCGTTCGATCGTGCACTGGAATGTCGATGCAACAAAATTTCCTGATTCAGGAGATAGCTACTAGACGGCTGTTAGCGAATACATAGAATGGCAAGAACATCCTGATGATCAATTTAAATTCCGGATCAGTGGTAAGTATTACAGCCTTTAAAACTACAGCACAAAAGAAAATCGGAAGACGATTACCGCGAGCTTGCAAAAAATAGTACAATGACTAGTGGCATCTTAGCATTGTAAATAAAAGAAACTGCGTGAGCCCCCGAAACAGCCAAATAAAAAAATTAACCGCTAGAAAATAAAGCAGCAAGGTTTTTAGACAAAAAAAAAATTTATTAGGAGCTGGCTCGAAATCATCAACGTCTATATGCACGAAACGGAAATTTCAGCGTTTATTTTACCAACGTCCGGTATCTTATTAAAAATGTTCATCTTAGATTCACCGGCATCTAGGATCATCTCGATGGCAAATACATTCTAAATACATAAAGATATTAAAGCCCGCATTGCTGGCGATTACAAAATTTTCTACCCACAGCTGAAACTTTTGCGATCAAAACATCTATCGGGTTCATGCAAAGTCTTGGTTTATAACACCTACCGAAGCGGAAGCTGGACCATTTTTACCATTTACTGCCGAAGCTCTTTACATTCGAGTGAAAAGTCGTAATACTCAAACTAGGATGCATTTCGTGATTAGGCAACTATGCATTCTTGAAGATGGTGACATGCCCAAACATCAAACACTTCGAACAGGATCTGCGTTTACATAGGAAGTCGAAACTAGAGGCAAAGTGCGATGGATCGATTTGAATGAAGGTCAAGCAAGTGAGAAAGATAGATCAAATTGATCGGGTGGATAGTGGGTAAATCCTTTAAAAGACTAACTATCACAAATTAACAAGTTAGAGTAAAATTTAAATTAAAAGTTAAATTCAATAATTCATATAAAAGCTGGACCATTTAAAAGTTTAAAAACCGTTGTACTTAGTATATTGATCTACTTATCATAAGATCTTTAAAACAATTTTAATGTCATACATTAATCGAATATAAAAAAAAAACTTTGCTCGACCATTAATTGCGCACAACTTTTTAAACTTTAAACTAAAAATGTACTAACTGTTCATTGTTTTTTTTTGTTTATGTACCTATATCGTCACACAAATCCAATAATTAAAGCGATATGTACTGTAAAAACCTATATTACCGAGTACTCACTAAAAAAGCAAAATTTTCACAATCACCTCGTCTCTCTCTAATTTTTCAAATACGAAACTTGTGAGTTGAGCATACAGCTACAAATGAAAATATATAACGAAAAGTACATACGATACAGTTATACGAGTTGTAATTTTTATGTTTCATACACAACTTTTTTCAATTTATTTCAGTTCTAATTCGTAACTTCAATTCATCGGTTATATTATGCAAAATATAAAAAAAAAATTATCAAGTTTAAATAATTTTTCGCGAAACTGTGGAAATTAGTTGATAAATCGCTTGTAATTATTTTATTTAAATAAAAGTTAAAATACTTTTACTTTGTTGTGATTTTTTGAGAGAAAAAGGATACTTTTTTTTTATGTAAAGCTTATAAAATACATTTGTGTTTTTGAGGTTATCCTCTAAATTTTCCATTCCAGTCTGAGTTTTTTTTTTTTTTTTTTTTGTAAAATTATATTTGTGTCTGTTTGTGTGTGTGAGTGTGAAAAAAGGATAAAACAGAACCGAAGAAATTGTCCGAACCAAATAATGTGTCTAGCACAAGGTGATAGTGTTATAAAATGAAAAATTATTTTTTAGTTATATAAAAACAAAAATAAAAAATAAAATTCTATTAAAATTTTTTTGACAAACGGAAAAATAAATGATTTTCTCGTTTGAACGTTTCCATGTCAATTCGTTAAAATTTCAATGCTAATTTGATTTTCTTTTTAATTTTTATGTTGTTTTGTGTATTTTTAAATTTGAATAAAGTTTTTAGAAAAAGTAAAGTTTTGGTGAGCGAAGAGAAAAACAAAATTTTATGTTAATCAAAATGAAGAATGATAAATAGAAGAAAAACAGAAATTTTCTATGTTTTTCATGTGTAATTGATTTTCGTGTATTACATACATATATAAATAATCAGTGTTGTGTTGTATAAAAGATAAATAAAATATCTTTTTTGTAATTAAATTATACTACAATTTAATAATCGTTCCACATAATTATTTGTTTATAAAGCAATATATGTAAGTTTTTTAAAATTTTTTTCATAAAAGCACATGTCATTTTTATTCGCCATATTGATTTTTATTTTGGATACGGTTGGGTGAATTGCAAATGTATTAGTGTTATACAAAAAAATAATAGGGGAAGCTTTTTTTTCTCTGTGATTATACGTCATATAAAAGGATTAATGAAAATATCACTCAAAACGTTTGATTATGTTGACGTATTTTGTAAACAAAAAATATTTTTTATTTATTAATATGTGTGAACATGTTTTCCACGTGAAAATATTGATTTTCATATAAATATTATGGTATTATGCCTATGATTGATCGATAATATTTATTTCTTTTCTTTTCGGTGGTTATGTAAAAGTGTATATAAAGGATGTGAATATTGCATCATCATCATCATATTATGCTTTTTATAAGGGGTAGACTTTTTTTTACATGTATATGTGTTATTCGAGGTTTTAGAGGTGAACATAATTTGACCGAAATATACATTTATGTTAAATAATTTAATCTTATATACGAACATACGGTTTTTGCACATATAACATAATAAGGACAATATTATTGGATTTAATATTACGTAATGTATACACATTTTCGTAAATTTTTTTAACATTTATTTATTAGGCTTCTTCCTATGCGTTCAAAGAGATATACAGTAATATAGCTCTAAAGAATAATTCGGTGGCATGCGAAATTTTGGTTTTGCAGTGATAAATAATTTGTTAAATATTTTTTATTTAATTACATCATTTAATTAAATCATTTAATTTTAAAAATGTATGATTACCTTGTATAAACCAAAAGGCGACCGAGCAATTGGCGCAGTGGTTAAAGCTGCGGTGTTTAGGACGGGAGGTACCGGGTTCGAATCCCAACGGGGGAGGGTTGCAAAAGGGATTTTTCATCACCTGATTTCGATCGGTGATGACGATGAACACAACTATGACCCTCTGTTGGAGTGCAGAATCCATGGGCCGAACCATCGTCCATGTCAGTGCAGGCTGGCTGGAGCAATGCAATGTGCAGATGGATTTAAAAATCGAACCTGTATTCGTATGTCCTCAATTTGGCTGGTGACGGCGTAAAGTAGGACGTTAAAAATTAACTGCGAAAGAGTTGGGAGAGCTTCGGCCCCAGAACAGATTGCAGAGTTCAGAAACAAACCAAAAGAGGATGACTGTTAAAGGCCTAGTATTGTAATAATTAAGCGCGGTTCATGTAATGTCTTTCAAGGATAAACTGGACTGTATCATACATTGAGCTCTACTAGATCTATACAAAACTGAAGATAACATTTTTCATCTTCAGAAACTACAAAAAAAGTTTCCATGTTGTCGATTGGTATTTGGAACGGTGGCTTTGTCGAATATCTTTTCGACCTTATTTTATGACCTTATTTTATTGAATTGTGGAAACAAGATTAAAAAAGGTAAATGGAAGTGCATACTTTATACACTGATATATGAAAGCAGATCTAAATTCAAAAATTTGAGATTTAGTTAATTTTATTTAACAAAAGGATAGCAAATTTTAAAAATTTATGCTTTTTTATTAAATAAGGCACGAAATAACTCGATTCCTTATTCTCCAGTTAGTCTCATGCAGCTCATTCTTCATGCCACTAGAAATATGGACGTACATTTTTGCCATGGAGTAATTTAAAAATGTAAATGCGCATTTGCAGTCATCAAATTCGCATCATGACGACATGTGCTTCGATATCATATTTAACTGGTGTCAGTACTTACAAAAATCGTTTCAGTAAGCAGGTTAAGTTTATCGTTTGAAAATTGGATGTGATTCTGATTTCATGTAAATTAATGCTATTAATGCTGAATATCGGATTTTAATTTGTCAAATCTCTTCATCATTGCTAGTAAGCTATTTCAACGAGTTCTTAAATCTAAAATAGTTTTCACTAAATTGCATCATTCCTTGTTGGTGAGAGCCTATAAAAGGTTTAATTACTTTATACGTATTTTAGCTATTTAGGACATAAGGCGTTCATATGAAATTGAGGTGGGTTTATTGACGTTATCAAGGGTAACCGAAAATTCAAAATTTTCATCGACACAATCGCGGCTCCAATTAAACGATAGACCGGACTTTACTATACAAAATACTCAGCAATGCTAATTATATTATATGAGCAAAGTAAAGCTGCTTTGAAGCTTTAACTAAGTTGCTAAGTTTCATGTATATTTGATAGTTTGGCTATTTAACCGTTCATATATAAAAATAATAATGCATTTGTCATCTGCTAGGTTACATTTTATCCGGACATGAAAAATTAAAAAATTTTCCAGGAAAATTGACACTTATCTAAAGTGAGGCTACATTTTCCACCATTGTCTTTATACAATACAATTTACCGTTTAATTTGTGTATTTTCGCGGCATAACGGGTATATTTTTAGTATATTTTGGAATTTGTCATTATCCGATTTAATCGAATATCACAATTAATCGGGTTTCCACTTACTAATGAAAACATAGATCGCACTTTAATCAAACAACTGGCTAACTTAATATTTGGAGTGAAGCACTTATCTAAAAAAACTAAACTATAAAGGTAGTGTTCAACTCTTACCACGTCAATTAAAATACCTCTTGATCCAATTGTTACGTATTGTGGAAAAAAATGTCGGTTGATTTTCAAGGATGATTTATTCTAGATCTATCAGTTATTTATGTAAAATGGCATTAATGTTGCCATGGTGTTGTGTTAAAATTGAGACTTGCGCGAGAGGTAGAGATGATTTGTTTTACATCTCTTAATTATAAAAAAAGTGACCAGACATTTTATATTACACGTACTCACTCTATTCGTACCAATGGGCAACATTGGTCTAAAAATAAATGAGTCTAAAGTCAAATGTATGATAGGTTTAAGAAATCAAGAAATAATGGAGAACAGGTATTGTTATTGAGAAATTCTCTAGTTGTTTTTTACAATACGAAAAGGGACAAGAAGTGAACTATAAGAACCGTTTATAATTATTAAGATCACCTTGAAACTTTATTATTTTGGTCTTTTTTCTGTCTTTCAAAACTAGGTAAAAAAATCAATTTCCCGATTTACGAATTGCATTAAGAATACGACAAATCGATGATTATACAAAACACCATTACATTTAAAGCTCAGCAGAAATAGGGAAACTATTCAAGTGTTAAGTCATTTGGAGTTTAGTGAACTTTACTACCATATCTTTGGTTAGTCAAACGTTCGATTGTTGCATTTAAAATATAAACGACGTACTGCACAAGCGTAAGCATGACCTTTCAACTAATTAATAATGCAGTGCAAGGTCGTTTCTTTGACATTATTAAAACTAACGGAAAATGGAAAAATTAGTAATATTAGTATTTTAAAATTGAAAAATATAATAAAGCTATAAACGCAGAAGAAAGTTTCAAGAAATTACTAAATTTTTCAGTAAATAGCAAAATTTTAAGTAATAAAGATTTTGAAAATAGAAAACAGTGCAGCATCGATTAATCCTCATAGTTTACCAAATGCAACTGCAAGACGGCCAGATAAGTTGATATCCAATTCTGACCCAAAAATATCTGCAACTAAAATTCATGCTGGACTATAAAACGAATTTTAACTAAATGAACAGTCGAGTTTGTAGGCTTGCCACCTTTTGAAAATTCCAAATGAGGACAGTAAACCGTTATTTTTATTATTTCAAATTTATTTTCTTGATCAACATACAAGTTCTATTGTAATTTCCTAAATGTTTCTCGTAACTTGAATGTTGAATTCTTGAAGGTATATTTATAATTGCTTTTTGCTAACTACTATATTTTCATTTTGAGTTCATTACGAAAAAAAATCGGTAAAACCACTGCTAGCTGGAATGCTAAACCAATCTGAAGCATTTTAAATGACATTAAGAATTATTCAAAAAATTTCATAAAGTTTTCGTTCGGCTTTGATAATTTCTTAAGATAAAACATATGGAAGTTTTTTTCTATTAAACATACCTCTTCAAATGTTCGTCAATATTAAGGCCAGATAATATTTCTCTCAAATTCAGTTCATCAAAAACTTTTGGTTACCCTTAAATTAAAAAACTAATATAATTTTGCGAAAAACTTTCAAAAAGTTCAAAATTTCTTCAATTTCCGATCTCTCGGTCAAATTTTTAAATTTTTGAAATTAATTGGCGAACTTCGTAGCCATCTCAGGTACGCTTTCTTTGGACTAAGCTTTCAGAATATGCCGCAAAAATAGCATATTTATTTCAATTTTTAGGGATATTTTTTGTGTCTATAACATGGCACATTTACTTTTGGTTAATTTCCACTAAGAAAATGTGTCGAGAAAGTCCCAATTAATTATAATTCTATTTTGGCCATAAAGCTAACCATAAAGGTAGCAATCTCGTCGATCTATGCCGAAGAATTTCTTTAAAACACTAAAATTTTTATTATATTAATTTTTTTACCCAAATGTAATACATATTTTTCTGGTGGAGGACATTTTTATGTTTTAACTACGGTGGAAGCTAAGTCAAGTTCCAAGCAAATTTTGTTTTATTAGTAAAGTAAATTTGAAGAAAGGAATGCAGTTTTATACGGATCACACAATAAAGTTCATGGCATAACTAAATTGGGCTAAACAGGTTACGAAAATATATTTGTTTGTCGTAATATGATACGCAGTTTTTTCATTTAAATGCACAAAGCCAATTTCGGAAGTGTAGACCAGAAATTATTATTTGGGGATGCAATAGTGTTTGAACCGCAAAACCCTCTGCAATATACATGAAAATTGTTATTGGGAATATAAATGTTAAATTATAGCGGATTAACTTTTGTTGTTCGTAAAATAGTTAGTACTATATGATTAAAGTAATACAATTTTGTTCTGAGAATTTAGTCCCAACAAATCGAAATATAGTTTTGGGATATGGGGAGTAAAAATTTGAGAACTGTTACAGTTTTGAAATTTAATAAAGTTCAGTTTTGAAATTTTTCATAATGAATAAGGGATGCCATATTAGGGTATAATATATGGCCAATTCTGACTAATAATCAAACATTAGTTCTTATGTTACGTTTCCACTTTTTCTTAAGAGTAAGAAAAACAAAAACCATTAAATATTTACTTACGGAAGTTTTCAAATTTGTTTCAGAAAATGCCAGAGTTGTGGGAAATTCTTTATTTGTGGTTCACGAAATACTCTCTTAACTGAAAACTCTTTGATTATCACTTTTGTAACATGTCTCCAAATTGAATACTCGATAAAGTTTCTTCTAATATTCACGTATTTAGCTCTTTCACTAAAATACTCCTCCCAGTTTACATACCACGCAGTTTCTTACTGGAGAAATACAGTACCTCAGTATATATGCTTGTATTCCAATTTCTCTTATAATAATGAGGTAAATTTCCTAATTCAGCTTATGTAGCTTATATATTGTAATTAAATTTATTCAACACTCAACATTATAGTTTTGTCCAATCCTTAACCCTTCACCATACGTATTTTCTTAACTGTGATACTGTAAGTAGCGCCTTTTGAAATCACAAATCAGTTAGGGTATTTTACGAAGATTTTAAATTGAAAACAAATGAGTTTTGAACACCTTGGTGTACGACTGTTATAGGTACGTGAAAATTAAAATAATTTTTCCCTAAGTATGTTAGTATAAACTATAGGAAATATAGGATAGACTAAATTGCAAAAAAAAAAAAACGTTATAGGGTAAACTTCAAAGGAAACCCCTTTTTGGAAAATCAAGTACAAATTCATAAGAAAAACCTAAAGAGCTTGCCAAGTTCTGATTTTTCCTCTAACATTTTAAAACAATGGAAGTAAATAGTTCCATCCGAAATCGTATAAATGTTTGAATGTTGTATGCTTAACATGTTTTATTTACTTGAAAAAAAAAACTGATGGTGCAATCCGGTAGCTAAAGTTTCCTTTTAATAACTTGCTTGTTCGATAACAAATAACATTCAATCGGTAGCAAATTTTCATAAATTTCAAACCTTTAATGAGAACTAAACTACAACTTGTCTTGAAAGCAAGTTTAAGTTTTTTTGAGTTTTTTTGACACCAATTGTGATATAGTAATTATAATGGTGCTTTCGAACTACCTGCTTTTTTAACTGTCATTGTCTTCTAGTACATTTCCCAATTCTTTCGTTATCTCTATTAAATTATGTTGACATCTATATTTAATTTAATTTATATATTACATTAGCAAAAATTAATTAATTTCACAATGATAAAAAAAGTCTAGAACGGACATGAATCTACAATGACCATAAAATTAACAAAAGTATGGTAAAGTTTTGGAATCAATACAAAATAAATTTATTAAAATATAATTTGTGTTGGGGACCTTTAAAAATATTCTTATGCAATGTTGCAATGTTAATGGAAATTTTTTTATTGTCATCAAGCCAAAATATTTGCAAAAACGAAGATAACTGATTGTTTTGAAAAATGTGACAGCATTATATTTAAAAATTTGTCATATGAATATAAATTATAATATGTCAAAAGATGTAAGTTGAGCTATGCCAAAAAAAAAAATTATTAACTGGACTTATGCGTTAAACTTTTTTGTGATGTTTTCAACATAGGACTTATTTTTTTTAAAGTTCTTTTGAAAACTTTTTATTAATATTTGAATAAACTCGCAATATGGATTCCATTGGGTATGTGTATGATTTATTGATTTTCTAATAAATAATATCGTGCTATTAATATAAATCAGAATTGTATCTAAATCTTGATTTAACTGTTCTACGATCAGTAATTTATATTATTTTGTTAATAATAAAGTTAGTGAGTAAAAGGAAAATAAAAAATTTAATGGAGTTATTTCAGTCTTAATCAAATTATTTTCCGTTGTTTTTTTTATATTTTATTCGTGCCTGGTTTGTAAAATTTTCCATTGAAATAGTTATCATTAATCATTTTATTTTTGTAATTTCCGTTTTTTTTTTTTAAATATTTTGAAAGTAGTAGAGAAATATTACCATTTACCATTATTGGAAGAATTAAAATATCAATCCTGTATGTATTAGTCTAAATGGCGATTGAGATTTGTTGAAATTTCAACAGTTTTCTAGGTTTTAAAAAAAATATACACTTGTTGTAGATCAAAGATTATATGGGTTGTGGTTTCTAAGTCGCTGAAAAAATATCAAGTAAAATATTAAGTAACAGATATAGGATAGGATTTTAATATTGTTTGTTTTTCAAAAAAAGAATATGGAAATGTTTACCTGAACGCTGCATAGTAGAAAATAATCTTTAGTTCATATTTTTTAAAAGTCAGTTTTTTGTGCCAAAAGAGCAAGATAAGTGAAATATTTATAAAAAATCATTAAATTTAGTAATAAATTATAATAAATGTCACTGGTAGAGTGTGATTTCGAATATTTTGTAAATATACAACCAATAAAAATATATTATAAATTTCACAAAAATTTTAAAATTTTGTAAAAATATTTTACAAAAATTTATAAACTTTATAAATATATTTGTATAAATGATATAATTTTTTGTAAATGTAAAAAAATAATTTTTGTCAAAACTAAAAATTTACAAAATTTGAAAATAATTATTTGTGGACTTAATAGAATAATTTGTAAATCAAATAAACATTTTTTTACTTTTTAAAAATATTTTATTTTAATTTTATGAAATAATCTTATAACATTAAACACAAAGGTTTCAAAATCGGACACGTTACCCTTTCTGCAATTAAAATAAATGGTTAGAATGGTTTTGGTTTATCGATTTAGATTAAATTCTTTAAATTACCTTGAATTGTGAATCTGTTAATTTTCTTTGTTCCATTTTTGTTAATTGCTCCTTTTGTTGTATACATCAAAATTTGACAAATTAGTATGTTAAAGCAGCTCGACCACCTGAATATTTTATAGTTAACAACTTATAGACCCTCGTTCTATATTAAATTAAATGAATTGTTAACAGCTAACAGCTTTTATAATGGTGCCACCCTAGCAATCGTATACTTCTATTTTATATCAAACTCTATCTGCAATTTTAAAATTATTATTTTTTAAAATATTTTATAATTATTTATTGTTTCAATTTTAATAACTAACCGATTTAACCGAAGACATTTTATATGCTACGGTCACTTGTGTATTAGTTGACTTGTGATCTTAGCTCCTCCGAATAACCTTAAATGCTGCTCAGTAAGTTGTTCTGATCAGTTGTTGTCCCAAACAGCAATACTTCAAAATATTCACAAAACACTTTTAAGGTTTTCCTGAAAATAAAATGAACAAGTGTAAAAGATTTTAATTTAATGTGGTTGGCCGGCCACCACTTACAGCTCTGAGAATATGATTTTTTATAAAAGTCTCAGAAAATATAGTATTGCATATACTAAACTATGAGAATTTTAGTTTGCAAGAACCAGAATCTAATTAACCTAAAATTATAGGAACAGTTTTATTATTTATGATAATAAATAATGTGGCCGAATTTAACAGTTTTAATGGCCAAGCATTAGGTATTTTCTGTATTTTGGAAATTTCGATTTGTTGCCGAATTTAACAGTTTGAATGAACCTATTCTGAACAATTAAATGATAACTAGAATTTCAATTTTAATATTTGAATTGTGTAATGCAAAATATATTTAAAATAAAAACTTACTTGCAGTTTTAGTCAAACTTTAATAAGTTTCTTGATTAAAATAATAAAAATAAAAATAATATAAACAATTAAACATTTAAAAAAAAATTAATTAGTTTTCACTTAATTTTATAAGGATAGCAAAAATATTTTGTTATTTTTACAAAAACATTTAATTCATTTACAATTACTTTAGTAAAACCAACAAAAAATGTCTTCTAATTTTTATAATTGACCTAAAAAATTGACTTTTGTAAATAATATAAACTTTTAATAAAATTATATAATATTTATGTTACCTATAAAAAATATTTTAAAAATTTATATAAAAACCTTGGTTGATTGCATAAAATATGCATTAAATAAAACTTAAAAAATAATCAAATTATTTTTATTAATTTTATAAAAAAATATTTAAAACCCAAGGAAACTTTGTAAGTAAAATTAAAAAATTCTGAATAAAACAATTTTTTTTTGGTTATTTCATAAATATTTATAAAATTTATTATAATTTTTTGTTAGCCATTTTACAAATCATTTTTATAAAAATTAACGCTAAATTTTTTTTGAGTGTAGCTTTAGAACAACTTTACAACTTTATGAATTAATAGATCGGTATATACTGAAACTTTTTGTTTTTCTATAAAAATAAGAGTTTTCAATAATAATAAGTAATAATTAGACGTTTTTACAGGCCAATTTGGCTCGAACGGATTCGATCTCGAGCTTGCTTTTCTTATTGTTCTAGGTAACTCGAAGAAGAAAAGTCGTTCTCTATCCCGAGGTGCCACTGTCATTGACAGCAACTTCTGCACCTGCCAAATGGCCCAATTGGCCGAGCCAGAGTACTTTGCTGTCCTTTTACTTTTATTTCATTTCCCTCGTCTGATCAACACCTTGTACAAGAACACCTTGTTCTTGTACATCAACACCTTGTTTTTCTATGCTATAGTTGATCTGGTAGAATTTATGTACTTTTAACAATTGGTTCGCAAGGAATTTATTTTTTTTACAAGGCTTTTTCGAGTGACTGTTTCATGATTGTAAAATAATTGAAAAAATTTGTCTTATGATAAACGAACTGCTATAAGCTTGTATTATTTGATGAAAATAACTAATCACGTTTTATTATGCAATATGCTCAGTTTTTATTAATAATATTCGATTTTTTTTCATCAATTTTTTTTATTGTGCAAAAAAGAAAAATAGTAGGTACCTACAACAATGTGCTTGTTTTTGTAAATACCATCTTCTTTAGTAAAATTTTTACTAATGATCTATTTTCAGACAAATGTGGCTCGAGCTCTTTTCAAACTTCTACAGCATCTGCAAATTTGCATATAATAAACCAAGTATATCCTTTGTCGATCTTTTCATAATAACATCAATGTTACTTATGTAAATGTTAATCACATCATATTTTATTTGACGAAGTTCTGGTCAATATTTAAATTTTTTTTAATATCCTTCGCTAAAAGAGTTAGAGCATACGCCAAACTCAAATGTTTCAGTATAGTTTCTTAAATTATTCGTGAATCGACTTTGGTCAAATTTTCTGCAGTATGCTCTATTCCAATATTATCTAATGTATCATTGGGATTGACTGAGAAAGTTATATGGGAAAAAAAAATCAACAGTATTACGGGCCAGAGTTATAGGTGGTCAAGCCAACGAACGATTTTGGTCACGGCGTTGAGGTCAGCGGCGGGGGTCGAAATCACGACCGCAGTGTATTTAAGCCAACACTAACCATTACTATGCGACCGGTGACTAAAGTTGTAGATTTTTTAATTTAGAATAATTCAATGACTGTGAGACAGTTTGAATTAAAATTACAGCATCGTCCCAAAATATTGCTATCAGCATGCATTATATATATCACCCCAAATTCTATAGTCTTAGTCGGTTACGGAACATTGCAATAACATCAGTTTCTTGCAGAGTATCTTGATGTTCGAACAATTGTGTTAGTTTGTGGTGATTTTAATTTACAAAGTATGTATATCGAGACTGATTGAATACTCGATATCTGCGAAATGTTCTCGCATCACAATTTTCGTCTAATTTTATAATATCACCGCCTTCATTTAACTTAAATCAATCCCCTAAATTAAGTCTTGGTGTTGGTAATCTGTGATCGGTTATTTTCGAAATCGATGCTGATCATTGTCCTACTGGTCCTGTCCTTGTCCCTTCAACTGTTTTACGCAGATGTGTTCAGCCTCTGGTTTATTCGTTAGGTCTGTTGTTTAACAGATCTCTAGAAATTGGTTATTTTCCTGATCATTGGAATTCGTCGAATATTATTCGAGTATTCAAAGATGATGTTAAATCTTTAGTGGCTAATTACAGGCCGATTTCCATTTTGTCGGCTATTCCTTAAATCTTCGAATGTACGGATCGTGTTATTATGTTCATTGAATTTGGTAAATTTATTATTCGTCAGCAACATTGATTTTTCTCGGGTCGTTTAACTGCAACTAATCTCTTTGAATTTACCTAATTTCTGATAAACTCGATTGGAGGTGATGCACAGGTTGATTTAGTGTTTACTAACTTCAAAAAGGCATTTAATAGAATCTTACATGATATTGTGTTATTTAAAGAAGAGTGTGCTCACTCGAACTTGTTGTTAAGATCTTATCTTTGTGGCCGCAAACAATCTGTGATGATTGGTGATTATTATTCGAGTTTGCGACAAGTAACATCCGGGGTTCCTCGCAGAAGACATCAATGGACAATTCTAGATTCCTGCTTCTGCTGATGATATGAAAATATAAGTGAATTTAAATAATATAGATTATTGTTTGCCTCTCCAACAGGGTTTGGACAGATTCTCCTAATTATGTCAATATAATAAAATGGAGCTCAATTTAAATGTATACAAAGTGATTAGTTTTCATATTTCTAGTTAACACCAACATAACGCGGAAAATATTTGGGATTCTTTATTGTAGCTGAAGTTTTGAATCTACGGAGACTTCGTGCATTTCTTCTAATGCTACCACATTGTAGGTTTTCTAAATCATAATACAGCAAATAATTTCAAAATCTGCTTGTGTTAGTTTTAATATTTTCAGTTTTAAAAATGGAACATTTTTATAATCAAAACATAATTTTGAGTATTTACTGAAGTTTATGAAATCGCTAGGTTGCAACTGGATAATGATAAATGGCTTGCGTTTGTTGACACTTTTTATATATCGTATTAATCCCATCAGAAAAATATTCATTACTAGACAATTGCTTCTTGATACGACTGTGGGCATTGTCTACTTTCTGTAATGCTGAATAACCAGGTAGCAAATTTTTTAGATAATGCGGATATTGCAGATCTAAATGAGTTTTTAAAAGTGTTGATTTGCCAAAATCATGATGTAGTTTTGTGGAACACTAAAGTCAATCCATGTTATCAAATGAGTTATATCATTATTCATTATTTTCAAATTCTTTTTCCAAAATTTTGCAAAAGGCGCAGATGTAATCTCATTACCATTCCTTTTGCCAGTGTATTCCGTCCAAACTTTTTGAAACAGCTCGAATTTAAGCAAAAACTGAATACAAATTAACCTCAGCAGATAAGAAATAATTCAACTATTTAAATGAAATTTAGACCAGTTAATGTACTCTAGAAAACCTATTCCCAGAGGTATCATTAAGCCTAATCAGCCCACTATTACAGATTTAAATTTTTTCGATTTTTAAACAGCTCGAATTTAAGCAAAACCTGAATACAAACTGGCCTCAGCAGCTAAGAAATAATTGAATGATTTAAATGAAATATAGACCAGTTAATGTATTCCAAAAAACCTATTCTCAGAGGTATCATTGATCCCAATCAGACCACTATTACAGATTTAAATTTTTTCGATTTTGAAATAGCTCGAATTTAAGCAAAAACTGAATACAAATTGTCGCAATACATATACTTTTTTGGTTGTTGACAAATAAGCAGTTAAATCTTATGCATTTAGTTTGAAATGGAAGAATAATGGTCAATTTCCTGAACCTGGACAGGCAATATGAGTACATTTTTCAAATCGAAACTGAGTTTTCATATTCCTGATTCCTGATCAGTCTAATTTTGCTATCGCATCATAGATTTAAGTTTAAAATGGTCTTGATTTGTTTTGATTCGTCATTGATGTTTCATTTTATGCCACAAAAAAGTCTCACATTTGCCGTATCCGATTTTGGATGATGGAAGTTTAAATTGAAGTAATTATTGTAGTAACTGTAAAAGCTTTCCTTAGCAGGATCTTCAACCTGTTTTTCAAAGTGGAGATGCGGTATTTTACCTCACCCGAGTTTCTAAAATGTGTTTTGATTGTTTGGTATATCTCTTTTTGGTTCTGTTTAGCAACACTGGTGACTATAAATTTCTATTTTGGTGCACTGGTTTTTGAAATATTGCAAATGCATACTTGGCATACTTAGCCAAAAAGATTTGCAAACTTGAATTTTATTTTCGAATGCATCCACATAAAATTGAAACAAATGCAATCATCTTGAATCATCAGATTTCTTTATTTTTCGTTGCGTTGTTGTTCTTGTTTTTAATTTATAATAGTCGGTCTTTTCCTTATGGCTTATAGCATGTACATATAGTTTTGAACAACTTCAAAACTATTCTGCTTGTATTATTTTGTTTGGCACTGTCAAACTGACAGTTGGAAAAATAATCCGTTTTGGATTTCGTCCCTTTGACTGGTAAATCTTTACTTTGGGAACTAACAATTTGACATTTCCTTTGGCCAATATTAATGTTATTGCTTTTTTAAAATTCGTTTTATTGGTATAATCATCCTCTTTCAACCAATTTCTATACATCACTAATTTTTACACTATAGAAATGTTAAAATTTCAGCAAAAAAATCTAGGATATTATAATACATAAAATGGTGTCTGCGATAGTTCTAATGTCGATCTTATTTATATAATGAGATGTTTTCCTATATTCCTCAGACTTCCCTTTAGTTTCTTATTAACTTTTCTTTAAAGTAATTGACGTTATCCTCACTCGTATACGATTTCTTTCATTCCCCAACATAACTATTTTCTTTAATAATATTTTTCAACATTTGCTTTTTTGTACGTAATATTTCTGCATTAATTTTTTTCAAGTTTGCAGTTCTTCTAAAATTTAATACTTTATAGTTTATACATTTGTCGTTGCCATTGCTACAATAAAAGCTTTTTTGTAAGTTATCTATTTATGTTTTTTTTTTGTTGTTTTTGTATTAAATTAATTTTAACGTAAGTGTAACATCAAAATTACGAACTTCTATAATTGTTAAGTAGTATTTTTTAGCATTATTTAAATTTAAATTTCAGCGATCTTTTGTTAGATTTATCTAACCATACAGTGGAAGCTATAGACTATATAGGTGTATATATATATATATATATATATATATATATATATATATATATATATATATATATATATATATATATATTTCGTTTTCAGTGAAAGAAACAATAAAGAATATATCATAATTGATAATCAAATTTTTTTATCGAATTTATAAATAATAATTTAATTCAAATTTTAAAATAAATGATAATTAACTCCCAATTTTTCAGTATTAAGGTCTAAACAGAACCAGAGCGTCAACGACGAGCGTCAACGAATAAATATATATTTCGCCAGCGATATCGCTGTAGTAAACATAACTAACAATATAAAAATAACAAGAAAAATTTTAAAACATGGCTGCTGTATTATGCTTCTTTATTAAAAAAGCACCTTAAAAAATAAAAAACAGTTGGCAACATTGTTTCGCCGGCGATAAAATTAGAAATAGACTCTAAATTTATTTCAACGAAAAAATCGTCGTCGCCATCGTCGATGTTTCTGTTAGCATACTATGCTTTAGTGTATTTTATTTTGACAGGCGTCGACGCTCGTCGTTGCCGCTCTGGTTCTGTTTATAGCATTAAAGTTATAAAATTATCGATGGCTTTGACTTTATATATAACTACAAATTACGGGCTACCCCACAAAAATTTAAATTAAAAAAAAAAAAATCTTTTTACTTGTATTCCAAATGCACAGTGCTTAAATTTCGGGTTAAAAATTTACTCATAGTATCAACATTATAGGCAAGCTTCTTACAAATTTAATTTGTCATGCTTGATATAGTCAATATAGTCGCTGCGTTTTTAAATAATTAATAATTAATTTTTTAAAAAAAGCTTCAGTATAAGTTTGCCAAATTTTTCTTTTTAAAACTATAGTATAGCGATAACGCCACTTATAGTGAGTGCCATCCCTGAGATATATGTGAAAATAGAAACCTTAACATAAGTGCTTTCGACATAATTTTATTAAATTATTTATAGAAAATTTTTATATGGTATCATGATTGGTCTAACGGATTGTTATACTTAAATTTGACTAATAAATTGACATTCCTTTATCTACAATTGGAATTTAACCTAGAACTCAATATTCAATTTGATTGAAAGTTGACATACAATTAAATTATCAACAATTGAATGAAGAATTTAACAATGAAATTTCTAATGATAGTTTATAGTTTATTTTTTCTAAATCAATCTGTATAGTTAAATTTAATCAACTTGCTTACAAATAATCAATCAAAATATAATTTATTTAAATTGTCTATTAAATGTTTAAGTATAGTACGCAGAATATTGCAGCTGTAAACATTATACATATATAGTTATTGTTTACAGATAAATAAAATATATATTTTATATTTTTAAAACTGTACTACATCAATTTATTAGTTAATACTTTTACCATATAAAATACATTAATTTTGCCTATATAGCACATTATTTGAATGTGATTACAATTTCTCAGCTCCTCTCAAATTTCTTCCCAAATTTATGGATTGAAAACATATAGGTAATATTAAAGTAATTTAATTAAAATTAGTTTTTATTAGTATAATTAATTAATACTATCTTACATGTGCCTCATTGACATTAATTTAAATACAGTGAAACATCCTAAATGTGAGACACAATCGGTAAAATTATCGACAGGCAAAATGATAAAAAATGTTTAAATTTTACTAATTTATAATATTTTAATGTTGTCAGCATAAATGAAACATTGAGCAAAATTAGAACATTCTGTCACGTCGTCGTGAAATAACGAAAACAGCCAAGGACCAATGAGACTACTGGCATAAAAAACTGCCAACGGATTACAAGGCAACGCTGCAACCATATAATCGAAATAAATTGGCAATTCATTGCCTCTAGTTTACTGATATAAGAATATAATGATCCATTTTACCAAAGGTCTTGGAACCAACGTCAAGTTCCTATGGCCTCCATCTATAAAGAAAATCCATTTCTACAAAGAAAATCGCAAAATGAAACTAAATTTGTAAAAGTCGACCTTCCATAGTTTTAAAAGTCTTCTAAGGGTCTGGAAAAATCCAGCCTGGAGAAAAATAAGAACACCAACCATACCATCGGTTTATTCTTAATAAAAATTGGAGGAATTCCGTCCTGTCCTGAATGCTTACTGTCAAGCAATAAATCATTGAACACTTCATCCTTCGTGAAAGTGAGTATTTTAAATTCATATGGAATAAGAGAATCTGAAAGCGAACTTTCAAAAATAAACGAAGGTCAAGGTTTATTTACAGACTTTAATATTAATAACATTTTGCAAGTTCATTAAATAATAATGTTATATAAATAATTATGTTATCATTAATCATGTTATAGGGTTTGCGAGATCTGTCCATGACATATGAAAATAACCGAGTGAAATATTATAGACAAAATCTTTTATTTTTTCGATCGAGGTTATCTATGTAAATTAAGCCACATAAAAAGGTTAAACAGTTTCGACACTGGCAAAGGAGGACACATTAGTTACAAGCTTCTACAACAGTTGGTTTTAGTGAACGGCAAGTTACAATCATTTATGTTCTTAGTGTGATTAAAAGAATAAATTTTATAAAGCAAACAAAAATATATTCTTACACAATTACCAAATTAATAATGAATCATCTGACTCCGAAATGAGTAGTGTGCTGGATTTCTAGTTCAAGGTGTTATTTATAACTACAATTTGTTCAGTTTGAAATTTGAATCCAGTCCCATAATTTATTCTAGAAATAAGAAATTTGATTCGTCCGTATCAACCAGGTTATATTCGTCCCTACCGTATTAACCAGGTTTTATCAGGTTTGTTTTTGCGCCATCTATTCATATTGTTCATGTCAAACAGAGAAAGCCAAGTCGTTGACAGTTACCTCTGCGCAAACTAAATATTGGCTTTACTCCACTAGATATAAGTATCGTCCAAGTAGGTTCACCAAGCACAATGTGACTGTGTTACCCTACTTCCCAAAATATTTATATTCCTATATAAAATACTCATTTCTTGATTGAACAAAATTGTTTCAAAAATGTAATCTAATTCGCGCTTGGAAGCATACTTATACCATGCGCATGTCCCTTTTCTTAAATATCATCTGCCATACTTAGAACCCATCCATGAAGGTCCAACTATTACATCCATATATTGTACATGTTAGCACCTTGTAGAACTTCAGTTTCTGGATATTTGAAAGGTACTTAGAATTTAGCAGTGTACATATATAAGTGTTTTTTATGATTTATCCAAAATATTTATCAAGGGTGGCCAGGGGTCAGAGGTAAATCAAACAAAAGGATCTGTTTCTATATGCTTAGTTGAAGTCTAGCAACAATGTACGGGATTTTTTGAATTATTAAGGGATTTTTTGAATTATTATCCATAGCGATGTACTATGAAAGCTAACTGAACAATTTGGGAACAAACCTTCTTTGCAAAAATCTATACAATTTCTTCCATCAGAGAATTGATTTTCTTTAATACTTTATGTAAGAGTAATATGCGGTTTTATTAGAGGGCTAGTTTTAGTGAAATGTAAGTGAATTCAAATTATTGAAAGTTTGGGTAATCTGATGCGTACACTCAAAACAGCTTGTTTTACTTGACATATTTGAGAAAACCCAACCTCAAGCTTGCTAAGGTCATCTCAGTAAGGGTAAATGTTTAATATTATAATTTTAAGTGCAGTTTTTCTGACGACTGTAAAATAATTACGAATATCGGTGGCTTAAAGCAAAATATAATTATTTCTGTAATATAAAATTACTTTTTATTTTTCTATCGGTAACAGGACTTTCACTAAATTTAGAAATAAAAGTCAATGTATCATAATTTCATCTGTCAATGTAAGAAATGAAAACTACCACTCCCAATTGGAATAGCTCAATAAATCACGATCGACGACATTAACTTGCCCTTCTATCGAATTTCATCATAATCGGTTAAGAACTCGCCGAGTTCCTTCCTAACTGGCCATATTCTAGAAATTTCCCAAAAAATAATTTTTAAATCCTATTTCTATCCTACATATCGAATTTCATCATAATCGGTTAAGAACTCGCCGAGTTCCTTCCTAATTGGCCATATTCCAGAACTTTCCCAAAAAATCATTTTAAGTTTAAATCATATGTCGAAATATCCTGTTTTGAAATATTCAGTTTTGTCCCATATCTCGTTTTGTACCTTATCTCTTATTGAAATATCCAATTTTGAAGTATCCAGTTTTGTACCTTATCTCCTTTTGTCAAACCGTATTTTGAAATATCTAGTTTTAAAATGTCCAGTTCTGAGCGGTTCCCCCTTTAATGTTTCCCAAAATTTCAATTTTTGTCAAATTGTTGAAAATGATATAATTTGTCTCCAAAAATGCAGACTTGGATAACTTTTTGTCTTATATATTCACAACAAGTTATTGCCAATTGAAAGTAAATCAATAAACAACCCGGTGGAATTTGAATCTTGTTTCGAACACTTTACCAAATTAGTTAATGTAGCCATTGAAAAATGTGTTTTCAAAGTCGACTAAATTGCTAAAATTGCTAAATGCTTCAGTTGATCAAAATTCGTAGTTATTATAGAAATGAGCATAGAAAAATGCATTTGTAATTTAGTTCTTCTCTTTTACTACAACCACTGAAGCTATTGCAGTTTAAATCTAACAGTTTAATTATGAAAATTTTCGTAAATACTTTTGTAAAGTAGTGCCTGATAGAAGTATCAAACATGCACTAAGGCTAATTTATCACTTGAGGATTGCAATTGCCCGATTATTGATCCAATAATTGTATCTAACAGAATTGCTGACTATTGTCAATCACAACACATTTATTGATTTTGCTTTAGCAAAATATGGTGCTCCTTTTGAAACTCTTAGTTAAGCTACAAATACGACAGAGGTTATAGTATTAGTTGTTAAATTAAAAAATTAAAAATCTCCTGGAATAGAAAAAATTTGCAAACACAGCAATTAAGAATTTACTAATATCAGGCTGTTGCTAATTAGTGCTGATGAAAAATACTAATATTACTTTCCAATTTTTTCCGAACTGCTGAAAGCTCTGGAAAATAATGCCGATCCCAAAATCTGATAAATCTGGTATAAGCTGGAGAATACAAGGCCAATCAGTCTTTTGTGCGGTCTAAGCACGGTTGCGCTGAAAAAGTAATACACAACAGATTGGGGGAAAAGGAGTATGGTCTTATCCCGGATGAACAGTTTAGCTTCGTTTATCACGAAGATGATACTATCTTTGCACTTATGAGAGCCATAAATCTATTAAAAAATCAAAAATCTACCATAAAACCCCGGGCAAGATATCTTTCTTGACATTTAGAAAGCCTTTGATTCCGTCAAAAAACTCAGTACATTTTAATCCACATCAAAATATCAGAATAAACTTAAAAAATTGGTGCCAGTAATCAAACTACGGAATTGGTGTTTTAAAACTACGGAATTGGTTTAAATTTTAGAAATAAATTTTAGGTGTACAAATTTTGAAAAGGTCCAAAATAGAGCTCTCACTTTTGTTTAACGATTGAACAAGGCCTCCCGATTTTAAAAGCTGCTCTACAAAATTTCTACATGGTCTGGCGCAAATTTTATTGTAAAAGCTATATTATCCATCTCGAATAAGATGCTGTTAAAAATTAACCTCGAAAGAGTTGAAAGAGCTTCGGTCCCAAAACAAATTGGATACTATGTTGTCGAATGCTGCAAATAATTTTTTCTTGTGGTAGTTTTGCATTTAATACTGTTGAAATCTACATCATGCCTTTTTTCTGGAGGTTTTTGATTACTATAGGAGTAACTATCATGGCCATATGCCTTATTTGGATTAATATTTTTTTGAAATAGTCTCAGTTCTGATGGATGAATAACAGTGCCAGAAGTAATTTTAATTGAAGAAGATTGTACTTCTTTGATTGCATTTTGAGTTTGTCTTTTTGAATTGGTCGGATGAAGAGAGAGTTAATTAGAAAATTGTTTTGAAACTAGGGACCCGGAGGGCTCGTTCCCTGGGTACTCGTGCAAATAATTATATGTTGACATCCTGTGTCAACCTATTTTACTGTTGTATACCTATATACTTATTTCCTCTACTAACTAGATTAACGCATTCATCGAGATGAATTGTTACTTGTGCATTTGTATAGGTTTGTGGTTTAGGACAATCTCCAAACACAAATCTAAGGCTAGCTGATTGCATAGTTAACAGACTACACCATTTTCTTTTGTTTAAGCTTGAGTTATATGAGGGGCTTCATATAATTTTAATTTGTTTTTGGGAGAGAGGCAACTCTCTCTTATGGATGCTACCTTCGAATGAAATAGTACTAGCTTATGGCGTTTTACTATACTGGTCCCAGTAGAAATGAATAATTTCGATTTACCTTGATTTTCCATTCCCTCGCGTATTCGGTAGTTTAGATATTTGAAGAGCGTTTCACTAGATTTCCATGCGCTATAGTTGAAAATATGAATATAACCGCTTCATCGGAATATATTTGGATTTAGGTTGTTTGTGTTGTCACATTTCGGGATATCAGCTTAGAACAATGAAAACAAAATGTAGGGCTATATGATTGAACCTAGAGTGTTTGAGAATTTCCTATTTGTAAGGTCAAACCACGTCAAAGACTTTTTCTATTTCCAGAAAGGCTGCTATATTGTTGAATTTTTCAGCCTCAGTACTGCTTGATTGAGAGTGTCGGTTATGAAATCAAAAATTCTCTTCTGGAATGTAGGTTCTAATTGCGGCTGGATTCTATTGAGAATGACTATTTCCATGATCTTTCTTAGTCCGTTTAAGAGTAAAATTAGGCAAAAATGCTCTGTACTATTCGCGGGATGGATTTTTCGGTTTTCCAACATTCTGGAAAGTAGCTTGCCTTTAGGATATCGTAAAGGATAAGTCGCTGTAAGCTGTGATTATCTGGGAGGTTTCTAGGTACTGAGTTACTATCGTTCACCGGGGCTTTTTTTCTTGATAAGATGCTAAAAAATGTTGACAATTTCGTTTTTTTCGACCATATAACTGTTCGGATTGGGGATATTTAAGAAAATAGTTTTGTATGTGGAATTTTTCTTACATATAGTGAGACGCGACATACTCTCTTTATAATTAGTTTGGGATCTATGATTTGACTAGATAGGATCTTTAGCTATTGAAGTAATAACATTTTGTTTTTTACCGTAAAGCGTCCAAATTTCTTTCTCCGGAAATTTTTCCGGACAATTTTCGGGAATTTTAGGCATTCAGCTTGTGAATTCGAAATTTCTTAGTTCGCTAAACCTACAGGAAAGGACATTTGAATAGCAATTAACGTCAAGTTTCTAGATGTATTCAGTGTACTTGTAATGCAACCGACGCATTCAGTTGTGTATTTTAATAAGTTTTTGGAGTTCAGGAGGTATTTTTGAGATATTTTGACACTGAATGAAAAGGGTACCGGTTAAAACTGGATATTTTACAACTGGATTTGACGAAACAGGATAATTCAAAACTGGATATTTTAAATCGAGATAAGGTACAAAACGAGATATGGTACAAAACTGGATATTTCAAAATTGGATAATTCAAAACGAGATAAGGTACAAAATAAGATATGGTAGAAAACTGGATAATTCAAAACTTCTATTTTGTATTCTTCTACTTAATATAACTTTTCTTCACTTTAAAGAATCTATGTGAGAAAAATTAATTAATTTTCATCAACATTTTCATCCTACATATTGAATTTCATCATAATTGGTTAAGAACTCACCGAGTTCCTTCATTAATGGCCTTATTCCAGAACTTTCCCAACAAACCGTTTTAAAATTCCATTCTCATCCTACATATGGAATTTCATCATAATCGGTTAAGCACTCGCCGAGTTCCTTTCTAGTTGGCCATATTCCAGAACTTTTCAAAAAATCATTTTTAAATCCTATTTTCATCCTACATATCGAATTTCATCATAATCGGTTAAGAACTCGCCGAGTTCCTCCCTAATTGGCCATATCCCAGAACTTTTCAAAAAATTATTTTTAAATCCCATTTTCATCCTACATATCGAATTTCATCATAATCGGTTAAGAACTCGCCGAGTTCCTCCCTAATTGGCCATATTCCAGAACTTTACTAAAAAATCATTTTAAGCTTAAATCACATGTCGAAATATCCTGTTTTGAAATATCCTGTGTTGTACCATATCTCGTTTAGTACCTTATCTCGTTTTGAATTATCCAATTTTGAAATATCCAGTTTTGTACCTTATCTCGTTTTGTTAAATCCTATTTTGAAATATCCAGTTTTAAAATGTCCAGTTCTGAGCGGTTCCCGAAGGAATAGCCATTATTAAATTGTTGTTCCCCAGCTGTCTAGTGAAACTAGACTGTTGACATTAAGAGAAATATGCATTGAAATGTAGCATTAAGAATAAAGAAGATGAAGCAATGCATTTGATGTATGCGAATTATTTTCAACGGTATTAGCTGATGAGATCTGATCATATTTAATAAAGAATTGGTATAAAATCTAGCTTTAGGATCAGCCAGAATTGTTCCAAATAATTCTTAGCTGCCTTGAAGTGTAGACAAAAAAGTTGTTTGAGGACGTGGTTGGTTAAGATTCGTTAAGGTTTGTTATAGTTCCATTTGCGTACGAAACCACTATACCGTTCGTGGTACCTTCTCTCATGGTTCTCTTTTATGCAACAAAAAATCCTGCTGCAATTTAATGATGTGTGGCCGAATCTTTGGCAATTTCATCAATTTGCAGTCATCTGTGCTCGATCACGTTTCTTTTCCCAGATCACTCTGTAACGATTTATGTGCTGAATTGCAAGTATAGTTTTTCTATAGGCATTGTCTTGTCGATGACTATCTTCTTAAAAAAGAGGCATTGGACCGTTCCTACGTGTTTCTTAGCATCGATGTGGTCAATCCCTTGTAGATTAAGCTCTATTTGAATGTCTTTCTTTACCGTAATATATACGTTAAAATATTTACCGCAGTATTCAACATCTTTGTGTTCGTCAACACCTTTAGACGGCTTAATTTATTATGATTATACTATAATTTTACTTAGAAGTGCAGTTATTTTAAAGTGGAAAGTTGATTATCTGATTTCCGTTGCAAATTCTATATATATTCTACAAATTAAATATGGATTAGTTTTTTACTGACTAATTTAAATGTATACATTAGCTAACTATTAAACTATATAAAATTAAATCACAATCCCGTTGATGAATAATGTGTCAACGTTGGCGCTAATTTGGTTTATACAAACATATAAATGTTTTTAATCACCTATGAACATGAAACAATGTTACTTTATAGTTAAGTGAAAATGCATTAGATTTTGGCGAATAAAATAAAAATATTACATTTTTATTTTCCTATTTTTTTTTACAAATTTTTCCTATATGATTCTTGTGTATTAATAGATTTTCATTATTTTTTTCATTACAGATTAATTAAATCAAAGTGAATTTTGGTTGTGTATACTAAGAAACCAACAAATATAACAAAAACTATAATTCGGGATCAAGAGATTACATCGAATATATATAGTTTGTGAGCTATTGTTTAAAAATAAAAAAATAAATAAAAAATGGCAACAAAACTTGAAACACCGCCACGGAATGGCCATGAGCTAGCGCCATTAAATACGCGAGCACGTGGTGATGGTACACATGGTGTAACAATTGTACTATCGCCACCACCTCGCAGTTCGATTGGATCTGGTGATGGTGTACCCAATGATCCAGACCGAGCCGCTTGGTCGGGTAAAATGCAATTTTTTCTCAGTATTATTGGATATTCGGTTGGTTTGGGGAATATATGGCGTTTTCCTTACTTATGTCAACAAAATGGTGGAGGTAAGTCTTTAAACATAAATATTTTTTTATACAATATTTAAATTAAAACTATGAGGCGCCAAATATATATATTTTAATTTTCTAAATCTATTTTCATATTTTCTATATAGATTTTCTTAAAGGTCATAACTATTTAATAAATTATTATTAATAATAATAAATAAAGTTTGTCTTGATTTTGCATTGAAATTTAGTGCATTATAGAATTACATATTATAGTCAAGTTACAAGTTATTGTGACGTTATTGTGAACTAGTCAAGTGAAAAATGTATGTATGTACATATACATAGAATTTATTAACTTTCAGTGCGACCGCTTGTGGATATATGAGTATGTCGGTTGGTTGATTTGTCGTGTTTAAAAAAATGGATTAGATTTTTCAATTTAATTTTTTAAGTATTTAAGTACATATGGAATATGTATAAATATTTTTCCATATCGATTTTCAAATTACGATTTAGTTCATTTCCACTCTGTTGTTGGAAAAGAAAATTAATGTGATTTCATTATTGCAATTTCCAAATTAATTTAACAAAATTGGTTATTTTAACTTTGCAAATTTAGTACATTAAATATGGCCGGAAGTGTATATACTGAATATCCGTAAGCTTGGAAATCCAGTAAAATCCAGTTTTAATGAACAATTTAAAATCAATAAACAATGCGAGCTATTTTACAATTGCCCTTGTATTATATATATATATATATATATATATATATATATATATATATATATATATATATATATATATATATAACCATATGGTTTAATCGATAAACATAAAATTTTCACATGCAAATATCGTTGCTGCGGTATTAAAATTAAAATTGTAATGAAAGGGTTAATGGAAAAATACTAAAAAAAAAAATCTACACATACACATAAAATACGCAAAAACTATTTATTTGTAAACATTGCAGCTATTAAATTTAGCAGACTGTTTACAAAAATGGGGTGTTGGACTGATATTGGTCGCGGTGTGCATATACATAATATAAAGCTAAACGGTCGTTGCATAAAAAATTTCCATATATACGATACGAGTATACCGACTGAGATTAGAATATAACAATGCAAGGCTTATTTGTCGTGTGACTCATTAAAGTTAAAATAACTATTATGGCAATCTAATGTACATACATACATATGAATGAATTTATATATTTGTTCTAATTATCAAAAATTTTTTTTTGTTTTGTTACGTAGGTATTGTTATTATGCACGCCATGCTGTTATCAATTTGGTTTTATTTGAATGGTAAATATTTGAGGATCAAGGTAATCCACGTGTTTGCATAATTATCATAAAAGATAAAATTGCCGGTTGGATTTCAAAACTCATAACAGTTTATGCTTAATTTATCTATAATGTACTCAGTAAATTACATTGTTGTACTAGAAAAGCTCTGAAGATTTTGTGTTGAACCGAAAAGAATATCCGTATGCTCAAATACGTGACGTTGTTGAAAGCTATCATCTCGAAGAAGATGGATGCCGGCTTCTCCTACAAATTACATGTTTTAACGAAGATCTTAAGGGCCATAAAATAATAAGTGACAAATCAAGTATCGCTGCTGCATTTAATTTGCGTACAAATGCCGATGTTATTTAATTAATTTCGATATCTTTATATTTTATATTTTTATATTCTGTATATTCTTACGTATCAGATTTGAATTTTAGTGTTTATATTGTTATATTATTGTATGTTATATAATTTCATATCTTTGTACTGTTATATTATGATTTATATTACCACTATAGTACGGTACTAAATTAACACTTAATTTTTAGCAAAAATGCCACGGAACGAATTTCAAGGGAAACTAATCCAATTTATTACAGCATATGGATAGCAGAATTATTTATTTATTTATTTAATTTTATAATATTATAATTAATTAAACTATAATTTTAGATTGAAATTAATTCCATTTCTTCCAGCCTATGGCTAAGAGCAGTTAGTTAATTAATAGATTTTGTTTTCAGGAAACCTCTGCAGATTACAGATGAATGGTGGCACATTGGAGTTGCTGATAAGAGATGGCAGAATGCAGAGGCGTACAACAAAAATGTGATTGTCTTACACTAACAGTAGTTTGAATATTGGATACCGGGAAATCGGACCAATTAAGTCATAACTAACATACTTTTCCTTTCCCTAACCCACAAAAATTTACTAACTATTGGCCGCCAAGGTGTCTGTAACCGGGTCGATCTCAATAATTTAACTAGTATCCTTCCCTATCCTTCCAAGTATATGTAAAAACGGGTGTACTGTGGGCCCGGCGCTTTCCGGGATATCCTGCTTAATGCTTGGCAGTACATTCAAAATCAATCAATCAATCAATCAATGTACTCAGTAAATTACATTGCGTAAACCGTGGTCCCTTTTAGTTTGATGTTCGCCAAATTATTCGTATAAGAACACATTGCAGGCTGCAGTTATCAAAGAGTTATTGCAGTTATCATATTGACCCCCTTGGTGTTTTATAACTTTAAATGTGCTCTTTAGCAAAAAAAACTTGTCAAACTCAATTTGACAAGTTATGCAAGTGTCTCACCTTTGATTTGACTAAACTTCCTCTAAGACGCTGCTTAAACTCAGTGACCGTTAATATCGGATCGGATTACAATCGAATTACAATAGTTTCGAGTTGCTCCCTTCCCAATTTTCTTTATTTTATAATTGGACAAAGCTTCCTGTTTGCTTTAGTATTCTTTTAAACCTTCGATTGTTTTACCTATCTCTGGACTACGATCGACTTTTTCTGAGTGAACGCTTTGCCACATACAATACAAACATGAAACCGAATAATTCGATTGGTTGGTCGGCGAAACATACTAAAAAATAGTCACACTATAAAAAATTAAAAATAAAAAATGATATTCGACTTAAATTCTCCGAAGTATACTGGTTATCTCCGATAAAAAAAAATCGTCAAACATTTTAGGGTGAATTAGAAAATCGGTTTGGTGACTAGACCGAAATAAATTATACAATTAATTTTTTTTATCAACCGATTTTATTTATCGTCTGATGAATTTTAAAAATCTGTTTTATTTAGCGAAACCTTTGCAATTTTATATTTTAAAGATTTGATGAATTTTACAAATTCGAACCATTTTTTAAAAATATGTATTAGAATTATGACTTAAATTGAATTTGATGGAACGGATTACAAAGTATTTGCTATTGTCATACGAGACCTTATCTAGCTCTCAATGTAAAATTGTAATAAAAAGTAATGACATATGGGATAGCCTCATGCTACTGGGCCGATATGCAGGTTGACTTGACTTAGAAACCGGCCAGTGACTTTGTTTTAATTTAAAATCCATTAACGATACACATGCTGACATCAAAATTCTGGTTCCTGTCGTAAAACAAATTGGATATCAACCACCTCAAATTCTATAACTTTTTTGACGTTCAAGTAGAAAGTCCCATAAGCGCAGGTAGAGTTGTAGAGTACCACGCCTGGATTCAAACGATTCATTAGAAAACTCATCAAAAGATTTGATATAACTTGATTCACAATCTCATATATCGAATAAGATGACTGATCTATGGTTCTTTTTCGTGCTTTACGTTTTTCTCTAACCAATTCTCTAACTTCCAAAGAGAAGTTAATATGAGCTCGATTTTTTTTACTATTAGGCGTACTATCCAAAGCTGCTTGTTGTGTAGTATTAATAAGTTGCTCTAATTGGTCCTTTAATTGTGCCGAATTTTTAACTGGCACTTGAAGATTGAGATTGTCTCTGACTAGTTTCGGGAACAGTTTCTAATTTGTTTTATTGTTTGTTAATTTAGGCAACGAAAACAATCTTTCTTAACAATCGTTGCACTGAGAGTTATGATTACAAGAGAGTGAACACATTGATAATCCTTCACTGTCTTCTATGAATACGGAGCTTTCTGATACCCTTTTTATTACATAAAAATCTATGAGATCTGGAATTTTATTTGGGTTCAAAGGCCAGTACGTTGGTTTATCTCTAGAGTAAAATACGCATTTTGTTGCTTAAACTGCGGCAAGTAGGTCCTTTCCGTTGTGGGTTGTTAGTCTTGATCCTTAAAAAGTATTACTGCCGTAAAAATCACTGCCAATAATGAAACTAAATCATATTGATTTAAACAACGAGATATAGTCCTTTTTATTAAGATTATGCCACGGAGGGCAATAGATTGACGAAACATTGTATTATTTTCTACCATTTAGTTGAAAATTGATAGTTGCTACTTGCATAATTTCTTCTTTAACTTTTATTCCTTCGTGATGTTTGATGTTTACTTTTACAAATATAGTTGACCCTCCTCTCGTTTTTCCTTCTGGATCAACAATACCCACGTCTTTCAGCAAATAACGTTTTATTTAAAACTATTTGTAGTTCTGGAATATGTTGCATTAGCTCTTTTGCATTCCAGATTACTATTTGAAGTGTTTGATTCATTTCCATATTTTAGTAAATCATGGAGCTGATTTCATTCACTGAATATCTTAATCATTTAAGCTCCTATTAAGAGTTTCCATGTTTTTTTTTATTTCCCAAGCCGAATGCATCTAAACATTTTAGAATATTTTCAAGAATTGAAGTAATCGGTACCGTCTTTATTTCCCACCGAATCGCGATGTGTTAGTATGTTTTTCTATTTTTTATTGTATGTTTGCCTGAGATTCACTTTTCTCTAAATTTAGAGTAGGCTTCTTTTCAATAGATATTCTGAGGTTTAGTTGTATCGCTTTGTTGCTTATTCTTTGTAGTTCTGCTTCTTCACATTCAATATAGTTTGCTCGATGCTGCCCTTTACATTTTATAAATTCTAATTTTCTAATTGTCGTTATAGCCTTGGCATTTTTTACATTAAGGAATTTGGCAGGAATTTGACAGTTGATTTTCTTCTTGGTTCTATTCTGACTATCATGTTTAGGATGACTTTTATTTTGTATACATTTTCTACATTTTCTTTGTTAATAAATGTAAGCATAAGTAAAGGCAACCCACTTTTAGTGATTTGAACACCTTCTGCATTTTCTATTTTTTCTCTCTTGAGCAATGGTTTAAAAATTGAAGATGCAGTAACTTCAATTTTAAAACCATTGCCATTAGGTCTTCTATTATAGTCTCCTTTGAACAAATTGGTGGCGGCGCCCTCTATTTAGGTTTGCCTAGCTGTTTTACTTCGTCAGGTGTTTTTCGTTGTGTTTCAGCTTCATTTATGTTTAGGAGGGTGTTTTGTTGAATCTCACCACTTTCCAGAGACGACTTTACTTTTCTTTCCTAGCTTTTCCTTTTTTATTTAAGACCTAATTTGTTTCACTTTCTAATTTTTCTTCATTAGTATACAATCTTTCAATTATGTCTACCTCATTGCTAGTCTGAGGATGCTCCTGAGATTCTTATCTTGTAAAGCCCTTTTTAAATTTTGGTTTTCCTTTTTAAGCAGCACCACTTCGTTGCTTAGCTACGACGTTACCTTTTCAATTTCGCTTAGTTTTCTTCTTAGTTCATCATTTTCGTTAACTTGTTTAAAAAAAATTTTAGTTGAAGATGTTGGTGATCTTGTATAAAGCTTAGAGCTTTTTGAAAATGAATTATCATCAAGTAATTGTTGACCCATCTCAGAATCCTATGGGCCGACTTCCGAAGTCCACCCTCTTGTCAGCATCTTTGCTGATTTGCCACATGAGGTATAAATTCCTTTATTTGTTATAGCCTTTGCATTAATTCACTGATAATAATACATCTACCAACCGTTACCATTACCAGTTGGTAACTAGGTTCTCGGATATCCCGCGGTAGGTCGGACATCCCACCGTGTCTCGGTCGCCAGAGCCTTGTTAGTTAAAGAGTACCGCGTACCGGTGAGGTTGACATTTGAACTGGTGTTTGATCTATTTTACCTCTGGTCCCTTACCCTCATAATTACATGAATAAATAGCAATGAAGGAAAATTTAAGTCTTAATATAGTCGTCTAGAAACAATCATTTTTTAAGTTCAGAAAAAGTTTAGCTTGTCATTCTTTCTGAATGTCCTATTTCGAAATTACCAAGTTAGTTCTTGTGAAAGTTTCACAAGTTATATATTTTTGGTTAATATTGCACGTAAGCGTTGATTATCTTATATTCTTGGCCAATTCTCTATATATTTCCCATTTACAGTCACTTCTCATCACCATTATACCGACTAATTCATTTTCAATTTCAAAGGTTAAAAGTTTTTTTTTATTAAATATATTTATGTAAGTTAAATTGAGGAAATTGAGTCACCCACTCGTCTTAAACTGTATTTAAATTCTTAATAAATAATGCACCCACCTTTAGTGTCATTAAAATTAACCACACCTACAACTATTTAATAGTTTTCCCAATACAAATTTATATTTATATTAACACATCAAATGACATAACCGACTTTTAATCGATCAATTGATAATCAATCATCGTATCTAAGATATACAATCCTTTCATTGTTCGGTTCGTCTTAAGGTGTAAAAAGAGATAATTTGTATTAATTCAATAAATTTTCTTTGTAAAACAATTTCATTTACTTATACAATCAAGTCAATTTATAATTACTTAGGCTATAATCAATTACCATATTATAAATAATTTTCTTTACATTTTCGTTTTGTTGGAATAACTATGTTTTATTATTATTATTATTACTACTATCCATGATTGATTTAATTTTTTTTTAAAACTACTTTAACGACGTACATTCAATTACAATCTACATATCACACTTGTAGACACACAACGACATGCACAGTAACTCAAATTATCCATAGTTATGGAACTAATTTTATATTAAATTATATTTGTAATGTATATTAGCTAGGTCATGGCTGTCGAACTAGTACCTAATAATTAGCATGTGTTCTTATGCATATTTACGTATATATGTATATAGAATACTCGTATATAATTTAACACTTGTGTGGGAAATTTTGTGGTTGGATTATTCCTTCTTAATCTAATACTGTTTCTAAAGATTATAAAGTTTAAAAAATTCCCATATCGATTTCCGTAAACATATATAGATAATTATACTGTGCGACATAGAATAGTGGAAACATTTTGTCTCCTTTATGTCCGTGAGTACAATTTACATTTTTCAGTGCTCATAATCAAAAAATAGTTTTTTTCCACTAAAACACGAATTGTATTTTGATTAAAAATTAAAACTTTAAGTTATTTTTCATATTTTTCGTTGTATAGTTTTTGCTTCGACGATTGTCCTTGAATTTAATATTCAAGCTTTTTGTATATCGCACGATAATACATGTCTGACATCTAGTCTCGTCATATATACAATTTATATATTCCATGACGTTTTCGGGAACTATTTTGTTGCATTGCAAAGGTTTTAATAATAAAATGATCAGTTAAATTGCATGTTTAATTAAGTTTCAGTCATGGTAATTAAAACAATTATTATATTCTATGTCAGCGCGGTGAAGCAATGACATTGGTTTGATTGTAATGTCACAAGTTCGTCAATTCAATGTTATATTGGATTTTATTTAATTTTTAATGCATGCGCATTCAGAATGAATGATACCTTATTACCTTATAATTATTTCGGCTTGTGCTTGATGATTATTTATTATTTTTTTCCAAACCTATGCGGATATATTCCTATTGTACAAATGGACTACAAACATGAATTGTGTTTCATAAATTCTTCGTTATTTTGGTGTGTAATCAGGTCCTCGTTAGTTATAGCCACCATTACCATTAGTTAGACACAGAGACTCCAATTAAGCTACATATATACTCACATTAGTTATAAATGGTGAGCCATCTATCGGTTTAAATTTAAACCACCGGTTACTTCTAATCTGGCAATACTATCTGATCATTCTATTCTGTCACAAAATTCAAGATATTATCTCCACTGAACGAAATGAATCGATTTACGCTTGAGCAATGTTGGGATTTATTGGAAATTTATTTCCAAAACAAAAACAATTGGTCGGAAATTGCACGTAAATGTTGTGCAAAATTTGGTCGCAAAGAACGACCAACAGTGCCCGGTATAAGCAAATTTATTGTTAAAGTTCGTGAAACTGGTTTCATTGTTGATGCACCAAGACGTGAGCGTGCTCGTACATTGCGTATACCCGAAAATATCGAAACTGTGGCTGAAAGTGTGCGTGAGAATCCATCAACATCAACTCGTCACCGTTCTCAAGGATTGAACATTTCACTCACCAGTTTACGTCTTTTGCGTTTAATTTTGCGAAATGATCTCGGTCAGACTCGACGTATGAAGCTCAATTTCATCTTGGTGGGTACGTTAATAAGCAAAATTGCCGTATTTGGGGCTCATAAAACCCACACGTGGTATTACAGAAGCCAATGCACCCATTACAAGTGACTGTTTGGTGCGGCTTGTGGAGCGGAGGCATCATTGGCCCATATTTCTTTGAAATAGAGGACGGTGCAATCATTACGGTCAATGGAGACACCTATCGCACCATGATAACCGTTTTTTTTTGCGCCCGCTCTTCATGGTATTGACGTGAACGATGTTTGGTTTTAACAGGATGGTGCAACTTGCCACAAATCTCATGGCACAATCGATTTATTGCGTCAAACTTTTGATGGCCGTTTAATTAGTCGAAATGGTGATGTCAATTGGCCGGCAAGAAGCTGCGATTTAACACCATTGGACTATTTTCTGTAAGGCGCCGTTAAAGATAAGTGTTATGTCGACAAACCAGAGACAATTAAGCGTTTGAAATCAAGATTCGTGGTGCCATCGCAGAGATATGACCCCATACACTCGAGAAAGTGCTCGAAAATCGGTTCAAACCGTTTTTGTTTTATTGTATTTTTAAATTTAAACTTTTAAATGGCCCACCCGTTAGACACAAAAGAGGAAATGTATACAAATTCTTCAACAATAATCTAATGTTGTTAATGAAAACCTCCTTGAAGGAATATGTATAAGCATCGAAGCCATAAATACACGACTGGCACAGCAAGAACGTAGTCTTGAAACCCTATTTAAACATCTAGAAAAGCGAGAAACCACGAATGTTGCTTAGTCACTTTTATACTAAGTAAATTAGCAGAATATTAAGCATGTTCCAGAATTAGATATTTTTCTAAAATTAGAAAAAATAGATATGTTGCATATGGGAAAGCCGTTTGACAGGAACATCATTTACTATAATACGTATAATTATGAATGTTACCATGCTGTTCATAATAGAAGAAATTTTAACAAACAAGTTAAAACCAAAAAGTATATCCTCTATCCACTGTTCTCCACGCTTTTAATCTAAACAAGGAAGATTATACTCTCTAGTTCACTATAGGATCTTATTTTATTATTGGTGGTGACTTTAATGCAAAAAACACCTTCTACCCGGGTATCAAGACTTACAATTCATAAAGGAAAAAAGCTTTTTTGAAGCAGGACTCATAAATAATTGCAAATTGCTTTCAGCAAGCAAACCAACATATTAGCCTAAAGATATAAATAAAATACCAGGTCTCATTAATTTCTATGTAACAAAAGGGATTTTTGAGGATTTGATGTGCATCGTAAACAGCGAAGGAATATAATATGACCACTTACCTGTAAACATGACTCTCAGCAAAATGATAATTGATAAGAAAAACTTGCTTACAAATTGTAAAAGTTACTGGGGCCTATTCCAGGATATAACTGAAGAGCAAAAAACTTACAAGCACCAATTAAAATATCAATACAGCTGGAAGACGAGGTCGAGGTGTTAAACAGTACTATTCGACAAGCAGTATAGACAGAAGTATTATAAACCACTATAAATCTCGTAGAAATCAAAACAATTCTCTTAAAATCAAAGAGTCATTAAGAGTGAAGTGGAAAGCACGAAAATTCTGGCAAAGGACACGCGCACCAGATAAAAAAACAATCGTCCATTTTCTATACAACAAACTTCAAGCACGCATAAGAGAAATAAAGAATGACCCTATCACTAACTATTTAAGTGGTCTTACTGAACATAAGGATACTGATTACTCTCTTTGGAAAACAACAAAGGGATCTAAAAGAACCAAAATGCATGTGCCGTAAATTAATAACATCTTTAAGCAAAACCAATTCCTAAAATGGGACTTTAAAAATGGTTCAGATAATCAACGCAGTATTTAGGGTTAAATAGGTTCCTCGTCAATGGAAAGTTGTAGAAGTAATTTTGATCCCCAAACCAAGTAAACGAGCAAACGATAAAAAATCTTAAAGGCCGATTTCACTACTTCCTGTCTTAAGCCAATAATAGAATATCAAAATTTGATGCCATTTGATTTAATTGTTAAATCTTATATCGCAGATCGGCATTGCCGTGTGAAATATAACGGAGAGTAATCTAAATTAAAGAAAATATCAACAGATATACCACAAGATATCGTTTTGGGTGCTATATTGTACAACTTGTATACCAGTGAATTGCCTAATACAGAAAGCACAAGTATGGCAAAATTTGCAGATGATACAGATATCCTGGCAACAGGAAAGGCATATCACAACTAAACTTCAAAAAGCCATAAACGCGGTGAATTTTTGGACAAAGAAATGGCGCAGTACTCTAAACTAAGAAAAATCGGTTTAAGTAAACTGCCTAAACCAGAAAGTAAACTGGACATGACCCTCAACCATGAATATCTCGGCATGACTCTCAATTGTAAGCTTAGATGGAAAAGGACGGTTTCAAGGTAGAAATGATTAGAAATGATAACCTTCATAAGGGCTTAAACGTGAAAAATGTCAGCAAAAAAATACAAAAATATACAAAGACATTCAGCGAATATATCGGCACTAAAATGTGGAGGCAGAAACCTTTAGAACTAGGCATTTGTACTTAATTGTTACAAAGAAATATAATAAACTATGTAAATTCAAATGGGAGAAACCATTGTGTTACTGCTCGTTAAATGTGAAGATTTTATTTCAAAGAGCCTAGTATACTATCATAAAACCTTTATTGACGAAGTTATGACCATTTCAATTTTGATGAAAAACTACAAAGTTATAGAGTGAGTACCTATATAAACTGTAAAAAATTGATATTATTTTTCAAGGAATTACATTTCTTTTGTCACTAAAAGGCTATTTAAAATAGAATAACACATATTTGCTTATAGAAAAAGAAGGCTTATAGACTGTATAAATTTGAATTTTTTCGAAAAATAACAAATATTTGTGTGTCAAATTAGCTATCAAATCAGAATAGTCTGAGACTCTAAGCTATCTTACAACACCATACAATTTACTTTAAACCAATTATTAACGAAGTTACAGTTATTGGCAATCAGTTAAAAATGATAACACATATATTTGCTAAATAAAAATTATAATAAGTGATATTTGGAAGATTATTTTATTGGTGATTTGTCGGAAAACAGTGGCTGTGCATCTGCCGTGTTAATAAAAGGCGAACTTTTCTACAGTATGTTTCTGATCTATAGGTGTTTAAAATGTGTCACGCCATTGTACAATTTAAAAGTGCATACGTTCAATGTTCAGACTATGTTCACGACAGTATAATTTTACTGTCAAATAATTGATAAAGGTTTCCATTTACTTTTTACTTTTAAAATTCTTCTTTTAGCAATTTTTTTTTAAACCGAGTAATTGGCGCAGTGATTAAAGTCGTCGGAAGGTACCGGTTTCGATAAAAAAGAGATTTTTCATTACTTATTTGCGATCGGTGTTGATGATTAACACAACTATGACTCTCTGTTGGTCCATTGCCTACGCCAGTACAGGAACGCTGCAGCAATACAATGTGCTGATGGTAATTTAGATCGAATCTGTAATCGATTTGGCTGGTGACGTTAGGATATTGATAAACTGCGAACTAAAGTTGGGAGAGCTCCAGCTCCAGAAAATAATGCATAGATTACAACAAAATGCTTTTAGGTAAAGCGAATGATGTTACCATTTAATATTTTTTATTCACTTGGCCCCTATTTTGAATATTTTGGTTTTGTTAAAAAACAGGTCTCGCTTTTAATTTCTTATCAGCATATGGACAGCAAATTCTGGTTCTAGTCAAGGTTTACTATTTAAGATATTTGAAGCAATATTTTAATTTTTATTTTTTTTTTGAAATAATATTTCCAATTTCATAAGATACATTTTTCATTTTTCTTATAATTTTTGATTGGTTTAGTGGCCAATTAAAATAATATAAATATTATAAATAAAATAAACATAAACTTTTCGTTTTTTTTTTAGAACTTTCTATATGTATCAATAGAAAAACAAATTCAATTAATAAATTTGATAAATTAAAAAGTTTCATATTGCATTAATCCCGGATTTATAAAAGTCTTTTAAAAATGTAAATAGCTAAAACGGGATACATCATAAAATAAAACTTGTGGGATAATTATAAAAATAAATTATCACTCACTTAAAATAAAAGAAAAATTTATTCAAAATCATGTTCATAATTAATGAATAGTTCATCTAGAGAGTCCACCACATATAAAACTAATAATAAATCATAGATTGCGCAAACATTTTGGTACTTTACTAGCAGTTTCAAGAAAATTGCAACGAACTGGCATTTTATACAAATGTTGGTATAATGCCCTCAGAATTATAAATTAGTTATCACAACTACCAACAGGTTAGCACCAACTTAAATATTCATATCACTCCGCCATACTTGTGTATATGCCAAATATGAATGCCAAATTAGTAATAACCTTGACATTGAATATTCAACTGTGTTAGATAGAACTGGTCGGTTCAGCTGTCGGTTACTGTCGATTAATGCCAGAAGTATGCGAAATAAGTTAGAGGAAATTGATTTATCTATTGCGTTTGTCGGTCGTCCAGAAATAGTGGTTGTCTCTCAAATATTTATATACGAAGAAGAAGAGCCATATTACAATCTTATCGGTTATCAATCATTTCATTGTACGAGAAATAATAAAGGTGGTGATGGTGTGAGTGTCTTCGATCATGAATCAGTGGCAGCCAATGAAATTTATAAAAATACAGTACTTACAAGTAGTAATATTGTAGTTTGCTTAACGCAATTAAATATAATTATAATCGGAATCTGCAGGCCCTCGGACTGCGATATTGATGTTTTTTTACGAATTTAGATGGTTTACTAGGTAAATTTCCTAATTCATTTCTTATGGGGGATCATACTATTAATTATCGTGATATATTGGATGTTCCTAATCTTAGACTCCAAGCCACAGTAATGTCTAATGGATTTTTGATTTTAAATTCTGATTTAGAGCATTATGCCACAAGGTTCTCGGATACCATTGCAACTACTATCGACTATGTTATTATAGATTTGGTTGAACAATTAATCGATGTATTACCGAAAATCATCGCTGCCAATACTTCAATAATGAAAAAGCTGTATTTTAAGCCAAGGGTGAATAAATCACTTTTCTCCCTCATGACAGTCCGAGACAAATTTAGTGCATTAAATCGGAAGTATCCGAATAATACTTTCTTTAGGCAAGAGTATCTTAAGTTTCGAAACCGAACGACAAATTTAAATAGAAAATTTAAATTTAATCATACTTCCAGTGAGCTAGAGCAAAATAAAAACCACTTAAAACGAACTTGGAGAATTATGAACAAATTAATTTTTAACAAAACTGAATCTGCTCGTCAAGAAATTACAGCAATTGAAGTGGAGTATTATGCTTAAAGAACCAGCGTTAGTAGTGAATGCATTTATCAACTACTATTAGGCTGTTATCAGGAACCAATGAAAATAAACTGGTACCACACTTCAAATGCTATTCTAAACCACAGGTTAATAATCAATCATTTATTATCTACGAAACGAATTTTGATGAAATTAATTTAATAATTGGAAAGATTAATAAATCGGCTGCTTCAGGGTATGATGGTATTTCATTAAGGTTTATTTACAGATTCAAAGGCATTCTAATTCGAATTATACTGAAGCTAATTAACCAATGCTTGAATTATGGATGTTTTCCAAAACAAAACAACAAATATGGGTAACTATCAAAAATGGGTGGCAAAACAAATATGGGTAACTATCGACCTATATCAATCTTAAATAGTCTGTCTAAGATTTTTGAGTCCGTTATTTTCAAAATGCTTCTTAATTATTTTCATACTCATTCGATTATTAATAAAAATCAATACGGTTTTACTGAATAGTACCCAATCCGCCGTTTCTAATGTCATCGACATTATATATAATAATATGAATAGAGACATGTTTGTATCAGTTTTATTTATTGATGTGACCCAAAGCCTTTGATTGTGTTAACCACACTATTCTTATTGAAAAATTACGAAATCCAGATGCTAATACCCTATCTGTGATCCAAAGCTACCTCATGAATAGAAATCAATTTACTTTAGTAGCACGTGTTGAGAGTGAATATAATACTTTGATTGTTGGTGTTCCTCAAGGCTCATTGCTTGGCCCGCTTTTATTTAATTTAATGACAATTTTATATCAATGACATTTTTCCTCTATCGGTGTTTGGCAACTTAAAACTTTTTGCCGATGACGCTATTATCATTTATAAAGCATCTTCAAGACTTCAGTTAATCGACTATATGGCATGTGATCAACAATTTTATGATAGCTCATCAACTTAGCATTAATTTAGATAAAACTAATTATATCTTAGTCTAAAAATTATATCTAGTCTAAAATTAAAAGGGCAGATTATGATTTGAGTTATCCGAAGTATTTTAATTTCAACTCAAGCAAAATTAACGAGGTTAAACATGCAAAATACCTTGGACTTGTAATGGACTCTAAGTTGTCCTGGGTAGACCATATTTTATACCTCAAGAAAAAAATTACCCCCATGAATTTTGCAATTAAACGTGTTCGTCCTTTCATTAACTTAAATTGTGCATTAATGTTGTACTATGCACATATCCAGTCACATTTTTGTTATATGAATACTATTTGATCGAATAGTGCCGAATGTAATTTAGAACTCTTAAGAATTATTCAAAACAAATCATTAAAAATCATATTTCAATTACCCTGGTTTACTGCCTTGATTAGTTTGTATTCTATCAAAGTGTTACCCCTAGGACTGATAAATATTAAAGAATTTTATATATTAAAAAGGTTAAACTAAACCTCGTATATATTATTATTATATATATTATACAGAGTTAGTTGTAACGGATCAAGGTGCGAGTCCTATAAGTGTCATTAAAATGACACTATTGGGATCCGCACCCTGATGGCGTTAACAGAAATCTTCTAGCAGAGGCCTTGCTGCGGTATGATAGCCGGCTAGAACTCAGGGTGGGGCGTGGGGTTTGCAAGGCATGCTTAGAAGCTTGATTAACCGCAGGAAAGGATAAGATGGGAAGGCGAGATCACTTGAACCAGTCGGCACGCAACCGGACTTGTAACCATCACATCACGAAAAATCACAAAATAAATATTTTTAATTTGACAATTTTAATTAAATAAAATAAATAAACAAAAAAAACAAATGAAATTTTGAGATTTTGAGAAGAAATACAACAATAAAATCTTACTTAACTTAACTAAATTCATAATAAAATCTTAAATAAATTCACAAAAAAAAAAAACTTAAATAACAATAATTTTTGCACACTCACACACACAAAATAAATATAAATATAATAAATAAATAAAATTATAAACTTAACTAAATTTGTTTGGCCATTGATGTTGTTGTACCAGGTGATGATCAATATGGATATAATCATTTTCTTTCTCCTTATGTTTATCTTCGACCACAACGAAATTATTAACCGTTTAAACTACAATTTCGTTTGATTGTAAATGTTGTTCGTCCATGCAAACTAGAAAACCATCTTTGACAGTTTTAGTTTTTCCTAGTTTGGGCAATTGATTGTTGCGTTTTGTTGCGATGCTGCTCATTGATTAAAAATTCGTGGCAACAAATTTTGATTCATCAAGCTGTGTTGACGTCGGATATGAGTATCATAATTATTTTGGAAATAATGTATCCGAATACATATTTTGGTTTTAACACAATTAACAAATTTTTTTTCTTAATTAATATTTTTACGATTTAATTTTTGTAAATTACTTTAACCACGTTTTTAGTTTTGGTTTCTTCTCAAAATTTCTGATTAGATTCCCCTGAATGACACAGAACATGACTTTATATACCCACTCATTATCCGTTATTTATTTTGTAAACAAACAATGTAGGGGCAATGAGCAGGTATACAACATAAAAAAAATTAATTTTAAAATAATTTAAACAACAAAACAAAAAATTCTGGGGTGGACACATAAATAAATTTACCACAGGGGAACGAGCACAACAAGTCGCTCGTTACATAGTTCAGGCTAACCAAATTCATACCTATCCTACTCGAAGACAATCACATTTCTTTGTTCCCCAATATAATACTAACCGATCCTATAAAAATATTTTTATCAATGGCGGCTTACTCGAATTTAACAATTTGCCAGCAGATATAAAACATATACGCGATATCGTTTTGTTTAAACTTAAGTTAAAAACATGGTTGTTTACAAATTGGATCTATAGATATTAATTGAAATATGTTCGTCAGTGACACGAGAATAGTATTGTTATAATTTATATATTATTATTATTTGAATTATTGATTTATAACTATTATATAATTATTTAATTATCATTATATTATTATTATATATATGTTTAAGATTTAAATTTAATTCATTTTGAAAACAAATGAAAATAAAATTTTTTTTTATTCATCTAGCACAGACATTAATTGTCTAAAATATAATATTTGTCTAAAATATGCAAAATATTAAATAAAGTAAAAAAAAATATCAGGCTGTAAAATAATTATAATTATATATATATATATATATATATATATATATATATATATATATACACATATATATATATATATATATATATATATATATATATATATATATATATATATATATATATATATATATATATATATATATATATATATATATAAAATTATTTTACGACACATAAATTATTGAAAACCAAAAAAATAAAAAATGAGGAAAAACCTTGGTAGTCTCGATTTTTCTGTAAACACAAATAAATATGTATAGTATACAATTTTAAATTTTCCCAACCAATCCGTCTAACCATATTTATGTTCCTCTATTTTTGTCCCATTTCCTATGCATTTTCATTTTTATACACTTGACCCAAATTTTCATCATTTTCTCTTTTTAATGTTTATGTATGCGTGCAAGTGTGTATTTTTATATACTATAAAAATATTTTCTTCGTTTTCCTTTAGATACTACTACTTTAAGGTTGTTTTATGTACCTAGATATATGAGTATATAGGTAAAATCAACTTGATCGTGAATTTATATGTAATATAGAGAAAAATATTAGAAGAAAATAATTTTCAGTATGGGTCCACTCAATTTTTATTTTTTCGTCTGTGTAAATGTCCGAGCTTGTGTAAATGTATTATATGTATAAATATAGATTAGAAATCAAAACAATTTTGAAAAATATATAAACTAAATTATTAAATTGATTTAACCCTAAAATACCAAATTTCTTAAATCATCGCATTAATTTCATTAATAAAATCCACAATTAATACAAGTTACTTTATGATCTTCTATAACCATTAATGTCTATTAGATTTTTTAGATAGCGTAGGTCAATTGGAGTCGAAAACACTTAAAAATTATATCAGTTTTGTCTTCTTTTTTTTTAGAGGTAATTTAAAAATAGTTATAGTTTACTTTCATACTTATATACATTTTATTTAAGTCTTGCTAGTTCGTTACAACTTTTTTAATTTTTTTTCGGAGATGTTGCAATTTAAGAATTGACTCATTGTCAAGCTATTTTAAAGTCCAATAAATTATTCTCGGGTATACTTTTGGCAACTTAAAAGTTTTCATTTCTAGAGCTGATTGCAAGCGACAGTATTAAAATTGTCCAGGGAGATTTCAACGCAAAAATTGGAAACGTTAATACAGGCATGACGTCAACCTTGGTTAAAGAAGCATTAGAGTCAACAAATACCCAAACCAGAATTGCCTTCAGTGAAGCGCTATGAATTAAAATTACCAATAACGAAACTGGCACTGAAAAATGGTCACAAATAAAAGAAGCCTACGTCAAGACAGCTAGTAGTATATTCGGATGTCAAGACAACATGAGGATACCGTTGATAAGAGATAATATCTGGAAGATAATTAAGAAACGCATAAAAACATATAAAAATAAAGCTCGACAGGTAAAGAAAATTGGAAGTTTACTAACATACCACAAATTACGGATGCAGCAAGTCGGAAGCCTTATTTAGAGTGAGATGGTTTAGTGTAGTAGACGTCTTATGCTCCTAAAATTAGAGATAAAGGAATAAAAATATTTAGAATGGTAGAATGGTGATGCTGAAGCATAAACGATACTGAAGTTGTTGTTATACATTTCAAAGCTTTCCTTGATGACATCAAAATCACGAACTTCCATATGTCCGTTCTCTTCCAGGTCTCTATAGTCACTTTGCTTCTTACTGTTCTGTACATATTGCCACCCGAAGGCATATTACGATTCAGTGTTAGCGAATCCCATTGATTAGGTGGTAAAATCACAGCTCTTACAATATTCGCTAACACCATGGCTGCACATTGAACACCAGGATAACCTGTACTGAATATCGATGAAGCCTGATGCCATGAAGCTCGTATGATTTTTGATAAGCTTCCGATTTTTTTATATGCATTGGTATCTATATTTTCAGTTATTTCCGGTTCTACTTGCTGCACACGAACTATGTCTTCCTGGTTTATTTGCGCATTATGGTCAATAGTTACATCGCTTTACAACATCGCCACTATACAGTGGATTGTTATCGATTAACCACCGTAATACATCATAAATTCTTGGTCGACATACCGTATATTCTCGCGTTATGTCAAGGTTCTAGATGCGTTCTGACTACCATCATCTGTGAATTGCTTGATCTCGGTAGCATGTTCAGAAGCTTCTCGATGACTTCGAAGATGTCCTGAGCAAAAAGCACTGCCTCTCCACAAAATTTGTGCTGTCCAAAGCGACCTGGTAGATGAATAATCTTCACATATGCAATTACTCTGGCCAGTAGTCGTTGTTCGGCTTGATTCAACTGAAGGATCACATCAGGAATATTGCTGGGATTTAAGTTGTTCCAGTATGCCTTCGATGACCACGTTGTTTTCTTGCTGGTTATATAAGTCTTGCATTTGTGACATACTCGTAGTGGTGATCGTCTCACTTCATCAGGCAAATATTCCATAGCTTGTGCACTTGGATTACAGGACACTATTTGATTTGGATAGCATCTTTTGGTGCATACATCACATATCGGATGGCAAAAGGTGTTGATTGCTGCTTCGAATGTTTCCATATCAGATCGCACACGGTCTCGCAATTGTGAGAGATTCTGTCTGACCTGTGCTATTCGTGCTTGATGATGTTTAGGTGTCTCTCCAGATCTTGCTTCTCTTAGACTTCTTGGTCTGTTCATGTTGCTCAGGAGGCTCTGCAGCTCTAGGATCTCGTCTACTTCTCAGTCTTTGTTCATGTTGGTCGGGTGCCTCCGCAGCTCTTATTTTTGAGTTGTGTACTCGGAGTGAATCCAGTCGTATTTGTCGATGCTCAAGTATCTCTGAAATTCTATCTTCTCTCAATACTTGTAGTCTATGTTCATGCTGGACAGGTGTTTCAGCAGCTCTAGCTTGCAAATGACGTTTACGATCAATATCTAACCGTGCTGTTCGTTGTTCAGCCGATTTCTTTTGTCTTTGCTTTCTTTGCTTGTCTAATCTAGCACGCTTAGATACGTCATCTTCCATAGCACGATTTTCCTTGTATACTTTTGTCCAGCTTTTTGCAGTCGTCTGTTCCGTTGTGTAGCAGTTTCCGTTGTCATTGTTTTCTTGGTTGGTTTTGAAGGTCTTGGAGAATACATATTTTGCTCCCACGAGTATGGTGGCAAATAACAGACCATCCTCCCAGAGGCCCCATAGGAGGACAAGGCGCTTATACAACAGGGTGTGCCAGGTGCCCTGAGGTAGTTCGCTAGCGGCATGACATCTTTTTCGTCAACCATCATACCATTCAGCTCTTTTCGTGGAAAACAACATATATTGGCTTAGGTGGCTGTACGGTAGTGAGGTTGGAAAGTTAGTGAACACTGGTGTTACATTTTACTTTGGCTTCACTTAAGCGGTTATAATTCATATAAAGCAAACCGACTTATACCGGGACATTTATCAAATGGCAAATTATTAACTTATTATCTCGTTTCCTTTTCAAATATGGCTCGATCACCTTCGACATATGATTCAATTCCGCTCGCCGCACTTCACACGTTCGTATTTTACTTTCATCACCACCTATATATATTATAAATTTCTGGTTTTCGTTTTTTAGTTTGAAAATTTTAAAACTCACTCTTTGACAATGTTATGAAAAGTCTGTTTATTTAATTTTTGGATAGTTGCTGGGGTTGATAAATTTGGAATTGTTGCTATGGCCACGATTTAAATGAGCGAATGTTGCTGTTTATTTCAATTTATTCAGTCCATATAAAAGAAAATATTGTTAATTATAATTTAATTAAGCATTTTTATGATCTAAAAGTATTAAACGAGTGTATTGTCATCGGGAATGTATATTTTTGGAAAGTTTCAGGTCAATTAGACTTGTAGAAGTAGTTGAAAAATTGATTACAAAATTTGACGTAGACAACATACAACACAAACTGTGTGAGTTGAATAAAAGTGTGTAAAAAAAATATCTATAGTTATATATTGAAACTATATAAATATTGACTAAACTGCAGTATGTGACAATGACGAAATTCTTAAAAGCGTCTTTTTATCAAAATCTTTTGATATCTTTTTATTTTGAACTTGTGGAAGATGAAAAAATGTTTACTTCCAATTCCATTCCGGGTTTGACTAGTTTTCCAGAAAGATGGAAATTTTAAGAGAGCCGAAAAATTGTATAGAGCTTCCATGCGATTTACTGATTTTTCAAGAGTCTTCTCATACCATTTTTCTATTTACTTATATTAAATTTTAGGTTCACTTAAATCCCGATGAGGTTCAATTATATATTTGTGGCGATTTATTAAAAATGAAAAACATTTTCGGTAGGATTAATATTGACCTTACAATCATTTTTGAAAGGGCCAACAATAACTGAATTTTAATCAATCCATTTAAAAGTAAATTTGTTAATCGAAAATATGCAGAATTGATAATTTATGTTTTGACAATTGATTAAGTGGCTTTACTATTCTTTTTATCGGTTTACAAGTTATAGTTTTATACAGTTGGGTGGATTAACCGCTTGCAATTTTCATCACAAAATTTCGATTCATAAACTATCTTTCAAAAATATATATTATTGAAATGAACCTGGAGTCTTGCGTTCTCTATGTTTATATAAGTAACATTTAGAACGTTTAAATTTGGTCGTGGATAAGTTGTAGAACATATTGCAGGGCATGGAAACATTCAGTAGCATAAACATCTTATTGAACAGCATTTTGTTAGTGTGAATTAGGAATAAGTTGGTCGATATAATAGTAAAACTTTTAAGAATTATTTCTTCAAAATCATATTTGTTTTATGATAGTTTACTTTAGATTAGCTATCTTGTCGGTTTAGTAAATACTAAATCGTAGATTAGGTTAGGAATGCCAAAAAAAGGTGTATTATCTTCATTGGGTATATTGCGCGACCTTAGAATGAAATACTTCTATTTGGGCAAAACTGAATTTAGAGAAATTGCAGTCGTAAGATTCAAATCATGACAACTTTTTATTTTTGTAAAGTAGAGTATCAAAAATTAGCTGTGTTTATTAAATTATTAAAATAATTCAATCGATTAGATTTTCAATGCCATATGATTTTTTAAATTGGTAAAATATTGATTTTAACAATTGTTAAAATATTGATTTTAAAAATTTCCGTAGCACCTTTTTCTTATTTATTGTGGAGATAGATGAAGTGTAGAAGTTCTATTTCAGATCTAGAACCTTTTTATTCTAATAGAAACAAATTTTGAAGCAAAAAATGTTCTATTTGATAAAATTAACGACCAAATCTTAAAATGTAATCAAATTTAAATTAGAAATAATGCAGTTCATATTTTAGAATTTGTGTACTATAACAAAAAGAAAAGTTTGGTTTAAATAATTTCTTTAATCCAAATGTTAAATATGTAAAATAAATTATAAAATTAAACGTATAAATTCATTTCTACTACGTATATAACATTGCTATTTAATTTCAGATTTAACTTAAACACAGCTCGTTTTTAATTGATCACAGCTTTGATTTGACAAAATAACATATAATTTTATTTGGTTCTGGTAAGTCCTTTCAATAGATGTGATCGACCACTTGTAAAACGCTTTGGAGTAGTTTCATAACTGTTTATAGACTCAGAACTTTTATGTTTAAACATTAAAATGTATTTAATCATACCAGTAATATTTAATACATTTTTATAAAACGCAATGTCCTGAGCTGACATGTATAAAAATGCAGATTGCAAGTCGGATTTCTTCTTAGAATCGATTTTAGGTTTCTTTTTTATAACGTTAACATCTAAAACACTCGGTAATATTACAAATGAGCGCTCCTTTTGATTTTTTAGCTTTCTTAAGTTAACAGTCGTAAATGAATCATCGGCATAATCAAGCTTGAATTTGATACAATACGGTGCTTGATTGAATTGCATAATTTTTAGCTGAGTGAATGGAACTTCTTTAAAGCTGTACATTATTTTTGAGTACTCATCGTAATCCTTAAAGTCCATCGGCTGCATTTGAATAACACCAAATGGTTTCTAATATTAATGTTTTTTAAGATTCTTATA